>CM029272.1:1890232-1952388 GCA_016920895.1 Vaccinium myrtillus | reverse complement strand
TAATTTTTCTTTCTAATATTGTGATAGTGATACTTTTTTATGTAGTTAGCAATACAAGAGTTACGAAAGGGAGTTGCAAGTGTACATGGAGGTAGAAGAAAATCATGCTCGATTGGGGTCCCATTTATGTTAATCATTCTTAACAGTTGCACCGGAAGAATTGAATGCTACCGAGGTAATTGACAGTCTAAACATTAGCGGACGCCGTTTCTTCTTATGATGAAGGAAAGAGAGGAGGTGTATCGGGCTGTGTTTATTTATATTCACTTTCTTTAGGGCTTATAGAAAGCAAAAGGAGAGTTACCCTTCCCACAATCCTTTCCTTCCTTAATGAGAAATACAGCGAGGCAATTCATGCGGCCGTTGGTATAGGAAGATATCTATTTAGACATTGTGATGTTCTAGGCCAAGTAATGGACACCAGGTATTGATGATCATTATCGTTTACTTTACCATGTTCTGGGGTTTTTGAAAATGCACAACATAACAGTGGTATCAAGCATATCACTACTCACAAAGTAGTGAATCTCATACCGGCCGGTACCGGTTGAGATGTAATGTACCGGCAAGAAAACGGTATACTCAGCATGCAGTAAGATGTTGCGCGAACGGTACAGTATGCTCATCGGTTGAGAAATTGATAACTTTGTTGGCTCGTAATTTTTTCCAAATCTCTTTGTAGATTACTCTAACTTCCCATCCCAGAAAAGGAAATTAAGGCTTCGACTTTTTAATGGGCAATGTAACTTTTCAAACCTATGGTCCACCGCAAGCCGACCGTTTTTTGATGCTCTCTATTCCTAAAAAGTTGCAAAGTTAGCTATATTTGTATGGGGGCGTGAGTTTTTATCGTTTAGAGAACAACTCCAACCATTGATTTCCAGTTCTCTCTCTTTTCTCGCTCAAGGGTATGTTTTACCCACCCCATCACCTATTTAATCCCTCTCTCCCCTCTCAATCAACCTGCCTGCTTGCCTCGGGGGAGAAGATATCAAAATGGCAATCATAAATTGCATAGCAGTAATTATCATCTCCATCTCCATCCCTATCTCTTGTCTCATGATCTCCTTCCCCGGTGCAGCAGCAACAGTAGCAGCAGCACCAACTAATTTGCTTCCACATGTTGTTCTTGATCATGCTCCTCTAGAACCAGCAGGAGGATTAGACCACAAGCTGCCCATCTATCCAAGCATCCAAAAAATATGCAGTGCAACTGATCGTGTCGTGCCGAGTCAAAATTATATTTATAAGAACTTAGAATTAACTACTACTCAGAAGAATAGCGGCTAAGTCCGAGTATCGATCCACGGAGACAGATTGGCTGAGTTACAATAGATTCGATTAATTTCTAGATTAATTACAAGAGATTGGTTCGATGGTTTTGATTTCAGAAATAATAAACTAAAGAGAGCAAAGCAATAATTAAATTGAGCGAAAATCGATGGAGAGAAGATCTAGGGTTCCGAATCCACCCTGACCACGTAACAAAACTATGCATAGGTTAGGCTACTACTCGAATCACAATTGTCAAGAAAATATAGCGGTTGTTAAAAGGCATAAACTATCCCACGGCACGGACCGTCTCACTGGCATGGTGTCACGCCACCCAACGGCACGATCCGTCTCACGAGCATAGCCTATCTCAGAACTCCAACCACAACATTGAAAACAATTGCATAACTTGTATTCGAAAACCACAGATATAAATAAAAACAGATTGAAAGTAGTAAAAATCCTTCCGTACAATTGAAAACGAAAGAGTTCTAATTATGCAATCGATCCAAGTAATAAAACCAAACCCTACACATAAATAAGTTACTTGGAGCGGGGCTTCATCTTCCCCCTAGAAGAGGAGTTTAGCCGGACATGGAATATCTCTTCCACTCAGAACCCCCAAAATAATGACCTAGGATTATCCTTTTATAGTGCTCATAAACCTATTGGAGTCCAAGTAAAAGAAGAAGTTTAGGAAGTCCAATCTCAACCAAACTTCCCAAACTTCCCGTTTTTGTCTTCTGCAGCCCTCTTCCAGTCCAATTTCGACCTTCAATATGTTGGAATTTGGAAAACTCATAAACAGGAAAGTTGTAGCAAATTGAATTTCCTTTTCAGTGCCGCAAACCTTGCATCAATCGGACACTCAAGCTAAAAGATATGGCCAAAACACTGAATGCTGTCCAGATTCCTATTCAGTTCGGGATTGAATGATTTCCTTTCCAAATTGCACTTTATTTGGCTAATTGATCTCCAAATCCTGCAAACACATTATACTAATTAATCCGCACCAAGTAACAACATAAATGGACCCGCAAGTATAAGTTAGAGGGCTTAATTGGGTACAATTAAACACCTATCACACCCCTCAACTTACACTTTGCTAGTCCCTTAGCAAAGAAAAGAAATAAGCAAATGAAATAAACAAAAAAAAAAAGCTGAAAGAGATATGTCTTTTAAACCCCAGGGCGTCCCCGGTAGGACGAGTGAAGTCTCGTGAGGGTTTTCAGCAGTGATCACCCACAAAACACAAAGGAATTGGATACTTCAAATGCAACTCAAACCTAACCGATAACCTCTCAAAGTACCGCAGCGACTGCCATGCAAATCAAAGACAAGATGCTTTATTCATGGAAAGATTTAAACAAGTGAATTCTCGTATTCAATCTACCACAAAAATTAGCCTTCTCACATACGATTGGATAGAGATTTATCACATAACATGCGTGTAAGTGAGAATCACACATAGAAATTCACTAACCCAGCAGTTCACACAATATCAATAGCCCGGTGTGTCTCTAAAAACTCACCCCTTCCCCTAACAATTAATCTCTTTTTTTTCACTTTTTTTTTACCACTTTTCTTTTTTTCTTTTTTTTTTTTTCTTTGTGGTTGTGCAATGTCTGGACCTATCGGGCTTTCTAGTTGACCCTTTTAGCGAGCTTTAGGTCGGTCATCCCCAAGCCAGATGGCTTTAAGGTACCAAGTTTAAAGAGACTCCTCGGACTTAATCGCTCGAGTCAAAAAGGCTTTAGGGAGAGACCCAAACTAACCACATTCAACCAATGCCTTCACAAGGTCTATCCATCTTATAACACGAACAATACGGTGGGAGCAAACCCCGATTGCCCGGTTACTAAATGAACGCCCGGATAAGCAATATCAGTTTAGCGCACAATGTAGGAAAGGGGTTCCAATTAGCCCGTGGGGACAATCAACTAACACCGAAATATCAATAACATGTAAACCAAATTCAAGGCCAGTAAATGCTCAAAGTGGGACAGTGCGCGTGAAAAAACATGAACTCAAGTGATCAAACACTGTCCAACTATAGATGATATGGGCTAACCAAGTGATTTCTATCAACATCTTATTCACAAGCTTAAATCGATTCATGAACTTGTATCAAGACGTCAACTCACATAACAATCATCGCAACACTAATCTGTAGCCATCAATCAAGAGTAAGTGCACTCAAGCATCCAAATTCCTTGGTTCACCTTTTTTTTAATTTTAATAATTTTTTAATTTTTAGGACTCTAAGTATAAACAAAACAAGTAACAAAGTAATCTCTCCCCCCAACTTGAATAGTGCAATGTCCTCATTGAATACACAAACACTAAAAGATAATGACATAAATAAAGAAAGAGGAAAGAGATCACCTCGAACTAGCAAACAACACAAGAAAAAAATAGGTTGGGAAAGAGACCCCCCAACGTGAACCAAGCAACCTGCATGTGTTAGTCCGCAAAACACAAAAATATAATAGAAAAAAAAACTACCGAATTAGAAAAATAAAAATAAAAAGACTCAAGATGGACACTATCTAAAATAAAAAAAAATTAAAAAAAAACTAAGATACTATAACTGTCAAAGAAAAAATAAATAAATAAAAACTACCTAGATCGAACTCACGTGGATTTCGAACTTCCACCACTCCACGAAGAGTTACTACCATGAACATCTCACCCCCCTTCGAGCTCTCTAGCAAGAATTGAACTCGACCATGCCACAAAATTAGATACTTCGAGTACCGCAATGGCCGTAGTTGCATTAGAAATTTAAGCTCCACCAAGTGCATAATTCGAACCAAATTAATTTTCAAATTGTTGACGAGATTTACTAAATGTGGAGGGAAATCAAGATCAAAATCATCAACACCAAGAAAATCAACTGGTTCGACTGTAATAAAAATTTGTAACGGTGGAGACTCAATAGGAGGATTGATATCATCTATGGTCAGGGATATTTGGTTGTCAAGATCAAGTGGACTTTGCTCAATTATTGACACAAATTTTTCCGGAGTCTCATCACAAAAAGGCATATCAAGTGTGCTAGAATATTCTTGAGGAGAAAATTGCACTTCAAACTCATCACTTGGATCAACTGTTTCACTAGCGACAAATGGCTCTGTTTTTTCATTGTCCAATTCATAAGAATTAATCACCTCAAAATTTTCAACTTGATTGCAGGAGAGAGAATCCCTAGCAAATTGACTAAAATAATCCCAAATCTCATCTGCATCCATGTCAAAAACTTCACCATTGCATCTCATATTTATAGCTTGACGAGTCGCAAAATTTAAACTTCTATAAAAAATGCCAAGAACGTGTCCAAGTTCACAGGTTTGCTGTGACCAATTAAATAGTGTGCATTTAAACCGCCACCAACATTGAGAAAAAGACTCATCTTCTTGTTGATAAAAATTTGAGATTTCTTGTAAAAGCATATGAGTCTCATACACGGGATAGAACTTTTTGATAAATTGTGTTACCATCTCTCCCCATGTAGCTAAGTTCAAAGAATGAAACCAATTCTTAGCAACGTCCTCGAGAGACAATGAAAATAATCTAACCAGAGTCGCTTCATCATTAGCACAAATCTCCTCAAGTTTTTCTACATGCAAGCATGGATTTTGCCAACCTATACCATGATATTTTGGAAGTGTGTAATTCGGTACAGTTAGTTGCCAATAATTGGGTAAAGTAGACAGTGAACTATCAAATTGATTTCCATACCCTCCATAGCAACTTGCAAAATAATCCATTTTTTTTGTTTTTTTTTGTTTTTTAAAATGAGACAGAAATAATAAAAAATAATAATAAAATAAATAACCTAGTACAAATTTATCAACTTATGCAAGAAAAAAAAAAAAAAAAAAAACTTACAGTGCTTTGCCAATTAGTAACAAATAGAACTTCCTCCAACACAAAGCAATTGTGAGCTTCAATTTCGTTTCTTGGTAAAGTCAATAGGCCTGCACCAGAAAAACTAATACAAAGAGGAAAGAAGAAGGGAAAAAAAAAATTAAAGCAAACAAAAGAAATCCTAAACTACAAATTAAAATAAAAATTAATCGAAACTATGTAACCGTGCAACTGTCCCCGGCAACGGCACCAAAATTTGATCGTGTCGTGCCGAGTCAAAATTATATTTATAAGAACTTAGAATTAACTACTACTCAGAAGAATAGCGGCTAAGTCCGAGTATCGATCCACGGAGACAGATTGGCTGAGTTACAATAGATTCGATTAATTTCTAGATTAATTACAAGAGATTGGTTCGATGGTTTTGATTTCAGAAATAATAAACTAAAGAGAGCAAAGCAATAATTAAATTGAGCGAAAATCGATGGAGAGAAGATCTAGGGTTCCGAATCCACCCTGACCACGTAACAAAACTATGCATAGGTTAGGCTACTACTCGAATCACAATTGTCAAGAAAATATAGCGGTTGTTAAAAGGCATAAACTATCCCACGGCACGGACCGTCTCACTGGCATGGTGTCACGCCACCCAACGGCACGATCCGTCTCACGAGCATAGCCTATCTCAGAACTCCAACCACAACATTGAAAACAATTGCATAACTTGTATTCGAAAACCACGGATATAAATACGAAACAGATTGAAAGTAGTAAAAATCCTTCCGTACAATTGAAAACGAAAGAGTTCTAATTATGCAATCGATCCGAAGTAATAAAACCAAACCCTACACATAAATAAGTTACTTGGAGCGGGGCTTCATATTCCCCCTAGAAGAGGAGTTTAGCCGGACATGGAATATCTCTTCCACTCAGAACCCCCAAAATAATGACCTAGGATTATCCTTTTATAGTGCTCATAAACCTATTGGAGTCCAAGTAAAAGAAGAAGTTTAGGAAGTCCAATCTCAACCAAACTTCCCAAACTTCCCGTTTTTGTCTTCTGCAGCCCTCTTCCAGTCCAATTTCGACCTTCAATATGTTGGAATTTGGAAAACTCATAAACAGGAAAGTTGTAGCAAATTGAATTTCCTTTTCAGTGCCGCAAACCTTGCATCAATCGGACACTCAAGCTAAAAGATATGGCCAAAACACTGAATGCTGTCCAGATTCCTATTCAGTTCGGGATTGAATGATTTCCTTTCCAAATTGCACTTTATTTGGCTAATTGATCTCCAAATCCTGCAAACACATTATACTAATTAATCCGCACCAAGTAACAACATAAATGGACCCGCAAGTATAAGTTAGAAGGCTTAATTGGGTACAATTAAGCACCTATCACACAGTAATCCGAAGGTGTGTGTCCGTTCCCTGCGTGGTCCACATGTTGAACAAGGAAAGACAAGGGTGGACGCTGTCTGGGCCCTAGTGCAGCAAGCAAATGCGGGAATTAATGCCACAAAAAGGGCCATCGCAGTGGCCAAGAGATTCGAATACACGGAGGATCCTCACTATGATGAGAGCTGGTTCCAAAGTTGCCTTCAAAGTTATGATTCCGCGGTGGAATCTTGGGAGAATGCCCTCACTTCTCTTGAACTTGGATTCGGTTTCAATGTGGCCAAATATCTTACTGATGTTTCTGCCATGACTAAGAGTTGTGAGGACGCCTTTTCGAAGCCTATTCTTTCCATTGAACCCACTGCCGTTGTTTCCGACTCTCCCCTCTCAAAACTTGATCGCTTAATCCACAAGATGGCTAGCAATGCCCTCGACTTCCAAAAAATGATCTTTCCTAGATCCCGTTAATATTCCAATTTCCTCAACCACCCCCAGCCAACAAATCAGTCCGTATAATTTTTACTATGCATTCTTTCATTTACAATATTATGTGTTTGAGGTGGAGTAGTACTCTTTCCTTATTATCATTTTCTTAAGATGGTTGTTGGCCTTCTGATTACACTTCTCGATCGATAATTTATACTCACCATTGTGGGGATATAATAAAATGGGATTCAGATGAGCTTTATGTTATTACAATAGCATGCACAAATCTAATGTTTGTTTTAAAATGAGTATTATTTATGCGTATCTTGGACGACATTCTAATCTTCTTCTCGGCGCATGTAATTAGAAGATAACAAGGAGGATGGATTAAAACTATTTGCCATATCGACTTTTGATGTGTAATCATTTCTCCGTTGACGTATGGCAATATAAAAAAAGAGTAAACATAAATATTACCCTAATGCTTAACTTAATGATATTTTGGTACCACATCTGACATCTCATGCGTTACCAATGTATTGGTGAAATTAATTATGAAATGTGAACTCCATTCAGCTCATGCATAACGCATTAAGGCCACACAAGGTATATATCTATATTACAATACATAACACTTTTTGTCCCATTCATATTTTTTGTCGCAGTCATCATATTACATTTTATATATCATTTTCTCTGCCAACACACTCCTTCTCTCTTTTTATCCATTTCCTCCACCGGCCCACCACATCCAAAATTTCAAACCACATTCTCTCTCTCTAGATCTCTCTCTCCTTTTCGAAATTCAAACCACATTTTGTGTCCCTAGCTCCTCTCCTTCCCCCTCTCTGACATTCAAATGATCATAAAGAATGAGCACGGGCACATGCGTCGATTGCTAGTCTTGTTATAAAATCTGCAAACCCCATTCACTTTGTAGTTGCCACGCCCTCGAATTCATAACTTAAATAAATAAGAAGCTTTCCAACATAATAGTCAATACTTCCATAATATCATACAATTCTCGTGGTAAATTGTAATAGTCATGGTAAAATTATGTCCACACTATCGCGCCCCTATTTTTACCGGTCGCTTGCTCCCACTTCGATGGGCATATTGGCGATGCTTTCAAAATCATGACTTTTAATGCGACGATTGTGAATTATGAGGTTTGCAGCTAGTTGTGACTCGAGCTTTCATTAAAATTTCAGAGTCTCCACCTAACATTGAATCCGGGTGCGTTAGGTCACATGTTAAAATTGTTTTTCAAAGACACTTTAAGAAAATGGTTTTAACTCTCCTTTATTTTCTTCCGTTTGAGCAAATTCTCCTTTCAAACGATGCTTATTGACTCTCTTATTTGAGGTTTGCAAAATCAAAGATGGGCTCTGGGACTTTCTGCGAATCGGGAAGGTGTTAGGCGCCCCATGTCGTCCGTTCGGCACTTTCTCAAATTTAGCCTTATTCAATTAATTATCATCAGCAAAACAAATGAAAAGAAAAAAGAAATGCATGAAAGCTTATATTAACATCGCGTTGATTTTCTTTTTGATCGGCTTCATCCGAAAGCAGGGCTCTAGGGCCACCAACGATCACATAACAATCTGCCTTACTTTCGGGAGAAACTTAATATTTTATTTTGTCACTTAACACCGCATCGATTGTCTTTCCAATTTTCCAGAAATAAGGACTGCAAGACGGTAGTCCAAGAAAATGCAAACCCTTTTTTTCCGGTTTTAAGGGGAGCAGAATCCTTTATCGCCTGGACCTGATATATAGGCTACCTTTAGAATCACCCTCAATCGGTCACGGGGTACATTTTAGGTTTCACGACATCCTTAATAAAAATGGCGGGAATATCTTGTAAGCTTTTCTTTCTTTTCTTTTTTTTTTTTTTTTTTTTTCAGTACAACAAAGGAATCTAAATAAGAAGGTTATCAGGGAGGAGAGATTGTTATGTTTGTTTCACTTTCGGATCACAAAGAGAGAACAGAAGCAAAAGGAGAGAAATGATTTTAGGGAGTGGATAAGAGATCTTTGTTTCCTTGGGATTGGCCACTCTCACAAAAACTTTTTGAAGTTAGTCTATTTTTTTCTTGGAAAGAAAATTGCAAATACTCATTTCACAAAGAGAGATCTTTTTTTTTCTCTTACAAACCGTGCCTCGTTGTTTTTATAGGCAAAAGATACAGACCAACTCAATTGGGGCAAGCGACATTTTCGGCCATTTAAGGCTTTGTTTTATATCAAAGACTAATAATGCCACACTTTGGGCCATTTAAGGCCTTGTCTAGTGTCAAAATCTAATATTAATACTGCAAGTATATTGTATATTGTAGTAGAGAATAAGTTATTTCCGTCGACGGTAGAAAGAATGTTTCTCATTATAGTATCCTATGTAATGTATGAAGTGTAACATATTATGAGGTCCTCCTTTGTCTTCATTTTATTTCCCAGCCCCATCTGATATTGCAGCAAGGCTACTCCACTTGCCGAGCACTATTTTATCGATGCCAAGTGCTTTTGATGTGGGCCCATTGTTCTGCATACTCTTGATTAATTTTCAAGATGCCTAATTAGAGTTCGAACACAGCCAAAAATTTCATTACGACGCGCAGAAAGTTAGGGTGAAATCGGCGCCCTTCAATGTCGCTATGGGATTTAAACTTGCAAGCGGTGGGGCAAAATTGGGTGTCAACACACAATATTCACTCAGTATGGTAAAAAAAGAGGGAATGGAGAATAAAAAACATGGTAAAAATCTGATTCAGTATTGTTAACATGGTAAAACCTAAGGCTATATATCACGCCACTAAGGCTATACACCACACCAATACGACTGTATTTTAGGCCACAAAGGCTAGAAACTCCACACAACGTACGAATAAAAACTCCCACAACACGCAAAAAAGTTTCTTAGTTTCACGCAGTGTGAGATCAAACTCAAAAACTATCCAAGAAATCAAGCCACAGCTCCTTGATGATCTATTTACATTTCATAATTGGGTGTCAACACACACAATATTCACTCAGTATGGTAAAAAAAGAGGGAATGGAGAATAAAAAACATGGTAAAAATCTGATTCAGTATTGTTAACATGGTAAAACCTAAGGATATATATCACGCCACTAAAGCTATACACCACGCCAATACGACTGTATTTTAGGCCACAAAGGCTAGAAACTCCACACAACGTACGAATAAAAACTCCCACAACACACAAAAAAGTTTCTTAGTTTCACGCAGTGTGAAATATGACATTTAAAGCATTACATGAACCCATATAGAGATCAAACTCAAAAACTATCCGAGAAATCAAGCCACAGTTCCTTGATGATCTATTTACATTTCATAATACAACTGAACAAGTAGGAAAGCGAAAAAACATTATAAATACTCAGAATTCCCACTTATCTTCCTCTCGGATGCTAACCCAAAAAGTTAAAAATAAAACCTATGCATGCACCTCTGATAAAAAAAAAAATTTAAAAAATGCTAGATTTGGCATTTCATAATTATTGATCCCCCATGTTCATCAATCGAATATTTTTATCCACAGTTTCTAATTGAGCCAATAGTACTTTCCACTCTTCATTAACGCCTTTGGTTCCTAAATATCTGTTCATCATTCACCAAAACATTATGGGTGCAATAATTACACGAAAAGACAAAAAACAAAAACTTTTTATGTAACGACCCGAGTTTTTGTAAATTTCGATTAAATAATTCAATAAACTATTTTTTATTTTCCTTTAATTGGATTATTTCCTTTTGAAATTAATAAAATTCCTTTTTAATTAGTTAATTAGTATTTGAAGCCATGCTTGCAAGTGTACAAGGCCAAGTAACACACCTATTACACTACCGAACTACCCATAACTTCTCCCATAATGAGTGTGAGCCACCTAGCTAACCACCTTATTCATTTCTCTTTCCATCTAAACCTAACTTAGTACTTCCTTTGTAGTTCCTCCCAACTTTGGAACTTGTATTTGACTAGAGAGAGAGAGAGAGAGAGAGAGAGAGAGAGAGAGAGAGAGAGAGAGAGAGAGAGAGAGAGAGAGAGAGAGAGAGAGAGAGAGAGAGAGAGAGAGAGAGGGAGGGAGTGTGTGAATTGTACTCTTGCACATGCAAGAGTAAATGCAAGATGGTGCATGCAAATAAAGTGTGTGTGAGAGGGAAACCCCTAAATCCTAGGTTTTGGTACAAACTAGGTAGAATATGCCTTGCTATTTTGGGAGAAACACTAGCCTAGCTTGGCATACACATGTGATGCTTGAAATAGAGCACATGCTTGCAGCCTAAACCTAAGAAACCCTACTAAACTTTTTATTTTTTTTTGCAAGGCAAAGAAATTTTATTAATCAAAGAAACGCGAGTTACAATGATTAAAAGGGAACCAAGATAGCGGCATCACAACGCATGAGCTAACCAAAGGCTACTATGTGAGCACATGCTTTCATTTTTGTGTCTATAGTATTAAAAACACTCCATAACAAAGGTGGCCATGCAAAATTCTACACAACAAGAGGCCTAAAAATTGCTAGACTTTCTTCCCAAGTATTTTCCTAGATTCTCCCTAAGTCCTATGTACTTGAACCTAAGAATTCTAGACCTAAACCTAGGGTTCTAGTTGCACCTACCTAGTACTTTACCATGTGCTCACTAAATGAGCACAATAACTCCCCTAAGGGAGAGTGGTTCGGCCAAGGGAGAGGGAGAGAGAGGCCATGAGTTTCAAGGGAGGGAGAGAGAGCTCTCTTGTGCTATTTAAGCCCATACATTTTCATACAAAACTCACCACCTTTTAACCTTTCCACTTTTGTGCTTTCTTTCTTTCTAAAAATAGTTCTACCCAACCGCCATTAAAATAAACCCTACTAGCTCTATAATTAGCTTCCTACTAAATTTAATTAGTAGGAAAGTTAGTTGATTAGAAAAGCTCACACTCACCGGAGAGGATTTTGCTTGTCGGCTTCCGGCTAATGACCAGAAATTAAAGTAGTTTACCTAACCTTTCTTTTAATTAGCTTTTTCTAGTTCAATTAGTAGTTTCTAAGTTGTAATTAGAAGCTTGTTTAAGCAAGATTATGCATGTATTAAGATTTCTAAGTTGTTACTTAATTTTCAAGAAAGTTTAATGAGAGGATTTCATGTTGAAAAGATGAGAAGATTTATAATTAGTTTCTTATTAGAGGCTTCTTCATGAGATTAATAAGTTGTTTCATGGAACTAAGCTTGATTAAAGTTGACCAGAAGAGATTAGAAGACAAAGTTTAAATATGGTTTACTTGAAAGTTTCTTAGTAAGTTTATAAAAGTATATGGGAAGTACTAACTAAGATTGAGTGGGTTACTGCTTGACCGAAATCCTAGACCTAAATAAATGGGTTGCCCCAAGCGTAGGGCTGAGACCGGTGTAGCATAATACCCGGTAAGACCGGAATCGAATCCACAGAGACGGCGGAGAGTGCTTAACTAAAAACTCGGGTTGTGAAATTTAAAACGGCTCTTAGGTAGCCACCCTTAATAATTCGATGGGAGAATTAACTAAACTAGAGTGAAACTGGTTTGATTAAACTGTTTAAAAGAAGATACGGTCGTAGGGTTCATAACACGGTGACCAGGTCCAGACAGTTTCGCTCCGTTCGGTGTTCTAAAAACGTTTGATTTTAGAGAGAGAAAGGTACCCCGAAAGATGCGAATCATCGTGGTCGCCGTTTACCCATGTACAGCGAAGAACAAGTTTTGGTCCCCCGTTCCCCGCGTTACCTGGGCTCCGACAATGCCCGGATTCGTCCACGGAAGTTCTTTAATAACCTAAAATTGCTTGTCCGTTTATTAATTCTAAAAAACAGGAGCGAGAACATACCCAGCCCTGGCCACGGCGTGTTAATCACCCCGCGACCATACCTATGGAACTACTCACTCATATTAAACAAAACAGATAAGAAAATTCTGGAATAAAACATGCTATTAAACTAGAATAAGAATTAAAACAAAGATTCGAGTCTCAGAACGCGGACAAACTCCCGCGAACTGAGATTAATGTAAAGAAGACAGAGAATTACCAAAGCGATGCGAGAATCAGCGAATAAAACTGTAAAACTTCAATGGAAAAGTAACCCGGAAAGTAGAATCTCCAAAGGAAAAGTCGGCTCCTAATTGGAAGAAAAACAAAGTAAAGTTGGAACCCTAATTCTGCCTCAAAACGAGGTATTTATCCCTTCCCCGAAGTCAAACATGTGACAAAGTCAAACGGCCCATTTAGGGCTCTCGGTATCGATACAGGCTTTTAGCCGTATCGATACCCAGACATTCTGTTCGCAGATGATGCCCACGGTATCGATACAGGACAATCCCTGTATCGATACCGAGCCTCCTAAATTGCTCCTCAGCTTGTTTGGTCGTCCTGGCTTGGGTCCCACCGGTTCTCAACATGCTCAATGCCTTGTGTTCACTTTACGTGCTTTTTCCGACCTGTTCCCTACAAAATAAACACAACAATACCAAAACACAAGACAACACCGCATCAAGTGGAAAATGAAATAAATCGCGCCTCTAATGCGCTAATTCGCCCTACTTAGGCGTTTATATCTTGAGATATTGCGCGCCTATCACACCCCCCAACTTGAAGGTTGCTAGTCCCGAGCAACGAAAAGAATAAAACAAATAAACAAAATGATAGATCTTTTAAACCCCCGGGCGGTCCCGGTAGGACGTGTGAAGTCTCGTGAGGGTTTTCAGCAGTGATAACCCACAAAACACAAAAGACTCGGACCTTTGGATGCAACTCAACCCAATCAATAGCTTCTCAAAACACTACTGTCAGGCAAGTCAAAGACAAGACATTTCATCCATGGACAAAGTTAAACAAGTGAACTTCACATCAAACTTAGCACAAAAATTAATCCTCTCACCTACGATCGGATAGTGATTTATCACATAACATGCATGTAAGTGAGAATCACACATAGAAATTCACTAATCCCGAAAATAGTTCACACAATATCAATAGCCCTGTGTCTCTAAAACTCACCCCTTCCCCTAGTGATCAATCTTTCTTTTTCCTTTCTTTTTTTTTTCTTGTTTTCTTTTCATTTTTTTTCTTGTGGTCGTGCAATGCCGGATCTCTCGGGCTTTCTAGTTGACCCATGTAACGAGTTTTAGGTCGGTCATCCCCAAGCCAGATGGCCTTAGGGTACCAGGTTTAAAGAGACCCCTCAGACTTAATTGCTCGAGTCAAAAAGGCTTTAGGGAGAGATCCAAACTAACCACATTTACCCAATGCCTTCACAAGGTCTATCCATCTCGTACCGCGAACAATACGGTGGGAGCAAACCCCGATTGCCCGGATACTCAATGAATGCCCGGATAAGCAATACCAATTTAGCACACAATGTGGGAAAGGGGTTCCAATTAGCCCGTGGGCGCAATCAACTAACACCGAAATATCAATAATATGTAAACCAAATTCAAGGCTAGTGAATGCTCAGAGTGGGACAGTGCGCGTGAAAGCATGAACTCAAGTGATCAAACACTATCCAACTATAGATGATACGGCTAACTGAGTGCTTCCTAAACATCATGTTCACGAGCTTAAGTCTATCCATAAAATCGTATCAAGACTTCGACTAGCACAAAACCACTATAGCGCTAATTAGCAGTCATCAACCAAGAATAGTTACACCAAAGCATCCAAATTCTTTTTTCTTTTTCTTTTTCTTTTTTTTTTTTTTTTTTTAAAAACTTGTACGAAGTACACCCTCCCCCCAACTTAGAACATGCTATGTCCTCAGAGCATGAAGACAATAAGAAAAGAAAGAACAAGAGAGAGAGATGAACCATCGGATGGCAGCCAACCATCATGACCCCGGCCGATGTATGGGGAATTTGATGTCACCGTCGCGTGTCGTCATCAGAACTGCTTCCAAGATCCGCTCCTTCGGACCTAATAAGGTCCACAGCTAGTCACACAGAGCCGCGCCAAAGCTTTATTGGACTGACAACCGCCACACTTAGTGGCACCCCTGCTCGAGGCTCCTGAATGCCTCACTCACTCCGGCGGAGAGGCCCAACTACCAAGGCTGGTGTGGTAGCATGCTCGTCCTGCAAAAGACTAAAGAACCAACTACCGACTAGGCAACAAATGACATCAGTACTGCCCGCTCGTAGTAGCCGGGCCACACAGAAAATAAAATGAAATAGAAATAAAAATAAAATTTAAGAGAGAGAGAGAGAGAGAGAGAGAGAGATCTTTGAAACGTAGAATTCGGAAATTTATCAAATCTACAAAGATGAATCCCATGAATGCACCACCCCACGCTAAGCTTTTTGCTAAAAACTGAACTCGGCCAGACCACAAGAAAAGATACTTCGAGTAAAGCAATTGCCGAATTGTTTTAAGAAATTGAAGTGCCTCTAAGTGCTCACGTGGAACCAAATTAAGTTTCGAGCAGTGGACATAATTTGCAATAGAAGGAAGATAAACAAAATCGTTATCATCAACACCAAGAAAATCAATATGTTCCACTACCGTCGACTTCGACTCTTCTACCAAAACCTCATCCGCCAAGTATGGTTTCTCAACTAATTCCTCCTCAACAAAGTCTTGGTCCCCCAAAATAAGAGACTCACTCTCACCCCCATACTTCATATCTTGCTCGTCCATTAAGGACTGCAAATAATCAATCTCAGCGTCCCACTCCTCAGTAGTGGGAGATTGTTCGATCGGACCATCATACAGAGGGCAGTGAGCTCCTCGTTCTCTAGACTCATAGGAACGCAAAAGGAAAACGTATGCAGCGCGGATCAACAGTGGGAAATACATGAGAGGGGGTTCGACCTTTACATTAGACTCAAGGGTGAAACATTGAGCAGTTAGCTCCTCATCCCCTCCAAACTCAGAAGGTTCCACCAAACCATCATCCACCCCACCCTCAATGACAAGGTGGTCAACTTCCTCTTCTCTCTCTTCCCCAGCAATAAGCTCCTCATCCCCTCCAAATTCAGAGTACTGTGGTAAGACCAAGTCAATCTGCTCAACATCGTTAACCAGACCTACTTCCTCTTCCCTAGGAGTAAACTCCTCATTCCCTCCAAACTCGGAGGGTTCCTCCAAACGATCATCAACCCGTCCCTCAATGAGAAGTGGGTCTACTTCCTCTCTTCTATTGACTTGAGGCGGAGAGGGAAATGTCTCCCACTCCTGTTGGGCTTGTCCCACTGCCTCTGTGAGTTGAGTCAACTGGGACCTAAGGTCCTCAATTGCTTGGGTGGTTTCCGCGGTGAAGGTCATCTGCGATCGCACAAGAGTCTGTACCATCTCATCAAGCTCCTCATCATGAGGGGGATAAGTCAGCTCTGGGGGTGGGCCAGTAGAATAAGGGTCAAACCCTTGCGGGTCTTGGAAAAGGGAGCCAAATTGGGTCTCATAGTCCCAAAAGGGTTCAGGAATTTGTGCCAATGGACTCGAAAAAATGTCTGAGTAATGCTCGTGATCCCAAGAGGACTCAAAAGTACCCGGTTGACTTGAAGGGATATTCTCGTAACCCCAAGTAAAATTTTGTATTTGTGCAGATTGACTCGAAGGAATACCTACTTGGCTCTCAAAATTCCAATAGGGTTCGTTAATCCGTGCAAATTTACTCAACAACATACTATGGTGTTGCTCTAACTCCCCAGGGGTATCAAGAAGGCCCATCAGTTTTTTTTTTTTTTTTTTGAATCAGACAAAAACACAAAGATACTAACCCGAATTCTTAACACCTCTTGCCGTCCCCGGCAACGGCGCCAAAAATGCTTGACCGAAATCCTAGACCTAAATAAATGGGTTGCCCCAAGCGTAGGGCTGAGACCGGTGTAGCATAATACCCGGTAAGACCGGAATCGAATCCACAGAGACGGCGGAGAGTGCTTAACTAAAAACTCGGGTTGTGACCTTTGAAACGGCTCTTAGGTAGCCACCCTTTGTGATTTAATGGGAAAATTAACTAACCTAAGAGAAAAACTGATTTTAATTAAATTATTTAAAAGAAAGTACGGTCGTAGGGTTCATAACACGGTGACCAGGTCCAGACAGTTTCGCTCCGTTCGGTGTTCTAAAAACGTTTGATTTTAGAGAGAAAAAGGTACCCCGAAAGATGCGAATCCTCGTGGTCGCCGTTTACCCATGTACAGCGAAGAACGAGTTTTGGTCCCCCGTTCCTCGCGTTACCTGGGCTCCGACAATGCCCGGATTCGTCCACGGAAGTTCTTTAATAACCTAAAATTGCTTGTCCGTTTATTAATTCTGAAAACAGGAGCGAGAACATACCCAGCCCTGGCCACGGCGTGTTAATCACCCCGCGACCATACCTATGGAACTACTCACTCATATTAAACAAAACAGATAAGAAAATTCTGGAATAAAACATGCTATTAAACTAGAATAAGAATTAAAACAAAGATTTGAGTCTCAGAACGCGGACAAACTCCCGCGAACTGAGATTAATGTAAAGAGGATAGAGAATTACCAAAGCGATGCGAGAATCAACGAATAAAACTGTAAAACTTCAATGGAAAAGTAACCCGGAAAGTAGAATCTCCAAAGGAAAAGTTGGCTCCTAATTGGAAGAAAAACAAAGTAAGTTGGAACCCTAATTCTGCCTCAAAACGAGGTATTTATCCCTTCCCCGAAGTCAAACATGTGACAAAGTCAAACGGCCCATTTAGGGCTCTCGGTATCGATACAGGCTTTTAGCCGTATCGATACCCAGACATTCTGTTCGCAGATGATGCCCACGGTATCGATACAGGACAATCCCTGTATCGATACCGAGCCTCCTAAATTGCTCCTCAGCTTGTTTGGTCGTCCTGGCTTGGGTCCCACCGGTTCTCAACATGCTCAATGCCTTGTGTTCACTTTACGTGCTTTTTCCGACCTGTTCCTTACAAAATAAACACAACAATACCAAAACACAAGACAACACCGCATCAAGTGGAAAATGAAATAAATCGCGCCTCTAATGCGCTAATTCGCCCTACTTAGGCGCTTATATCTTGAGATATTGCGCGCCTATCAGTTACTAACTAAATTTTCTAATTAGATGGTTCTAC
The DNA here is from genome assembly GCA_016920895.1 of Vaccinium myrtillus. Taxonomy (NCBI): domain Eukaryota; kingdom Viridiplantae; phylum Streptophyta; class Magnoliopsida; order Ericales; family Ericaceae; genus Vaccinium; species Vaccinium myrtillus. The sequence goes on along the minus strand of CM029272.1, from coordinate 1,934,325 downwards.
TTCTAATTAGTAGGTTGATCATAGCAAGAGATGGTTTAATTTTTACTAACAAAGTTTCTAATTGGCTCACTAGTTTTAACTTTGGGTAAATTAAAAGTTTCTGAAAATAAAGTGTGCAAAAAACTACTAGCAAATTTTTTTTTTTTTTTTTTGTAGAAATTTTTCTACTAAAAAGTTAGTAGAATTATTTCTCTTAAATAAGTGAGTTGTGTCAAAAAGGATTTTCTTAAAGGTTACTTAGAAATTTTCTTGAAAAAATATATTAGAAGTCTAGAAAATACTTTTAGAAAAAATGAGGTTTTCTAGAAAGAAAGTTGGTGTAAAAACTCTTATGACAAAGATGGGTATAAATCTTTGTCATAAATTCTAGAAAAGTCAAATTTTGGAAATTATGAGAAAAAGAAAAGTTTATTAATTTATTTCTTTTAGAGAAGAAATAAGTTGGGTTTAAAAGAAAAAGAAAGAAGTTGGTTTTTTGTCTAAAAAGTGAAGTTTTCGAAGAAATAGTTTATTTGGGAAAAGTTGGTGCGTCAAAGTGCGTTATTTTATTTGGTCTATTTTACAACGGAAATATTTTTTTACGGGACAAGTTTATGAGAAATATTGCATGGGCATAATTTTAAACATATTGAGCATATGGAATTGAGCACGTACACGATACGTTACGACACGAGTTACGAGAAAGCTTGAATAGTTGTTGATGAGAAAAAAATAGAGTTGAGAATGAAAATGTGTTTTTGAAATGAGAAATGTGATTTCGGGAAATGAAATGAAATGAGATGGATTGATGCCACCTCAAGTTCCACAGGGAGAACTTGGAGGATTGGAGTATAATGTGGTAGTGCAGCGAAAACGCCACCCCAAGTTCCGCGGGGAGAACTTTGAGGATTGGGCTAAGCATGCATAACACACGGTGAACAGACCTTGCAAACAGGCTGTTAAGTTCGGTGATGCAAGATGACCAGGACTGTGTCGTGTGAGTCACGGGGCAGACAGACCGTCCAAACAGGCTGTTAAGTTTGATGATGCACAACGGCCGAGGCCTCGAGGGGAGAGGTTGGTACCGTCGGTTGAAAGGAGAATAAAACAGACCAATAACTTTCGAGTCGTGTGAGATGAATGAAATTTGAAGAAGAATGCTGAAAGAGGCACTGATACGAGAAATTGTTTTGAGATATTGTTAAGAGTTTTGTTATAGGATACTATTTGAGAAACTGACACGTGACACTGTTTAGAGACACTGCTATGAGATACTGTTTTATGCGCATGTTTACTCGGATCCGCATGACACGCATGGTGCATTTCATGGTTTTACTATTCACAAGTATAATTTACTGTTTTTGAACTTATTGTTCTAGAAGTGCTAGTTAGAGATCGGGTAGTGTAGGCTATTGGGCCCTGTTGCTCACGATGTTGCACTTGTGTAACCCTGGCATAATACCACGATATTGCTTGTGCAACTTTGACGTATTATGTCAGATTATCGACATGAACACGAACAATTCTATGGAGAACAGACATGTGGAGCAGGCAGTGTTGCCGGCTTTGGGAATGACCCGGCGCATGGGTAGAAGAAGACCTAGAACCGACCCGGTTGTTATTTATGTAATTGATGGAGACAGTATTATTTGTAAAAGGATTTATACATAGACTTTTATTTATGGTTTGTAATATTAATAACGTGCCCAAATTTTGGGGGCATTACATTTTACACACTCCAATACATTTTCAACAACTTTTATACACTTTTCACACATTTCAGTGTACTTTTAAACGTTAATATAAGCCCACTGGACTTTCTTTAACATTTTTGAAATATTATAAACCCATTTCAAATTATAGATCAGGTCAATAGCCATATCCTTCCCAGATCATCTTCTTCTTAAGCTACCAATAATGGCCCCACCCATATCTAAATCTGTTTGTTACACTATGACTAATCAAACATGTAAACTTGTGCTTAAATCCACTTCCAACCTGTATTGAAATCAGTGTGAACTACTAGCAGGCAGCAGCAAACATTTTTGTTGAAACTAGCACACAAAATTACTGTGAAAAAACTAACTTATGGCCCGTAATTACTCTTTACGTGCGTTCAAGAACCCCTAGGTCATCGTCCTAGAATAATTCCAAGAGATTCTATAGAATCGTAAAGCGCTGATACCAATTTGTAACAGCCCGATCCCATAATAAAATTCTAATAATTGAACCCAATTAAACAACCAAAACCCAATGCTTTCCATAATTTAATGGATTCAATATTTCATGTATTTCCACCTTTTCTTACCATTTCCCTTCCTGTGATCCCTTCTCCGAGTCTCTGATTATTCAGGCTTTTGATCCCATCAAGCCTCTGCTACCTAGGAACTAAATTCCTTAAACAACTCTCCAATTCCTCCCTAACCACTCTTTCCCTTTTACTCTTCCAAAGTCCACCTCCAGGGCTCCTCCCTTTTTCTGTCTTGTTTTAGTTTTAACATCCTTTATAAACTCCTTACTCACCCTTGTGTGAAAACAAAACCTGTGAACACTTTGTCCACTCCACCTTGCCTTCTAATCCTTTTGTGTTTTACCATCACAAATATTCTACGGTTTAGATTATTACACCCTGTGTAGTGAGCTTGTGAACATTTGTAGGTTAAAGCGGCTTACCGAAAGAAGGTATGGGATTCACATCCTGACCTTTTTCCGGGACATGAGAAATGCGATGCAGAGAGCAAATTTAAATTGGTAAGCCTGAAGGTTTTTGTTGGTATGTTGTGCTTTGAGAAGTGGTATTCCTTATTTATTCTTGGCCCAGATACTTGTCCTATATGTAACTTCGCCGCCATAAAAAGTCCTCACGCCAGATGCACTGTCGCATGAAAACTCTGCTACTTCGGTGTATATCCGAGAATTAGTACTTCAGCAAGTAAACCATATATCTGTCACATAATCTTAGGAGCAGATAACTTTGATATATACCACAATTGTAAACTTGACCGTGTAAAATTATAAAATTGATCATGCCGCTGAGTCTCTTGTATTGGCTTCACTTGTAAAGCAGACATACTACTTTCATAATATCTGTAATTCTGTTGCCACTAAAAAATCAGGACAGTCCTGGTGATTTGTGCTTAAATTTTTTCATGATTATCCTTGGTGAAACAAGCAGCCAATTCAAATCTTGAGGTCTATAGTTTTCTCCTCCCTAATTTTCAGATGCATGGGAAATCTTTCATGAGTCTTACCCTTATAGTACTGTCACCTGCAGATTTCAGAAGCTTACACTTGCCTGCAATCTTGTAAGTCTTTGGTCCTCATACAAATTGAAATTGTAGGCATCTGCGTTTATCGCGGTTTGCAAGCTCCCAGGAAGGCTGGAAAGGTTGTACAATTGACTTATCATTCAAAAAGAAATTTAAAAGTATTGCACATGCCAGACATGCTACACAAGGTTTGCATTTCAAAAGTAATCCCATCATGCCAGATAGGCAAGTACGTTGGAGTAAATTTTCAGTTTCTTCTTGGAAAATCCTATTTTGCTAGCAACCGAATAATCAAGCAATACTAGGGATTAAAAAATAAACGATGAACACACGATATACGTGGAAAACCCCGAATAGGATAAAAACCACGGGAAGGAATCAAAACACTAAAGGAACCATTGTGCGAATACAATCGACCTATACTTACAATTGAAACTCCTCTAAATTGACCCAAGAACCGATTGCCGAATCCACGTTCATCGCACCAAGTGTTTGATTGCCGCACGCCTTGAATCACTCAAGCCATCCGAGATACTTCCAGAAATCCACTGGAAGTATTAAAAGATTGAATAAAAATTGTGGAAAAACTTCTTGGAGTTGATTGCATTGATCAACGATGCATTAGTTGTGTGCTCCAAGACTCAAAGGAACAGTCCCTCCCTCTTCTCTAATTTCTCACGTTCATGTGGTGGCTGTAAAAGACGTCACATTTTTTAAACCCAAGCTCCTGTATATATAATTAAGTTGCAGACTCTTTTTCTCGAGCACATTTTGAGTTGCTCGAGCACTTCTCTGGCAGATTAGTTGCTGGATGTTTTTGCTCGAGAACTTTGCTGAAAACACTATATATGACTCTAAAACTAGACACCCTCAACTTACATCAAAACATAGACACAATTACACATTGATATCCTTCCACGATTCTAAACAGATGCATCTAAAAATAATAAAAATAAAAAGTACAACTCGATAATAGGGATACACGTAAATTTGTGTTTTGTCGTGAGATTTGCCAATACAGAAAGAATGTGGCCTACGGTCCTAACACTTCTTTCTGTAGGTTAGAAGCCATTGGTGTAAAGTTGAAAACTGATGCGTAAAAAAATACCCAATAAAGGTGTGGAAAGAATTCAACTTCTTTGAAATATGTCAACCTTGTTTCACCTAGTTTAATTTGTTTCTCTCTTTAGTATTTGCTGCAAGTCTTGCTATTTTGAATGTTACAAAGTGAGTTATATCGGGATGCACAAGTCACTAAGGGTCTGAGTTTGCGATAGTGCCGGTAATTTTTCTTTCTAATATTGTGATAGTGATACTTTTTTATGTAGTTAGCAATACAAGAGTTACCAGAAGTGGAGTTGCAAGTGTACATGGAGGTAGAAGAAAATCATGCTCTGATTGGGGTCCCATTTATGTTAATCATTCTGGGAACAGTTGCACTGGAAGAATTGAATGCTACCAGGTAATTGACAGTCTAAACATTAGCGGACGCCCGTTTCTTCTTATGATGAAGGAAAGAGAGGAGGTGTATCAGTTGGGTTGTGTTTATTTATATTCACTTTCTTTAGGGCTTATAGAAAGCAAAAGGAGAGTTACCCTTCCCACAATCCTTTCCTTCCTTAATGAGAAATACAACGAGGCAATTCATGCGGCCGTTGGTATAGGAAGATATCTATTTAGACATTGTGATGTTCTAGGCCAAGTAATGGACACCAGGTATTGATGATCATTATCGTTTACTTTACCATGTTCTGGGGTTTTTGAAAATGCACAACATAACAGTGGTATCAAGCATATCACTACTCACAAAGTAGTGAATCTCATACCGGCCGGTACCGGTTGAGATGTAATGTACCGGCAAGAAAACGGTATACTCAGCATGCAGTAAGATGTTCCGCGAACGGTATGGTATGCTCATCGGTAAGAAATTGATAACTTTGTTGGCTCGTAATTTTTTCCAAATCTCTTTGTAGATTACTCTAACTTCCCATCCCATAAAAGGAAATTAAGGCTTTGACTTTTTAATGGGCAATGTAACTTTTCAAACCTATGGTCCACCGCAAGCCGACCGTTTTTTGATGCTCTCTATTCCTAAAAAGTTGCAAGGTTAGCTATATTTGTATGGGGCAATGAGTTTTTATCGTTAAGAGAACAACTCCAACCATTGATTTCCAGTTCTCTCTCTTTTCTCCCTCAAGGGTATGTTTTACCAACCCCATCACCTATTTAATCCCTCTCTCCCCTCTCAATCAACCTGCCTGCTTGCCTCGGGGGAGAAGATATCAAAATGGCAATCATGAATTGCATAGCAGTAATTATCATCTCCATCTTCATCCCTATCTCTTGTCTCATGATCTCCTTCCCCGGTGCAGCAGCAACAGTAGCAGCAGCACCAACTAATTTGCTTCCACATGTTGTTCTTGATCATGCTCCTCTAGAACCAGCAGGAGGATTAGACCACAAGCTGCCCATCTATCCAAGCATCCAAAAAATATGCAGTGCAACCAGTAATCCGAAGGTGTGTGTCCGTTCCCTGGGTGGTCCACATGTTGAACAAGGAAAGACAAGGGTGGACGCTATCTGGGCCCTAGTGCAGCAAGCAAATGCGGGAATTAATGCCACAAAAAGGGCCATCGCAGTGGCCAAGAGATTCGAATACACGGAGGATCCTCACTATGATGAGAGCTGGTTCCAAAGTTGCCTTCAAAGTTATGATTCCGCGGTGGAATCTTGGGAGAATGCCCTCACTTCTCTTGAACTTGGATTCGGTTTCAATGTGGCCAAATATCTTACTGATGTTTCTGCCATGACTAAGAGTTGTGAGGACGCCTTTTCGAAGCCTATTCTTTCCATTGAACCCACTGCCGTTGTTTCCGACTCTCCCCTCTCAAAACTTGATCGCTTAATCCACAAGATGGCTAGCAATGCCCTCGACTTCCAAAAAATGATCTTTCCTAGATCCCGTTAATATTCCAATTTCCTCAACCACCCCCAGCCAACAAATCAGTCCGTATAATTTTTACTATGCATTCTTTCATTTACAATATTATGTGTTTGAGGTGGAGTAGTACTCTTTCCTTATTATCATTTTCTTAAGATGGTGTTGGCCTTCTGATTACACTTCTCGATCGATAATTTATACTCACCATTGTGAGGATATAATAAAATGGGATTCAGATGAGCTTTATGTTATTACAATAGCATGAACAAATCTAATGTTTGTATTAAAATGAGTATTATTTATGCGTATCTTGGACGACATTCTAATCTTCTTCTCAGCGCATGTAATTAGAAGATAACAAGGATGGATTAAAACTATTTGCCATATCGACTTTTGATGTGTAATCATTTCTCCGTTGATGTATGGCAATATCAAAAAAGAGTAAACATAAATATTACCCTAATGCTTAACTTAATGATATTTTGGTACCACATCTAACATCTCGTGCGTTACCAATGTATTGGTGAAATTAATTATGAAATGTGAACTCCATTCAGCTCATGCATAACGCATTAAGGCCACACAAGGTATATATCTATATTACAATACAGAGCACTTTTTGTCTCATTCATATTTTTTGTCGCAGTCATCATATTACATTTTATATATCCTTTTCTCTGCCAACACACTCCTTCTCTCTTTTTATCCATTTCCTCCACCGGCCCACCACATCCAAAATTTCAAACCACATTCTCTCTCTCTCTCTCTCTCTCTCTCTCTCTCTCTCTCTCTCTCTCTCCTCCTTTTGAAATTCAAACCACATTTTGTGTCACTAGCTCCTCTCCTTCCCCCTCTCTGACATTCAAATGATCATAAAGAATGAGCACGGGCACATGCGTCGATTGCTAGTCTTGTTATAAAATCTGCAAACCCCATTCACTTTGTAGTTGCCATGCCCTCGAATTCATAACTTAAATAAGAAGCTTTCCAACATAATAGTCAATACTTCCATAATATCATACAGTTCTCGTGGTAAATTGTAAATTGTAATAGTCATGGTAAAATTATGTCCACACTATCGCGCCCCTATTTTTACCGGTCGCTTGCTCCCACTTCGATGGGCATATTGGCGATGCTTTCAAAATCATGACTTTTAATGCGACGATTGTGAATTATGAGGTTTGCAGCTGTGACTCGAGCTTTCATTAAAATTTCAGAGTCTCCACCTAACATTGAATCCGGGTGCGTTAGGTCACATGTTAAAATTGTTTTTCAAAGACACTTTAAGAAAATGGTTTTAACTCTCCTTTATTTTCTTCCGTTTGAGCAAATTCTCCTTTCAAACGAGGCTTATTGACTCTCTTATTTGAAGTTTGCAAAATCAAAGATAGGCTCTGGGACTTTCTGCGAATCGGGAAGGTGTTAGGCGCCCCATGTCGTCCATTCGGCACTTTCTCAAATTTAGCCTTATTCAATTAATTATCATCGGCGAAACAAATGAAAAGAAAAAAGAAATGCATGAAAGCTTATATTAACATCGCGTTGATTTTCTTTTTGATCGGCTTCATCCGAAAGCAGGGCTCTAGGGCCACCAACGATCACATAACAATCTGCCTTACTTTCGGGAGAAACTTAATATTTTATTTTGTCACTTAACACCGCATCGATTGTCTTTCCAATTTTCCAGAAATAAGGACTGCAAGACAGTAGTCCGAGAAAATGCAAACCCTTTTTTTCCAGTTTTAAGGGGAGCAGAATCCTTTATCGCCTGGACCTGATATATAGGCTACCTTTAGAATCACCCTCAATCGGTCACGGGGTACATTTTAGTTTTCACGACATCCTTAATAAAAATGGCGAGAATATCATTGTGATGTTAATAAATATACTACGCATTAACATTAATAGAGTTGTATTGGAAATGAAAATTGAAAAGGAGCATAAAACCCCCTCAATAAAAATTATATGACGCTCACCTTGGGTGACAATTTACAGGCGGACACGAAGAAATCATAACTTGATTTACCCAAAAAAAAAAAAAATCATAATTTGATAAACTGTCAAATTAATTACACTATTTTCGAGCTATGATAACGTTGTTGCGTACAGTTTTGGTGTAAAAATAAAGGCTATCAAGTACTGGAGAGATTTGAGGCGACGATTTGTGGACTTTGAGTTGGGACGTTGGCTTTTGAAGATTTGAGGCGACGATTTGGACAGCGAGTTGAAAATTTCTGGTGTCGTTGACGACGGCGAGGAGACGACGCCAATTAAGTCAAAAGGGAGCATGGCTGATGGCGACTAAGGACGACGAGGATTGAAGGTTTGGGACGACGAATTCGAATTGCTGGTGAAGATTTGGTCATGAAGTTTCCTGCTGTAACTGAATTTCAATGGCAATTCTAGCTTTTAAATGGATATGGATATGGACTGAAGGAGAAATTTTTGGGATTGGTTTTATCCCCAATACCGAAATTATAGGGTTGGTCCTCCAAGACTTCAATTTCATCCTAATATTCACAAATCACTTTAATTATTTGAAGGAAATTGATATTGGCACTCCCCATTTTGATATTGGCACTCCTTTTTAGGTGAAGTTTCTAAACTACCCTTGCACTTTATAATTGCATTTATCTTTTACTATCAAAATGACCAGATTACCCTTTTATTTATGCAACGGACAAAGAAGGAAAAAAAAGAAAAAGAAAACTTCATTCCAGGACGTTTTGTTCTTTTGCCTTGGCAGAGAGAGAGGGAGAACAAGAGTTTCTTCGTTTTCTACTGGCCTTTTGATTCAACTGCTACCAGTCACAAGTTTCCTTGGAATTTGCAGATTTAGTGTTTAACTTGGGTGGTCCGGGGTGCTGGAAATCACCCTGAAAATTGCTCAAAACGACGTCGTTTTGGGCGCCAAAAGGGGCAACAACAACAAATCACTCAAAACTACGTCGTTTTGAGTCCTTGAAGCCACGTAGATTCACAAATTGCATGTTCATAACTGATACTTGAAGCTACATAAATTCACCGAAAAACCACGAACTCGAAAAGGGGGAAAAAAAAAACTCATAGTTGTTGGTTATGTTTGATCAAATAACCAAAAAATTTATGTTGTACGCCACTTAATTGATCAAAAAAATTAATCCGGACTCTTCCTGATCACTTACAATTAAATATACTTCAAACATAACCAGTATATTTGGTTTCTTCTTGAGTGATTTTTTTTTGTTTCCCTTTTGGCGTCCAAAATGAATTCGTTTTGAGCGATTTTAGGATGATTTTCTGGGGGGGCTAATTTCCAGCACCCCGGATCCGTTGTTTTATGTGAATGGTCCATCTGCTGGTGTATGTATGAAAATGGAATATGCAGACATCAATTTTGTGTTAGGTTGTTTGATTTGCGTTAAGTCATTTGATTAGTGGAGTTCCTTCATTAGTAAAATAAAAGGGTTATTTCAGTCATTTTGATAGCAAAAGATAAATGTAATTATAAAGTACAAGGCTAGTTTAGGAACTTCGCCTAATAAAAACAAAAAAGGGAGTGCTAATATCAATTCCCTTATTTGAATTATAGAATGGAAACATATATAACTCCAAAAAAGGTGTGGGATGATTTCATAAAAAGAGATGAGTTGGAGGATGATTATTTAAGTGCCTCACATAAATATTACTCTCTCCGTCCCTTTTTAAGTGTTTAACTTTCCATTTTGGGCTATCCCTAAATAAGTGTGTGATTTGAAAAGTTAATGGGTAAAAGTTTGTACAATTATCATTTTGCTCTTTTGAAAAGTAAGTGGATAAAGAGTTAATGGGTAAAAGTGAATGACAATTTTGGAAAGTAGATGTAAAAGTTGATGTGAAAAGTATCAAGTGGAGGAAAAAGTTGATGTGAAATGTGTAATGATGATATTTTTTTAATAAGTTGAATTTACGAAGTAACACATTTAAAAAGGGACGGAGGGAGTACCGTAATGCTTAACTTTTGATATTTTGGTACCACATGTAATACCCTTGGTTTGGGGTAGATGATGTTTACATGAGTGATCTTGAACATTCCTTTCATTTTCCTTTCATTCCTTTCATTTTCCTTTCTTTTCTTTTTTGTTGGCCAATTTTCTGTTCTTTTTTAAGGGTACCAAATAGAGTGTAAAATTGTCATAACGTCAGGGGAATCATTAGCAAATTTTTCCTTGTCAAATGTTCCAACTCCATCGACGTGAATCGTAAAACAAGGGTATTACCAAATTCCTAGATATGCGGGCTGATGAGGCGAGGATCTTGCTTGGGTTTCCTCCCAATTTTTGTCCCACTCCATCACAGGTAACCTCTGTGTGTATCCGCTCTTCATATCTCTTGATTCATCTATGTATGGCTGCTATATAAATATATATAGTTTGTTTATTCTGCTGATTTCGATTCTAGGATTGTCTCTCTTCTGATTCAATTTTACAAATCTCAATATCAAAGTAAAGGATCTAGCAAGGGCACTGAACCCAGCGAAGTGTATTAGTTGGTTGAACAGTATATCCAGTATGGTTGCGGGGAAAAGCTGCTTCTATTCCCCCCTTACCCCAAGATTCAAATGTGTTCTGCAACTGTAGTGAACTAATGAAAAGCATTATGAATTTTTCTTTCCATTTCTTTATAGTTGTAGTGAATTGGAAGTATGTAGTTCTGGGGCTCTCGGAAACTTCGAGAAACTACATTTGTACTTGTAGGTCTGGGGGCAATGTAGCAATTACAGTTTGCAAAATAAGTGTCTGATAAACAAGGCATTGTTTCTCGTGAATTGTCTATCAGTTTCAGTATTTCTTGCTTGCTTTCATTTGGGATAGAAATGGAGGCCAATTTGCCCGTGTAGAGTATGACTTAAGAAGGAAAGCTGTATTCTCTCTATCAATGATGAGGCAATTCTAGACTGAAGGTTTGAAGACCAATGATGCTGCACTAATTAGGTTCCCAGTGTCCTTATTCACTCTGTTTTTTTCCTCTCATTGACATTGAGTGTCCTTATCTACTCTCTTTTGAAGTTGTATGCCCAATTTTTGGCCAAAGGCATTTCTCCTAGGGAGATTCTATTTCAAGCTCCTAGTCTCTACTCAACTTCTAGACAGAATGGGGGAGAAATGGAGACTTCAACTTGTTCAATTAACTATCAATAATGGCCCCGCCCATATCTAAATCTGTTTGCTACACCATGACTAATCAAACATGTAAACTTGTGCTTAAATCCACTTCCAACCTGTATTGAAATCAGTGTGAACTACTAGCAGCAAAAAATATGAGTCCAATTCAAACCCACTAATGTACTTCACTATTGTAGTTTTAGTCATTGAAATAAGACCTCAATCCCATTTTTTCCCCTAGCATGTAACATCACCCAATCAGAACACATCATAACACATCATATCCAACCTTTTTACGGAATTCTAAAGCAACATTCAACCGTCTACACAAGTCCAACCATTCTACCTTCTTTTTTTTTTTTTTTGTTGATCTGCACTCATTCTACCCAAGGTTCTAAAACTCGCTAGGCGCTCCCAGGGTGGACTGGCACCTTCTAGCTTCCAGGGCCGAGTACTCAGCGCCTAGTAAGGCAATTAGTCGGTCTAGTTGGGCTAGTCGGCCTAGGCGGCGAGGGGCCTTCTAGCGCCTAGGCGGCGAGTACTCGGCCTTCCAAACCTTCTTTTAGAACACTGATTCTACCGCCTACGCATGCTAAAGACCAACCCAAGAATACGATATTGAACATTTTTGTTGTAACCACCAAAGACAAATTTTTGTTGAAACTAGCACACAAAATTACTGTGAAAAAACTAACTTATTGCCCATAATTACTCGTTACTTGCATTCACGAACCCCTAGGTCATCGTCCTAGAATAATTCCAAGAGATTCTATAGAAGCGTAAAGCTCTGATACCAATTTGTAACAGCCCGATCCCATAATAAAATTCTAACAATTGAACCCAATTAAACAACCAAAACCCAATGCTTTCCATAATTTAATGGATTCAATCTTCCATGTATGTCCACCTTTTCTTACCACTTCCCTTCCCGTGGTCCCTTCTCTGAGTCTCTGATTATTCAGGCTTTTGATCCCATCAAGCCTCTGCTACCCTAGGAACTAAAATCCTTGAACAACTCTCCAATTCCTCCCTAACCTCTCTTTCCCTTTTACTCTTCCAAACTCCACCTCCGTGCCTCCTCCCTTTTTCTGTGTCTTATTTTAGTTTTAACATCCTTTATAAGCTCCTTACTCACCCTAGGGTGAAAACAAAACCTATGAACACTTGTCCACTCCACCTTGGCTTCTAATCCTTTTGTGTTACCCTTATCTAACTTGATACTTCCACATATGTAGATACAAACAAAACTCACATATCCACGTTTAATTCACGTGCACATTCACCCCATATCAAATTTCCATGAAGGATTTCTTTGCTTGCAATTTGCATGTTAAATAGAAGAATGCCACACTACACACGATAACAGTAACCATCACAAATATTCTAGGGTTTAGATTATTACACCCTGTGTAGTGAGCTTGTGAACATTTGTAGGTTAAAGCGGCTTACCGAAAGAAGGTATGGGATTCACATCCTGACCTTTTTCCGGGACATGAGAAATGCGATGCAGAGAGCAAATTTAAATTGGTAAGCACTTGGAACTTTTATGAATGAAGGTTTTCGTTGGTATGTTGTGCTTTGAGAAGTGGTATTCCTTATTTATTCTTGGCCCTGATACCTGTCTTATATGTAACTTCGCTGCCATAAAAAAAGTCCCCACGCCAGATGCACTGTCGCATGAAAACTCTGCTACTTCGGTGTATATCCGAGAATTAGTACTTCAGCAAGTAAACCATATATCTGTCACATAATCTTAGGAGCAGATAACTTTGATATATACCACAATTGCACTGTAAAATTATAAAATTGATCATGCCCCTGAGTCTCTTGTATTGGCTTCACTTGTAAAGCAGACATACTACTTTCATAATATCTGTAATTTTGTTGCCACTAAAAAATCAGGACAATCCTGGTGATTTGTGCTTAAATTTTGTCTTGATTATCCTTGGTGAAACAAGCAGCCAATTCAAATCTTGAGATCTATAGTTTTCTCCTCCCTAATTTTCAGATGCATGGGAAATCTTTCATGAGTCTGACCCTTATAATACTGTCACCTGCAGATTTCAGAAGCTTACACTTGCCTGCAATCTTGTAAGTCTTTGGTCCTCATACAAATTGAAATTGTAGGCATCTGCGTTTATCGTGGTTTGCAAGCACCCAGGAAGGCTGGAAAGGTTGTACAATTGACTTATCATTCAAAAAGAAATTTAAAAGTATTGCACATACCAGACATGCTACACAAGGTTTGCATTTCAAAAGTATTCCCATCATGCCAGATAGGCAAGTACGTTGGAGTAAATTTTCAGTTTCTTCTTTCTGTAGGTAGGAAGCCATTGGTGTAAAGTTGAAAACTGATACGTAAAAAAATACCCGATAAAGTTGTGGAATTCTTTGAAATATGTCAGCCTTGTTTTACCTAGTTTAATTTGTTTCTCTCTTTATTCTTTGCTGCAAGTCTTGCACAAGTCACTAAGGGTCTGAGTTTGCGAACCACGGTAGGAGTGCTGATGGCCTCCTTTAAAAGATTTTAAATTGGATGTGCTAGAACATAGGGAAATTATAGTTTAGTTTAGTTTAATCCTACTCTCCCAGTATTTGATCTAATAGCTGTGGCACAGATTCAAGAGGAGAAGGATCAGGTGCAGGTAATTTTTCTTTCTAATATTGTGATAGTGATACTTTTTAGCTACCACACTCCCATCAATCATAATCTCTTTTATGTAGTTAGCAATACGAGAGTTACCAGAAGTGGAGTTGCAAGTGTACATGGAGGTAGAAGAAATCATGCTCTGATTGGGGTCCCATTTATGTTAATCATTCTGGGAACAGTTGCACTGGGAGGATTGAATGCTACCAGGTAATTGACAGTCTAAACACTATCGGATGCCAGGAAAGAAAGGAGGTGTACCGGTTGGGTTGTGTTTATTTATATTCACTTTCTTTACCTCTCAGGGCTTATAGAAAGCAAAAGGAGAGTTACCCTTCCCACAATCCTTTCCTTCCCTGATGCGAAATACAGCGAGGCAATTCATGCGGCCGTTGGTATAGGAAGATATCTATTTAGACATTGTGCTGATTTGTCATCCTGAACACAATTTTCACATGTAATGCTGTTGTCTATCATGTTAATATTCCCCCATTGTTCTGTTTTCATAGAAGGGTTCGTTTCTATATGCTAAAACATTTTTAATTTGAATTTGATGCTATTAGAAGTGTGCATGTAAGTTTTAATTGGAATTGGATTGAAGTAAGCTGCACTCCGTCTTATCATGTGAATTTTTTTTTAATAGAGACAAAATAAAAATTAGGTTAAACAATATCACTTGCACCCGATCCAGTCAAATCATTGCTCAGTTAGTGAATTTAATATCAGCCTTCGGGACATGCTTCTCAAATATCAGACATACTCGTCGTGCATATGAGTTTGGGGGTTTGTGGAGAAGTGAGGTGAAATGATGCTATTCCATGAAGGGTAAAATGATTAGATCAAGTAATGGACACCATGTATTGACGATCATTATCTTGACGATCATTATCGTTTATTTTACCATGTTCTGGGGTTTTTGAAAATGCACACCATAACAGTGGTATCAAGCATATCACTATTCACAAAGAAGTGGATCTCATACCGGCCGGTACCGATTGAGATGTAACGTACTGGCAAGAAAATTGGATACTCAGCATGCAGTAAGATGTACTTGAACGGGTACGGTATGCTCATTGGTACGAAATTGATAACTTTGCTAGCTCGTAAATTTTTCCAAATCTCTTTGTAGATTACTCTAACTTCCCATACCATAAAAGGAAATTAAGGCTTTGACTTTTTAATGGCCATTGTAACTTTTCAAACCTATGGTCCACCGCAAGCCGACCTTTTTTTTATGCTCTCTATTCCTAAAAAGTTGCAAGGTTAGCTATATTTGTATGGGGCAGTGAGTTTTTATCGTTAAGAGAACAACTCCAACCATTGATTTCCAGTTCTCTCTCTTTTCTCCCTCAAGGGTATGTTTTACCAACCCCATCACCTATTTAATCCCTCTCTCCCCTCTCAATCAACCTGCCTGCTTGCCTCGGGGGAGAAGATATCAAAATGGCAATCATGAATTGCATAGCAGTAATTATCATCTCCATCTCCATCCCTATCTCTTGTCTCATGATCTCCTTCCCCGGTGCAGCAGCAACAGTAGCAGCAGCACCAACTAATTTGCTTCCACGTGTTGTTCTTGATCATGCTCCTCTAGAACCAGCAGGAGGATTAGACCACAAGCTGCCCATCTATCCAAGCATCCAAAAAATATGCAGTGCAACCAGTAATCCGAAGGTGTGTGTCCGTTCCCTGGGTGGTCCACATGTTGAACAAGGAAAGACAAGGGTGGACGCTATCTGGGCCCTAGTGCAGCAAGCAAATGCGGGAATTAATGCCACAAAAAGGGCCATCGCAGTGGCCAAGAGATTTGAATACACGGAGGATCCTCACTATGATGAGAGCTGGTTCCAAAGTTGCCTTCAAAGTTATGATTCCGCGGTGGAATCTTGGGAGAATGCCCTCACTTCTCTTGAACTTGGATTCGGTTTCAATGTGGCCAAATATCTTACTGATGTTTCTGCCATGACTAAGAGTTGTGAGGACGCCTTTTCGAAGCCTATTCTTTCCATTGAACCCACTGCCGTTGTTTCCGACTCTCCCCTCTCAAAACTTGATCGCTTAATCCACAAGATGGCTAGCAATGCCCTCGACTTCCAAAAAATGATCTTTCCTAGATCCCGTTAATATTCCAATTTCCTCAACCACCCCCAGCCAACAAATCAGTCCGTATAATTTTTACTATGCATTCTTTCATTTACAATATTATGTGTTTGAGGTGGAGTAGTACTCTTTCCTTATTATCATTTTCTTAAGATGGTTGTTGGCCTTCTGATTACACTTCTCGATCGATAATTTATACTCACCATTGTGAGGATATAATAAAATGGGATTCAGATGAGCTTTATGTTATTACAATAGCATGCACAAATCTAATGTTTGTTTTAAAATGAGTGTTATTTATGCGTATCTTGGACGACGTTCTAATCTTCTTGGTGCATGTAATTAGAAGATAACAAGGATGGATTAAAATTGTTTGCCATAGCGACTTCTGATGTGTAATCATTTCTCCGTTGACGTACGTATGGCAATATCAAAAAAGACTAAAAATAAATATTACCCTAATGCTTAACTTAATGATATTTTGGTACCACATCTGACATCTCGTGCATTACCAATGTACTGGTGAAATTAATTATGAAATGTGAACTCCATTCAGCTCATGCATAATGCATTAAGGCCATGAAAGGTATATATATCTATATTACAATACATAGCGCTTTTTGTTTCAGTCATATTTTTTGTCACAATCATCATATTACATTTTATCCTTATCTCTGCCAACTCACTCCTCTCTCTTAACCCATTTCATCCACCGGCCCACCACACCCCAAATTTCAAACCACTTTCTCTCTCTCTCTCCCCATTTTCAAAATTCAAACCACATTCTTTCATTACCTCCTCTCCTTCCCCCTCTCTGACATTCAAATGACCATAAAGAATGAGCATGGACACGTGCGTCGATTGCTAGTCTTGTTATAAAATCTGCGAACCCCATTCAGGCCTTGTTCTCCAATAGATTTTAGGTACATAAAATCTCACATTTTATGACTCTCCAATCTTAACACATAAAATGTAAAAGTTATTTTATGAGATTCTCATAAAATCCTCCTAAAATCTATAGGAAAACCACTACATTTTATCAATTGGGAAAACAACTTCATTTTATCACCCCTCCATAAAATGTTCATTTTATGATATTTTCATAAAATCTACCTAAAATCTATTG
Organism: Vaccinium myrtillus; assembly: GCA_016920895.1. Taxonomy (NCBI): domain Eukaryota; kingdom Viridiplantae; phylum Streptophyta; class Magnoliopsida; order Ericales; family Ericaceae; genus Vaccinium; species Vaccinium myrtillus. Next base: position 1,917,140 of record CM029272.1, on the reverse strand, counting down.
GAGAACAAGACCTCACTTTGTAGTTGTCACGCCCTCGAATTTATACCTTAAATAAACAAGAAGCTTTCCAACATAAAAGTCAATACTTCCATAAGTCAAAGTTTCACAAATGTCTAAGTCAACAAGTATACGATATGGATATATCAAGTACGGAACCAAACAAGTCAACCGGGAACCAAAAGGGAAAATATTGGAGACCAAAACACAGGGGTATCGATACATGTGATGAGGGGTATCGATACCTGTGCACTCATCTTGCGAACAGACTACTGGAAATCGATACCTGGTGGGGAGGTATCGATACCTGGACAACAATTTGTGAACAGAATGTTGGGTATCAATATCCAGCAATAGGGGTATTGATACCTTGGCCGTTTCAAACAAATTTTGACAGATTTTTCCGAAGTGGAGGGGATTTCAACCTAAGCCAAATACAGGCTCCAAACACAAATATGATGCTACCAAACAACAAATAAGCACAGAGGAATGATAGAACATCAACCAATTGAGAAGTTTAACACCCAAATGTGTAGATTCAAGATCAAACCCATTTCCATTTTCAACTAGGTACTAGAAAATTGGGATCAAAGCAATGAATATAGCAACAAATCAACTATATACACTAAGGGGAATTAGAAATTTGTTCCCTACTAATGGGAATTACCCCATGCAAAAAATGTTGGAGAAAATATATGCGATAGGATTTTCTGACAGGACCCCGGGACCGTGGAGGGCGGCTATGTAGGACGGCTTCTGGGCCGTTGATCTCGACAATCAACGGCTTGGATTTCATCTTAACAATGGATGGCTCGGATCTACAAGGGCTTGGATTCATCTAAGCCGTTATTGTCAAAATCAACGGCTCATGGCCACCCTAAGGGGTGCCCTCCAGGCTCCAGGGTTCCCCAATCCGAGATTGCAACCAAAAGCTAGTTACAAATCGGAACCTTTGTTATTCCCAAAGCAAATTAAAGGAAACTGTCATATCTGTAAGGGTCCAGAGATTCACATGAAATTAGTTAATTACAAGTCGGACCCTCAAGTCTATCATGCTGGAAAATCAATTTTCCGTTCTCAAATTGCTGCTGCAATATGAGAAACCTGTTCTACAACAAATTATGTTCCAAGAATCGTAAACACGAGGTGGTAAAAAAAGGTATCGCTTTCGAATATGTGATCAAGAAATAAATCAAGTAGGTCTGAATTCCCCAAACTTTTCCTTCTCTTCATGCAACTGCCGGAAGATGTAATCCATCTCCGGAAATGCCGACAAGAGAAGCAGCTCAAGAAGGTCAAACGCTAACTGCTTCAAACACACAGATGACTGCACAAGCCAAAAAACAAAGCTACATTACTCTTAGAATCTTGGAAAGGGCTAAATGTGACCCACAAACAATTTCACTGTCTGTTTCAAGTTTTTACAGAGCAGACAAGCCGAACCAATGACATGCGAAATAAACACAACTCTCATACGGTTATGACCTGGTAATTATCTACTAATGTACCTAGACACGGTATGACCAAATGACAAAACAGGAAGATAGGTTAGGGGGGGGCATAGAGAAGTCTTTTTATGCACTGAGATGAAAATTAAACGAAGAAGGGACGACAAATTATGTATAGTTTCTGTTCAGGGGTATGCCCCGGTGGTTGTGTAGTTTTGGTTTCTTTGGTGATATAAAATTTTACTTACCAAAAAAAAAAAAAAGAGACCTTTGTCCAATCTGCCAATACAAGTGATGAAACCAAAAAATCATGGATTATCTCTTTCTGATCCCCTGCATTTGGTGTTCACTATAATAAAGAAAAACCTCTTAGAGGGGAAGAATTTAAATCAATATGTCAAACTTCCCAGTCAGAAGTGCCGGAAGTGCAGGAATGGAAAGAAAAGCAACAAAGGGGTACTTCCAACAAACGGATCAAAAGTTTGGGTATTCAAAGACGATGAGCAATGCGTAATCCATAGATGATATGAAACGGTAAATCTTGTGACAGACTAAGCAAGAGCCAAGAGTAGCTCGTTTCTATAGTGAAAATCACCTGAAGAAAGTCATAGAGATCCTTCGCACATTGTTCATAGCCCTTGTGACCAACAAGACCCACGATCGCAGCTGGTGCATTATCTGCATTTCATTAACAGGGTTATTTTTACATATCCAAGGCTGGTAATAGGAATCTCAGAACAATGAATGATGCCAAAATACTACAATTTCAGTAAAATTACCAATCATGAGCTCATGTACAAATCTGGCACGCCGTTCGTCTTCCTTTAGCTGATTCTCATCCAATTCGAAGGCATCCACTTTCTTAGGCGATGATACAGACGTGGAAGGTTGCCCGCGAGGTGAACTCCCAGGTGTGCTCCTAGAAGGGTTTAGTCGTCGTCGCTTTGGATGCTTTGCTATGAATATTCCGTCAGGCCAAAGTACCTTTAAAAAACAGTAAGAATCAGATAAATATCTTCTGATAGTTCTGTTGAAGCTTTTCACAAAACCAGCACAAATCTCCCCTTTCCGATCCTTTATTGGAAAGCCAAATGACTGACATGCCTATTTGGTTACTAACTTACTATACACGCTCGAACAAATTCAAACATATTATCAGGTTCGAGGCTTGTGTAATTGTGAGCCAAATATACGTAAAATATCACCCATCTGGTTAACCCTTATTTGAGATAATGCTTCAGGAGGAATATATGTTGAGCTTAAAGTCTTTTAGCTCATATTGAACACTTTGAAAGTGCGAGTGTTCAGTATCAGCGGCTAAAAAGTAAGGGAAATAACAGTGACTAATGAATATAAATGCTAGTAAAAGTCGACGAAGTAATAATCTAATGAGGCAGTAGCAACAAGCCAGGTGATGATGCTCCCAACTTATCTCAATCTTTTTCTTTTTCTTTTTCTTTAAGTATCTACCTTACCCAGTGAGAAAAAACTAGAGCAATACTTGTGTTAGCAAGACTTGGCAATTGGCAATTAAGAACTGGCAAATTAAAGTTCAAACAAGCAGAAAACATGAATTGTCTTTTGTATTACCCGGTATCAAAAACTTCAAACACAGAAGAGATTTTATCAATAATTAACCAAAAGATAACAGACCTATTGAACTTAATTCAATAAGTTTCTCAAAGTAACCTGCTCTATCCGCTTGATCCCTGAAGCAACTACAGATCCCCTACGCAAAAGCTGAATTTTCTCAATCAACCAATCATCAAAGGCATCGCCCATTCCCAGTTGTAATATCTGTTTGGCTGCCCAAAAAGCCTTCCGCCTGTAATGCACTAGACTTAAGAATGGGGAAAAACTATGGCAACTAAAGATAATTGGATAGAGCTTGTCAAATTCAAAATTAGTATGGTTTAAATCTTAATTTGTAAATTAGATGTATCTAATACCTGATCCATCCACCATCTTGGAGCTGGAAAATCACATCAACCAAATCTAATATGTGAGCACTTAGATTTGGCGGTACCCACTGCATTCAATAAATTAAAATTACAAAACCCATCAGGAACATAAAGGGCAGGGCAGGATGGTACAAGCTAGAAACCTAAATACATTCCCATAGAAAATGGGTCATATTACCAAAACATTATTTATTAAATGCCAAAAATTCACAAAAGACTAGGGTAGATACAAATAGATAGTAATTACCTCAGTAGGGAGGGTTGGATCCGAAGAAGCACCAATAATGGACTGAGATGAAGTTTGTAAATCATCACCTTCACTTCTGTTTATGGACTTTCTGGACAGCGATATATTTCTTTGATCTGACTTGTCAAAGTAGCTAACTGAATCCTCAGATGGTTTTTGTTGCTTTGTGTGAAGTGCACCTTGTGCCTTTACTCTAGATCCATCTCCAAGAATATTATGCTTCATTGCTAACACAGATTCCTTGCTCTCAGCATCATGATGTTCACTATTGGAAGGTATGGTATTTACTGTGGGCCCAAGACCATTATGAAACTCTTCACTTCTTTCATGGGTTGTACTGTCCAGGTCAACTATTATACCACATTAATTAAATATAGCATATGCCAGAGACAAGAAATTGAGAAATTGAGAATGCTGCAAAAAACACACCTGACAATGTCTCAATGATGGATATAGAATGTGGGAATAAATATGTCTGCATTGCCCAAAACCAAGTAATCAGAAAATTCTCAATGGAACAAAGGTAATGTGACATTTTCCCAGGAACGAACCACAAAATAATAAGAAGAATAAAATGCAAACCTGGGAATCAACGCTAAGGAAGTCCCATATTTCTATTGATCCAGAAATAGTTGGAAGTTGAAGAAGCTTCTGAAGAACAGTATTTGAAATTCATGGAAAGAGTGAAGAAGGAAAACAAAATATGTCAAAACAAATAAGAAATTATTACATTGAATGTAGTATAATAATATGGAAGTGGACTTATTTCTGATCGGTAAACGGTAAACCTATTTAAGGAATCAGTGGATATACTGGAGCAGCCACGCCCACCAACAATAAGCGGAATAAACAGTCACCAATGACATCACGACGGGAAAAGCAAGCAACAAAACTGTAATCACATTAAGTTTTGCAATCTATGTATGACTATTATCTTTGGTGTACATAGCACAAGGTTACGACTTGGAAATACAAAATACTATGGCCCTCACCTTGTTTACCTTTCTGAGTCATAGCGGACAAGTTAAAGCTAACCAACTAGTTCTCATAAATCATTCATGCTCCCAAAAGAAGAAGGAGAAAAAATGAAAAAGAGGCCCAAGTAACAGTACGACCTTCAAATACTTGTGTAGCAATTTACACCGTTCTTGGATGACAAGAACATCTAGACCAGTTGACAGAAAACGCTTTGGTGGCAAACGAAGATTATATTCTGGAAATTCCTTAAGACGTCGATGGAGTTCCTCAAAATGCCGAAACCTTGAGAAGCATAAACAGGGTTAAGTTTAAAATGCCATAACCATTTAATCCCTACGATACTTAAAACATGGCATTAATAACCATATAAAATGGAAATAGATAGGAGACGGGAGGAATGAATAACAAAGCCAGAAAATTAGGGCACTGTCTTTACACCTTCTTTTGATAGACCAACTATTATCATTTGTATCTGTAACAGAGATGGAATAAACAGCGAATGTTCTAGATCCACCCTTCACAATATTGGCACCCAATACCTGCAACAGGAAATGGCATTTCAATCTTTACACGCTTCAGCATGTTAGCAAAATTTTAAGCATAGTCACACAAATAGAAAGTATTAACCACAATGTTAAGTACCTCACATCTCAACTTCAGAAAGGTATCTGCCAACAATGAGTTTTTCGGAGCATTGACGGCCAAATTATCACAGTCAAGTAACGAAGTTGAGGAAGTGGATGAAGAAGCAGTTGCTCCACTGTGAATTCTACCCAAAACTTCTGCCTCATAATCATCACTAGAGTCCTCAGATTCCACATGTCGTTTAAAAGAATTCAGTATATCCCGCCCATCTCCTGATGAGAAGCTTGTTCTCCCAACTTCTTGCCAAATGTGCCTCTTCTGACTGCTTAATCTGTTAGACCTTTTCCTCCTAGATTGTGTCCTATGTAATCTTGCCTGAAGATGTCCTATACCAGTCTTTCTTGTGGGAAGGCCATCAGAACTCTCAAGTGGATGATGAATGCGGGAGACAGAAAGATATCTATTATTTTTACCATCCCAAACTTTCGTGACTGGAGAATCAAGACCAGTCACACTGCTGGATTCTTCATCTTGACTAGTATAAGAACTGCTCCCTGATTCTACCTCCTCCAAACGCATGAGATCACTCCCATCATAATCTACATTTGAAACAGCAGAAATGTGACTTGCTATCTTCCCGTTAGGCCCAGAAAGAACAGCAGTGCTCTGATCAGAACTAATCTTTGCTGCACTGTCCTTTTCATTCTCCCTTGACGATACATTCAAGTTATCTTCTGTTTTATATACCACTGAAGAACTTTCTATCTCAGGCTCAATAGTATCCTTCTCATCTTCCTTCCTTCTGTAGTTTTCAGAATGATCTGGAGCTAGGGCATCAGTTTTTCGGCTAGAAAGCACATCTAATGTATCAACCCGATTTTCTTCAGAGTTGTGTCTTTGAACACTTATATTGTCACCATTTTGTGGATCCGACGGCAAAGAACTCCAAGAACGGGTTGATCCAGCATCCATAGAAAGCAATGGATCCTTTGAATAGAAGGTTCCATTCGCGTTGTCCTTCATGGATTTCTCTTCCAAAGTTTTGGATGGATCCTTTTTAAGTGGCACAAGCTCAACACCCTTAACAGAAGGGTCTAGAAACCCAGAGAACTGATCAGACGAAATCCTTGAAGACGCATTTGATTTAGACTGCGGTGCCACAAGTGCAGTCGAAGCTTCTTTATTAGCCTTGCTTAAAGAAATAACTACACACTCGACCCTTTCATTTAGAAACCTGCGACAACAACTTAAGAAAATAAGAAACAGCAAATGAACATTATAAAACTTCACAAGTAAGCAAAAGCAATAATTACCTTGGGTTTGCTAAGTTCAGTAGTGGTCGCATTACTGCACAAGCAAAAAGCTCTCTAACAATAAAGCAGAACAAAGAGCACTGCAAATCCTCCGGTTTGAATGTGAAAGGTATGAGACCATCCATCAAGTACTGAAGCACCTGAAAGTGTTCAGAACAAATAAGCATCTTGAACATGATGAAGACAGTATACATGCTTAGGGCATTGTCGAAAGATCTAGAGAATGACATACGTGACGTTATATGGGTTTCAAGAGAAGATGTAAAGAAACCTTGTGCTCAGCTTCAGCAGAAAACAGGGCAGGGTGCAGTTTGTTATCCGCAAACAGAACGGATTTTAATTCCATTTCACGACGTTCAAAAGTCAGTGGTCCACGTTGCTGCTTTTCAATCTTTGATCGACATGAACGGAAAAGCTCCAAGTGTGTGCATAAAATATTAATAATGTCCCTGCATTATTTCAGGGATATCATTTCCAAGTAAAAATACTATGAAAGGAAAAGGAACCAAATTTGGGAAAATTACAAAAAAAATAAAAATAGAACCTTGTCAGAAGATCTACGAGATTTACATTTCTCAGGCGAAATGAAATCTCTCCCAGAACACCATTCATGATTTGAACCAGCTCCTCTGGGCCTTGTCTGTCAGGGGTTAGGCGAGAGTACCATAGATCCGTCACCCACTCAGAAACTAGATGCCGAGTGAAGTGATCTAATGCATCCTCGACAACAGGGGAATTCACTTTCCTTCTCCAATCAGACTTCATCAAACCGGTCTTAGGACCTTCAAAAGGTTTCATTTCAGAAGAAATATGTGCTAATGTTGGTTTGCTGTTGTATACTGCAGCTTTTATCCTCTTTTCAAAATCCAGATAAAAATAGCGGAGGGTGACTATTAAGAAAGTTGCAGCAGGCAAATTAGCCCAGACTGAGGAGCTAGTCACTGAACAAAGAATGTGTAAGTGTTGTATCTCATGATAAAAGAGCAAGAAAGCATAACCAAAATTACATGTGTAAAAATAAAAAAATTAGAAGCCTAATAAGCGAGGAATTCTAAGGAAGAGAAAATTTCTCCTTCCCGTCAGATAAACTTCTGCAGGAGGTAAAAGCGGAGTGCAATATACAACAGACAAAAAATAGGAAAAAGAAAGACCAAACTAATTAATCTATAAGGCCATTCTCCAAACCCAAAAGAAATAGATTCCCCTGTAAGCCACAAAAGGATCACTACCCAATGTTTCAAGCACAGAAATTCATATTTACCCACATTGAACCTTTCGTGCCATGCCATACCCATGAAAGAGAGAGAAATTTAATTTCACGTCCTTCCATGTCTTATCTTCTTTTCACTCAGTCTTCTCATGAGCAGAATGAGCTTGAAGAGCACGCTACATCCTTGCCTTCCCAGGAATTTTTTTCTCTCACATCTCGCAAAAGTTGGTACTAAGATCTGTACCCTTCAGTATTTATGTGAAAAAAGTTGATCCTTCAAGCAGAAGTACCCAAAGCAGTTCAAAAAAAAGCAGAAGTATCCTAAGCCTCTTAAGGTGTCCTATTGACCACAGACGCCCTAACATGCTTTTGAGTTTAAGGTACATGAAAAATACAACTAGGACTGCCACAAGACGAAGAAGTTATTCTTTTATTGAGGTGTGATTCAATCAAAAAACCATCTGAGGCCAGCCCCAACAACAGGCTCTTCTTAGGCTTAGAGTTTCTTCTCAAGCTTTGCTTGGTAACCAGCTAGCAAGCTCAAAAGTTGTATCACGTCAATCTGTTGGTTGTCTAATTAAAATGACCTTTCGATCAAGTTTGTTTAGTGATGTTTCCATTGGCAGTTTGCTTACTGATGTTTCCATTGGCATATTTGGAAAATTATACAAAAGAAGTGAACAAAAAAGAGAGGACAACACGGGAATGGAGTTGCATAAAAATCACAACAGCACACTTTACATGGAAATTGATGTACTGCATGAGTAACAACCTACAGCAGAATGATTGCTAATTAGTAATTACATCCCATAAACAAATAAACCATACATGACTCCCCAGTCCACCATTAATAGATAGCTTCCAATAATTGGCAAATACTGTAGATCTCAATGATTCAATTAATCATTGATGTCGACTGCTTCAACATGTTAAATTTTAGAAAATACATACTTACGTTACTACATATCAATGTGCATTATTTCAAGATATCAATCCACTAAGCAAGCTTAAAGTACCTAAAACTGCTGCAAAAACACTGGCTACTAAAAACACTGGCTTAAAGTAACCACTTTTTTTTTGCTATGCTTTTTCGGGTACAAATTCATATCTACCTTCTTGTATTTCTAGACTAATATCTGTTGTTAATATAAGTTTACTATTTCTTGTATATCAATTCAATATTGAGTCAGCTTTGAACACCACATTTTATCGGTCAACTGCTTAAAGTTCCGAATAACAAGTTTGGCATTCAGGAAGGAATCATAAACTGAGGCTAAGGTTCTTGATTCTTATGTAGTAATACGGTAGCTATAGGAATAAACATATGCTGGTCCATGGAGCTATTGCAGGGCTGAAAGCGGCCCCAACCCCATTCAATTTCTACCTTTTGGGTGAACTAAATTATGGTAAATGATACCATGAAACAATGATATTGCATGTGGTCAAATGGTATGATAGCAATAATACTCGATATTAATTATTCAATTCATCAAAACCGTTCCATGAGAATTTGAATGGCTGGATTTTGTCTTTAAAAATCCTCGAACCAAAAATTCTTTCATAGGTCAGCCCCCTCCGACTTCGTTTCCTAGCTCCGCCACTAGCCAAGGCATACATAACAAGTCCATGCCAAGTGCTTTTAGACAGAAAATTCTATTAACAAGAAAACTCAGAAAACCAACTTCAGAATTTTGGATACGAGACATGCCATGGTGTTGTTAAACTATACCAAATTGCAACTGTCAAAACATTGGCGTCTAATAGAGACTTTGCAAAGCTGAAAGCAAGCACTTAAAATCTATTAACCAAATTCCCTCATCATTGTAATCCTGAATTGAAATAAAATAACAACAGAACGTGAGATAAAATACCCCAAATACTTACACGACATTCTATAATCCTGTACAGCAATAGTGAAACTACTAATGTACAATAGAAACTTTTCAAACCTCAAAACACACAATGAAAATTAACTATTAGCCAAACCCAGTAAGCAATATAATGCATAATTTAGATACAGAAACAATGGCAGCAAATGTAGGGCTGCAAAGGAACAGAATTGTTTGCGAGCAACTCGAGACTCGTCTCTTTATGAGCCAGGTTCGTTTCGGTTCATTAGTAAACGAGCGAGCTCGTGTTTTAAACGAGCTTAGCTCGTGTTAGTTTTAACTCGGCTCATTTTTTAAAATTTGGTTCATTTGTACAGGCTTGTTCAATAAACAAACCGAGCTCAAACACCCCAATACTAAATGAGCCAAGCTCGAGCTCGATTATTTGAGCTCGACCACTTGAAGGCTTGGCTCCGCTCATTTACAGACTCAGCAGCAATTCACCGCAAAAATCAGGCAAAGAAAGCAATGAGCAATTCACCGCATAATTCACAAGGGTTAAAAAAAAAAAAAAAAAAAAAAACTAATCATCCTTTGCCGAATTCAGTGAACAAAAATTATACTCCCTCTGTCCATTTTTAAGTGTTTAACTTTCCATTTTGGGATGTCCCTAAATAAGTGTGTGGTTTGAAAAGTTAATGGGTAAAAGTTTGTACAATTATCATTTTGCCCTTTTGAAAAGTTAGTGAGTAAAGAGTTCATGGTTAAAAGTGGAGGATAATTTTGGAAAATAGAGGTAAAAGTTGATGTGAATAGTGTAAAGTGGAGGAAAAAGTTGATGTGAAAAGTGTAATGATGACGTTTCTTTAATAAGTTAGATTTACGAAGCAACACATTTAAAAAGGGACGGAGGGAGTAGTACTTACGAGACAGGAGATAAGACAATCCCAACGCGCACATGATCAAAAAAACAACCCGCTTCTTCGCCTCCTCCGCGAGGTCCTGAACCGTCACCGCCTGCTTTTCTGTGCTCATTTGAAGCCCTGAGATCAACATTCGCACCCTTAATTAACTACACAAAACTTCAGTGATCTCAATTCAAACTGCAATAATAAGAACAGAGAGATAAACTGACCAAAATCGAGACGATACTCGAATTAAATAACAACAAACAATGCAAATTGAGAATCGACCCTGAGTCTATGATGCCAAAGACCGCTAGGTTTACATTTCTCTCTCTCTCTCTCTCTCTCTCTAAGATTTAGCTGCCGAATGCTGCTGTTTAGGAGATTTTGTTCGGAATTTTAGTTACCATTTTAGTAAAGGATTGGAGTTCGATCTTGTCTAGTGAGCAGTGAATATTGTTGGAATTCCCCAGGAAAGAAACGATACCGAGTCCGACCCCACGTGGACTACTTTTTTTTTTTAGTTAAAAAATTTATAATCAGCTAATTGGCTGTGAGTAAGGTTTGAAAAATGTATTAAAAAATATAAAAATTTATTTTTTTATTTTTAGTTCACTTTTTAATTTTGATCACAATATTTTTACTTTTAAAATTCCTCGTATCACGACGAATTAATAATTCACAAAAACAAAACAAAAAATTGACGTGAAACTAACAAATGCTAAAATAATTTGGTAAGCAATCTATTTCCATTATTAGTTAGAACTCTCCGAGTCTAACTTATGCGCACGTCAACAAATCTTGGCCTTAATCCCACCACTCGTTTGCAAGGATCCTAGTTAAAACGGAGCAAAACTTCTTATGTACTAGCCTCAAAGAAGTTGGTAATACCTGAAATCTTAAGGAGGAGCAAACTTTTTCAAAGGTCACGTCTTGTCCATCCTGTTGGGGTTTACTATTTTTTAAGTACTTCCAAATTTTTTGTCCACTATCACAACACACCTTAAAAAATTCTTTATATTTTCAACTGTATAATACATACATTCTATATGGACCGCGTTTGATTTAGATGAGTTCTATTAAATAAAAAAATTTAAATTATAAAATATATTATAGATAAAAAAAATATAAGCAATTAAAAAATAAAACGCATACCGAAAAATAGACAAGAAATTCGGGACGGTGAGATAGTAAGCAATTGAAAAATAAAACCCATGCCGAAAAATAAATAAGAAATTCGGGACGGTGAGACAATAAACAATTGAAAAATAAAACGCATGTCAAAAAATAGATAAGAAATTCGGGACGATATGACAGTTTTTATAATGAGTTGTGCCTACTTGGTTAGTACTAGTATTTTATCGTATATATATCAGGGATTTGGGTTAGCTCCAACAAGAAAGGATAATGTCGAAGGGCGGCCACCACTGGGCACCGCCGTGGTGTTACACGTCTGCATATGCTGATACGCGTCCAGGCCGGCTGGTGTGTAATACTAGAAATAGTATAGTATAAGCTTCTTTTTTATTGCAGTGGTGAGTCGGACTCACTGAGTCCCACTATTGACTAATTTGACAGCTAACATTTTTTCAATATTAGTATCACGTATCTCACTAATCAAAATATTACTAACACAATTAAGCTCCTTTCGTGACTAGCCTTCGAAATATTAACACAATTTGATAACACTAAAGGCATCCTTATCAGGATAGCTTTTAATCAAATGTAGAGAGGCAAACCCCGCAAAATCCCCCAACATCAGCCTCACCAAAAAATTGATCAAATTTATTTTTGATACAGTGGCTAATCAAATTTGGTGCGGCACTGTTCACGTACCAAAGACACTGTTCACGTACAGTTCATGCACTATTCACGCACAGTTCACTTTTTTTCCCTATTACTTTTGGGGAGTAGGAGTAGAAAGAAAGAATAATTTAATATAATGAAGTTAGAATAGAGAAACTGATTTTGTAGGTTTTTGAAAAGTGACTTACTAAATTGTAAAATGTGTTTTTGGGGTTAAATTTGGTGTTTTTTTTTGTGCGGCTGATAATGATGGTGTTTTTTTGGTGCAAAACACCAAATTTAACCCCAAAAACACCTTTTACAATTTAGCAAATTACTTTTCAAAAATTCACAAAATCAAACTCTCTATTCAAACTTTAGCAAGTCACTTTATCAAAAACTAACAAAATCAGACTCTCTATTCAAACTTTTACTCTTCCATCTCTCCTCATCTTTTGGTGAGTGAACAGTAGGTCACCAAATTATTACTGTAGCAAAGTTAAGAAATATTCAAATTGGTGAGTTCGTTTGGTGAGGCTGATTTTTGAGGTTTTGGAGGAGTTTACTCTCTACTTTAACTTTAGGTTGATATTGATGCTCTTAGAGCATCACTAGTGGTATAACCAAAATTGGATAATCAAAAGTTGTCACATCAGACTTTGATTATCCATACAAGACATTTATAAAGTTAGCAATGTGGAGTGTTAAAATGGTATTTTGTGTCCATAATAAAAAAAGTACTACTCACTCTATTTTTATTCATAAAATAGGCACAACTTTAAATTTGTTCATATACTTTTTATAATATTAGTACCATTTAAAAGATATTCACAATACCTTTAAAATGAGACCAATCTTGAATATATTTTTAAATTTTTATTATTATTGATAATTTCAAATTTTTTAGGGAAAGTGCAAAAAATTGAGTTTTGAAGTAAGTATTTTAAAGATGGAGAGAGAATGTTGTTGCTTTTGAATTCATTCTATAAAAAAAGACTTATAAATAGGGTGTGATCCCCAAAATTTGGTTATTGAGTTTTGGGTATTGAGAAAATGTTGTTACTTTTGATTATCCAAATGCCAAAATTTGGTTATTGGCTAAAAGGTTGTTAACTTTGATTATGCCAATGTGAGCCAATTTTTGGACAAACATTACTAAATTTGGTTATTTAGATGTTTTGATTATCCCATTGGGGATGCTCTAAGGGGGTGTTCCACTAACCAAAAATATTTTTTTTCCCAAAAATTAAAACGGGTTATTCTCTCATCACATAAAAAACCGTGAAAAATCAATTTATTCTAAAAACTTTCTTAGCGGAATACCTCCTTTACCACCAGTGGTAACTGGGAGAGGTCATGATGCCATGATGGGATGGACGGTGGCAGTATCTCTTTCCTCTTTCTTTTATTGCACTTTAGATTCGAGTGGAAATTCGGATATAGATGTCATATGAATATGGCTTGAAGGTGACTTCTTCTAAGGCATTTGTATCATTTGGTATCAGAGTTCACGTTATCATTTTTATCATCATAGAGCGTGAGGATCACTCCAAAGTCGCACGGTGGTATGTAACATATATTCAAAAAAAAAAATCGTCGAAATGAATCCAACTGTGCACTTGAAGTAAAAATTTCGAGTAACCTATTTTCGAGAAGATTCAAAATACAAACACATTTCCTCTGATTTGTGCATTTCTAGTGCTTCTCGGCTCCTCGGAGTGCTGACACTAATAATAATGTGAGTTTTTTTTTCCAAAACACCCCTCAAAATAATACATCAGTTTTTTACTTCGTCATTAAACTATCAATTTTGTTTACTTCGTCCTCCAACTATCAAATTGCATTTTATGTAGTCCTAATGCTAATAGACATGGACGAAAAGTTACCACTTGGGCAGCACATGCCCTTTTTCCTCCGTAGTCCCTTCTAAGGCCATGTTTGATACCAGGGTTGAAGGATGGGATAGGATTGAGAATCCTATGGGACTTGAAAAATCTTTTTTGGTGTTGCAAAAAATTAAAAGGATTGCTAATACCATGGATCATGGGATTACCCATCCCAAGGGGGGTTGGGTATTGGCAATCCTATCCCATGGGACTGAGATTGGAAGGATTCCTCAACTCTCTCTCTCTCTCTCTCTCTCTCTCTCTCTCTCTCTCTCTCTCTCTCTCTCTCTCTCTCTCTCTCTCTCTCTCTCTCTCTCTCTCTCTCTCTCTCTCTCGGGTGTTGTCCAATGTTTGGTACACATTAGCTGCAAGATTGCTTCCAAAATGTTCTGTGAATTGTGCACAATTTATTGTGCACCATTGTAGAAAATGCTGAAATGGGTTAATGGGTATTGGGTAGGCTAGTAGCAAAAAATAAAATATTGTTTTGTTGAGAGACCTTTTCCCTGTTTTTTGCACTGGAATTTAGTTTTATTGAAAAATGGCAGTGATTCCATTAAAAATACTCCCTTCCTCCTTGTTTGTTTATCCAGTTTTAAGAATTCATTTTTTTTTAGGGAACACAGTGAATACACCTAAAAAAAAATTCCCAATAATTACAAGTCAACTTTTTTTAACAGTTACTTTATTTGCCAAAAAAGAAAAAGAAAAGAAGAAAAAGACTAGACACGAAATTTTATTCATTCGGATAGAGGGAGTACCATAGTTAATGAAAATATTGTTTTCAAGTAAGGGTGGAATTGGAAACAAATATTTTTTATCCAATCCTAATCTAGACAAAACAAACATGTTATTAACAATCTCATGATCTAATCCAGTGTAAAAACAAACATGGGGAATGATTTGTCTCCTCATTAATAATCCCACCTCATTGTCAATCTCAATCCTAATTCCATCTCATTATCAATCCCCTAAAACGAAACCTCGTATCAAACAGGCCCTTACAAAGGCCATTCCACTTGATTTCCCTCCGTATTGGCGCCAACTCCACCTGGGGAACTCTGTTAAAAAAAAAAAATAGAGACCATTTGTCTCCCAAGATCTTGACTAAAACCCAAGCTGTGTATGACACAAAATCTCAAACACCGTAGCTAAATTCTCAAGTAACCCAAGTCCATTTTATGTGCTTTTCCAAAGGTTGCACACTGCTACTGGATGTGGAAAGGAGGCATTAGGTTGAGATAGCTACAATTCACAATAAACCCAACAACTTAATTCAAAAAACCACAGCACAGAAAATAAAACAAAGAAACTTCACCAAAAATCATGCTCATACATCTTTTGAGAAGATACTATCCATGTCTGGATTCACCGAAGCTAACTTCATCGATAGAAACTACATAAACCGAAATTAACACTAACCGTCAAGCCACGAATCTTAACTCTGCAATGACAGCAAAAACCATTGTGCACAAAAATGAGGTCCTAATTTACCTCGACTTGAAGCTGTAATGACTGCACGTAGTTATAATTTCATCTAGCATAAGTGCTTTTCCAGTCACCTATAATTCCGAAGGCCAACAAAAGTTGGACATTGACAAATACATGCCCTAACCTCAAGCTATCTCAACACATCCAGTTAACAGTTAGCAGCCAACAAACACAGTAGACAGAGGAGCATACCATGACATAACGCAAAAAATAAACTTCCCTGAACTGGAGTTACGTAACCATGAATTCGAGCTTTAATCACCCTAAGGCTGTGTTTGGATATGGTTTT
Source organism: Vaccinium myrtillus (assembly GCA_016920895.1). NCBI lineage: Eukaryota > Viridiplantae > Streptophyta > Magnoliopsida > Ericales > Ericaceae > Vaccinium > Vaccinium myrtillus. The sequence continues at coordinate 1,901,216 of CM029272.1, read as the reverse complement.
GTCAACGGATTTGTGAAGGGAAAAGAAAATCTACAAGATGAGATAAGAAGATGATGAATTCTATATCCAAACGTCAATTGCTCTTTGTTTTTCTTCTCTCATTTTTTTTCTTTTCCTTTCGACCAAACACAAAGAAGAAGAACCGATGATCCCCTCCAAACAACTGCAAAGGATATGGTTATTCATTGTATTAAGAACTCAAATTACCTCCAAACAACTGCAACCGCGCGCAGAACCATATTCCAACAAAGCCATTGCTTTTGTAGAGAAGGAATAAAGATGCAATGCTCGTTCCGGACACCAGAACCTGATATGATGCAATAAAACGTATTCAGTGAAAGGGAGTTAAAAGTAAACAGAAAGTGTAAATTTAAAATTAGACTAGTGAATTTACCATGGAATATCTAGAACATCTGAACATGCAAAGTCAGATGCTCCAAAAAGAAAAGCCAAGGAATTGATCGGCTGTGTAGCTTGCAACAACTGATTGGGGCATAACATAATTAAGTTTTTAGCCGTTAAATAAGCAAAATTGGGACGTGGAAACAAAAAAGAAACATATCCCTTTGGATGCAAAGCAGTCATATTTTGATATTTGTGGCAACCATAATTTAGAGAAGGGTTTGGACTACCATATATAGCTTATATAGTAAAGAGGATTTACCTGCAATACTCGTGTTGCAGCCGCTGTTGCTTTCTCATAGTCTTTCTCAGTGAATGCACAAGCGATGAGAGCCTAGAACAGAGGGAGAACACATTACTAATTGTGCTATCCATCTTCTATTGAAAAAGAAAAGGAAGAAAACGGAGTTGATTGTTAAGTCGTTAAGCTCTTTTGGATGCTCACAAATAGAGGAGCACTCGGCTAAAATGAAAGCGAAAGAATTTTTACCTTCCCCTCAAGTTTTTAATCAACAAAAAGCCGATAATATCTTGTTTACAAAACTTCGTATTTCCCTCGCAGCATATAAAACCAAACAGCGAGGTACGAAAAGGAAGGGGGGAAGAGTTGGTCATATCATCATGGTATGACAGTTATGGTAGCATATGCTGTTTGGATATTGAAGAAGGATCCTATTTCTACAAGTTTTGTTGTGTTTAACATCACTCTGTGGATCGACATTTCAAGGTGCATGTTGGTACACTGTGTTTGGTCAACACTAAAACCCAGGTGGGAAAGTTATGGGAAAGGAACACCCACCAAGTAGAAATCCTTCTCATGTTCTCTGGCAATGTTCGTTTTTTGAAAGTAGTTTTTCGGGCTTTTTTTCTCCCTTTCTATTGATTTTTTTTGTGCATGCACTTGTTTATTATCCCAACTCTTTTGATGGTTTGATTTGATATAAGTCAAGGATCTCAGTCTACCACCAAATTTATAACATAAAATCAATCAGCCAGCTGAGTTTGTAGGGCGGAGAGATGGAGACTAATACCTAGTCCAGCAAAAGCCAAGCCGTTAAAATGTCAACCAGACCTGCAAGCAAATCTGAAATGCAGCCATATGTGTGGCACCTAGCCTCGCGGCCAACGACGCCGCCAAAGTTACGACACTTGACGCAGCTGTTACCCTCTCTAGTAACAGAAAACCTACGGCCGGACCATTCAAAACACTTTTGAACTATCCGGATGTGATCTTGAGAGTGCTATCCAAAGGGTGATCTCCAGCATCCTGAATCCAAAACGTGTCCCCAAGTACAAGACAAAAGTTACAGGTAAAACAACTCAGAGTAACACAAACTTAGAATTAGCAAGTAGAAGCAAATGCGGGAGTTGAGAGTCTTGTAAAGCTACAGGTTCATCTAAAAAATTGTAGACTTGGATATCATGAATTATCAACTAGTTAGCAAGCCGAGAAGATTTTGCGTGCAAATAGGATATGGGTGATGTGTACCCGTGCGGCACATGCGGGCCATTCAAAAATGCAACCGGTGGTCCGGATTGAAATACACTTTTTTCTTTTCTTTTTTTAAATCCGTTCTGTGTTTCAATTCGGACAGCCAGCTGCATTTTTAGAGGGCCTGAATGTGTCGCACGGGTACCACGTGGTACCCTCCCCGTACCCAAAATTTCTCAAGCAAGGCCCTCCCATATAGTCAAGCTCTCTCCTCCATAAGCAAGCTAAACACGTGCAAGTGTTGTTTACCTGGCGATAGTAGGTTTGATTTTTTTTAGACGGTAAAAATTATCTATTTATATAGTAGATAAAAGCCAAAGATATACCATGATCCATGGAAATTAACAATCCAAAATACAAAAGAAAAAAAAACAAGGGGTTCTTACTGGCTGGCTCACTTTTGTGGGTCTTTTTCCATCCAAACCCACCGCGTGTCTACCTCTATTCATTGAAGCCCTTTTCACGCGCGCGCATCAATGCGTCATCGTTACGCTCTCTTTTTCTCTCTTCCGAAGTCCGAAATCTCTGAACTACTAGAAAACGTAACAAAAAGCTAGAGAGAACAAAAAAGAGGTACGGAGGAAACAAAAAGGTTCGAAAGGCTTCTTCTTCTCTCTCCTCTCATGATTTGACAATGCCTTTTTTTTATTATTATAATTTTGTCCCTCTCTACTAGTGCATACTAGTCAAATAATGCATAAAGTACGTAGTAAAACACGTCACACCTGTCATTTTCGTGATTGTTTTTTGACCCGAGAGGTTATTCATTTTCGTGATTGCTTTTTGTCCCCCTCTTCTAGTCAATTTTTTTTAAAAAATATATATTTGAAATCTACTTAATGAGATCTTCGAAACAAGATTCATTTTGAATGTGAAATTGTGTACATGTAATTTTTTTTTTATACACATTAATTAAGAATTTACAATTATTCTGAATAATTCACACCCTCCTATATGAAAGAATTTAAACCTCTGAAATTGAAGAATTCACACATCACAACTTACTCTCCAAAATACACAATTCACATAGAAAATGAAAGAATTCACACCCCTCAAATGCAGAATTCACACCCCTCAAATCACTCCAAAAACTACACAATTCACATCCACACAAAAAAAAAATTACACCCTCCAAATGGAAGAATTCACACCCCTTAAATGCTAAATTCACGCATCACAACTTATTTTCCAAAATACACAATTCACACCCAAAATAAAAGAATTCACCCCCCTCAAATGCAGAATTCACACATTCTAAAATTAAAGAATTCACAACCCTTTTTGAACAATTCACACATCCTGTACGAAATTCACACTCTGAAAAATCTTTTTTTTTCCCGCATAATTTTATATCCAATATGAGTTTTGTTTAATAGATTTCGTCGAGTAGGTTTTAAAAAAAAAATTCAAAATCGGACATGTTAATTAAAAGTTATAAAAATTTAAAGTTTTAAAAATAAAAAGAAGAGAGAGAGAGAGGAGAGAGAGAGAAAGTGTGTTAAATTCTTATGTGTAAAGGAAGAGAGAGAGAGAGAGAGAGGGAGAGGGAGAGTCAGTAAAGGGTAGTTGTGAGTTGAATAAAGATAGTTGTGAGTTGAATAATGATAGTGACACAAACTTTGAGCCACAACCCCACTCACATGGGGTGTGGAGTCCGCACGTGGGGCCCATGTGGGACCCACACCCCATGTGAGTGGGGTTATGGTTGGTTGTGGCACAAAGTTTGTGTCACAATCATTTTTGTTGTGAGTTACAGAGTAATAAAAAAGGTAATGGCAGGTGACATGACGCGACATGCATGCATCAGATGAGAATCCTCCGTTCAAAAAAAAAAGGATGAGAATCCTCCCACGCGCGCGCACATGATTTATTTCGGAGGGAAAAACAAAAAAGAATTTGGAGGAAAGCCCTCACAAAAAGTGGGGGCGGCCAGTCATTTCCCGAAAAAAAAAAAAGACTATTCCCCGCAGCTCAGTTTAACTCCGTTTGTGAAACGGAGCCTAAATATCCGTACAACATGAAAAAAAAAAAAGATTAGAGTGGAAGGGAGGCGGGGCCCTGCACAAAAGACCGTCTTGTCGGCATCCCGACCGTCCATTCGCGAAAATGCACGGATTTGATCAAGAACGCACGGCCGGATTTAATTGAAAAATCCGGAAAATTTTCACAATAGACGGCTCGGATGGCCGCATGGCACGGTGCCATGCGGCTGGTGCACAGCAGGCCCCCCCATTCCGAGTGGAAGTAAGAGAAGATCGGATTGTCGGTGGCATTTTGTTAACCTCAATGGCTCGTGGCTTTGGCGAGAGGAAACGACTAGCACCTGGCAACGTCAATCCACGTGTCACCGCGCGACACATAACTGGACAAAATCAGATTCCAAGTGCTCCTATCAAATCGTGGACCATCCCTTCCTCATTTTTTTTCTAGCGTTAGGGTTTCCATTGCAATGGAAGCAACGAGTGATGCACAGGGCTTGCTAGGCAAAATCCGAGCACCACGTCTCGAAGACGCCGGCCTCGAAGACTGCGCACTACCACCCGATTCCATAAAAGAAGCGTTCCTCAAAGCTGCCACCGCCGTCGGCCCACGCGCCGCCTCAGTCTTTTCTAGTAGTAATTCTGAAGAAGAAGAAGAGGGGCGGAGTTGCGTGGAGGATCCGTGGGTGGAGCAGGAGAAGCTTGGGGACTATCTGGTGGGGGTAAGGGAGGGTGTGGATCCTCCACCTGGGGCTTGCGTGGCCGAGAAGGGCGGCGGAGTGGGGGAGGTGATGGGGGATGAGGTGGCTGCTGGGTTGACGGACGCGGAGGAGAGGATGGGGGATAAGGTGGTGGATGGGAGGGAAGGGGTGGAGGAGGAGGGAGGGGAGGCTTGTGTTGATGGATTAAAAGGTTTGAAGATTGGGGAAAAGAAGAAAGATAAGAATGGTGTAGGGGAGGAGGATGAAGGCGGACCGAGGCCAATTTTAGGTGAAACTTTTGCATGAGATTCTAATTTTTAGTTCTGTAAACAGCATTTTAGATGTTAAAATGGGTGTCGTATTGTTGTGTTTTAGGTGTAATTGGATGTTTTTGTAACTTGTGTTTGTTGAATTGAGATCAACGAGATTATGCTCTCAAATATGAAATCCAGTTTGCTTTGAGGAGTTGATCAACACATGACGTTACGATTCTATGAATTTTTTGATTGTTCCATAATCCAGAAAGTTTTGCTTATGGGTTCTGGTTTTAGTTTGATTGCGGAACAAAGATGCTGTGAAGTCGGTATTTGAGTTATGTTTCAGGAATCCCGAAAACGGAGATCAGATGTTTGACAAATTGCCGCAACCAATTGTTGCAGGCCAAACGACTTAAAACTCTTTTGGACTACCATTATCAACCAATTGTGTACGTTCTGTTTTTTTTTTTTTTTTAAATATATATATTTTGATTATTTTCGCATGTGTGATTTCCCATGTCAACCGGAGAATAGAAAACGTTTCTTTTGGAAAATACTATCTAGTTGCAACCAATCACCAAAAAACACATTCGTTTTCCAAAAATATGTTTTCTTTAGAAAATGCTTTCCGAGAAAACGTTTTTTCCCCAAACAAACAGAGCTTTATAAGGCAAGTGGAATAGTTTCTTCAAATATTGATCAAATTACCTGTTATCGTAGTTATTTTTCTATCTTAGTTAATTACTCTTGAGAGACTAAGGCTTCACTAAGGTGCTCTGTTTGGGATGCTATTTTTTTACTTTTCGTATTTTGTATTTTTTGACCTTTTGAGTTACAGTAAAAATGTATTTTTTTTTATCTGTAGAGTATCTGAGAGATAGGCAGAATGTATTTTGCAACTGGACTACTGTTTGAGAGATTTGTATGTTCCTGGATTTGATGTTTATTTTCATTCTTATATGCCCTCTTTGTAGGGCTGTAAACGAACCGAACCCTATGAGGTTCGAGATCAGTTCGTTAAGGTATGAGTCAGGCTCGAGTTTAGCTCGGGTTCGATTCGAGTAGTTATGCTAGCAATTTTGTAAGTTCCTAGATTTGACGTTTTTTTTCATTCTTGTATGCCCTCTTTTTTTTTTTTTTGAACCATAAACATAGTATATATATATATATAGGAAGGCGATCTACTAAGGACTCCCTCAAACAAAAATTCCGTGCGGATCTCACCATTTTTTGACTTTCCGGATCAAATTTTGACGATCCGAACCGCTCAATGTTTTTAAAATGCATTTTCCAAGGTCCACGCGGAAAATTTTAAAAAAAAAAATATCCGGAAGGGCTTGATCGGATCAGTTTTTGTTAAAAACGCTATATAGCGTTTTTAACAAAAACTGATCCGATCAAGCCCTTCCGGGTATTTTTTTTTTTGAAGATTTTCCGCGTATATATAGCGTTTTTAACAAAAACTGATCCGATCAAGCCCTTCCGGGTATTTTTTTTTGAAGATTTTCTGCGTAGACCCTTAAAAATGCATTTTAAAAACATTGAGCGGTTCGGATCGTCAAGATTTGATCCGGAATGGTGAGGTCCGCACGGAATTATCCTAAGGACTCCCTCAATAGATCATTATCCATATATATATAGCAATCAAACTCGTTCATTACAAAGGTGATGTCGCGCAAGATTGTGAGCAACACTCACCTCTTGCCGAGTGGCCTTAATAACACAAGCAAAATCAAAAGAAGTCGCAACATTTAGTACATCACAAACAACATTCCTAATAGAGATATTAGCCTTTTGACCTTTACATAGAGCTTGGACAACTTCCAAGCTATCCGTCAAAATTTGTAGCTTCGTAAACGCCACTAGATTTAGCCCAGCGGAGGGCTTGAAGGACAGCTAGATCCTCATCACCAGTCGATGACTGAGCCTGCACAAGAGTATACCCACCATCACAATGCATGGAAGAATTATCCTCCACGCACCAAGCTGCCACGCCTTGAAAGGTCTCACGTCTCCAAGCACCGTCCACTACCACCCTCACCAGCCGAGTTCCATCTTCCCTATGTCCCATGCATAACAAGGCCGGTTGTTCAGCTCCAGTATGCTGAGGTTGAGAAGGCACACAGTGAACGGTGCTTGGGGCCCGAAACACTGAAAACAGATAAATCGGAATTGTGGACAGAGAATGTTTTACAAGAGTAACTCTCCCCGCAAAATCTAAGAATTTTTTTTTCCCAATTTGCCAATCGACACCCTATTCTCTCTAAAACTCTATTGAATAAATCCCCTTTAAGCCTAGTAAAGTCTAACTCCGCCCCAAATAAATACCTGGTTTGTTTACCACGCGAATGCCCAAAACCTCTCCAATATCAAACTCTTCGAGGCCGCACTCATATTTGGGCTCACGAATACTTCCGATTTTGTCAAATTCACCTTTTGACACGCCAATCTACAATACTCATCAAGTAACCAGTTAAGCCATCTCACATGGTCGTTATCAAATTCCATGAAGAAAAAGCTATCGTCCGTAAAAAATAAATGAGAAATCCTTGGAGACTTGGAACTGATAGCCACACCTCTACAAATTTGATGGGTATTAAGAAAAGCAATTGATGAAGACAATACTTGGCTAACCAAAATAAATAAATAAGGAGACAATGGGTCGCCTTGCCTTAACCCACAAACAGGCCGGAAAGTCTCCAATCTATCCCCATTCACTAGAACCGCAAAGGATACAGATGACACACACTGAACAATTAAATCCACCCATTTAGGACTAAAACCCAACTTATGCAGCACCGCCACCAAAAAACCCCAATCAATTCTGTCATAGGCCTTACTCATATCTAATTTGAGCGCAAACAAAGCCTTTTTGCCATATCTTCTACGCCGAATAAACTCCACAAGTTTATGCGCTAAAAAAATGTTATCTACTATTTGCCTCCCTGGAACAAAGGCATTTTGAAATTCAGAAATTAGATTTCCCAACACCCCGCGCAATCGATTATGTTCCTGGATTTGACGTTTATTTTCCTTCTTTTATGCAAGGGCCTTGTATGTATATATGTCAAAATCAAGCATAATACTCCATACACAAAAGAGTAATCATAAAGGACTTAGGGGGGGTGCTGTGCAGCCCCACGGTGGGCCGCGCCGGCATTTTTTTGATGATCGGAGACATTCACCACGTAGACCTCGTCGAATACTACAAGTGTAGAAAAAATCAATTCGATCGGATATCTTTAAGTACGTCATCGGAACACAAATACTTTGAAAACAAATGAAACACAAATGGACACAAACACTGAATCAAAATCACTTTTTCATGTTATTTGTGTGCCGATAAGGCACTTAAAGATATCCGATCGAGTTGATCTTTGGCAGACTTGTAGTATTCGACGAGGTCTACGCGGTGAACGTTTCCGATCGTCAAAAAAATGCCGCGCTGGCGGGCGCCGGGCTGCCTTTTGACGGTCCTGTGCATTGGGATGCACAGCACCCCCCCAGGTTCCAATCATAAAGGCACAAACAAAATTGAATTGGAGAAATTTTTCAGTGCCTAGTAGGCACCAGGTGGCAAGGCCATTATAGAGACTCGTCGGGTATTTTACCCAATATACTTGTAAAGAATATTTTTCCAATTGAATTACAAAGAGAAGATCATATAATCTTGCTATATTATGTCCTTCTCGCCAAAGCTCCCATTATACTATTGTGTTAGAATTGACGTGTGCCTATGGAAAACAATTTCGTAAATTTTAAATCTCTACAAATTAGTAGTAGTTGTTTGCCTCAATCGCATTAATTGTTTGTCATATGTCACTCGCAGAACCTATCTCACAAAAATAGTAACTCTATGGCCAACTTTAACTCTGTGTTTGTGGTTTCGATCTTGAAATTTAGTTATGAAAACCATTTACGGCTAACCATTTGTGTCTTGAAATAATGAAGCGCTTAACTTTTCTTGCAATTGAATATGTTATGTTGACTAATCTTTCAAATCAAAATTAGTTGTTATAATGATATCAGTTAACAAATCATTTACAATCATTTGGCCAGCCAAATTAAGTATTACATCGTAAAGGAAATTTTACAGATTAGTATTAGTTGTTTGGAATCCGGGGAAGTGTTGTGCGGTAGGTGATGTGCGCCGTGTTGTGCTGCAAAACGACGTAGTTTTGCTCATTTTTTTGGTACACTTCTAAGGCCTTGTTTGGAGAGTTAATTTTGGGTTCAATTTTGGGGTTCAATTTTAGGGGATTTAGGCTCTTTGGGGTAGGACATAGTGGTTTTAGGCACTTGAATTTAGGCACTTTGAGTTTAGGGTTTAGGCACTTTGGGTTTGGCGCTTTGTAGTGATTTTTTTCTTCCTCCAAACAAAGCCCTTGGAAGCTTCAAATGTGTGTCCAAAACTACGTCGTTTTGCCGCACAACATGGCGCACATCACCTACCGCACAACACCCACCCCAAATCCAGTTGTTTGACATAGATCATTCGCAATGTTTTCCTCTATTTTATGTAACCAAGGGCTTTACCGAGGGACAGCAGACCATGCCAATCCAAATTTGAGATGTCCATCTCCGCCAAGAGTTATCGGCTTATCGCTAAAAGTTCATGTCTCCAAATCTGAATCATTAATTAATCGCAGAGATGACAGCTTGAATGATGCACTACGAGTTGGCACTTGATAGGACAGAGGCGGCTCTAAGAAGAGCCGAGGGTGGTCACTCGAACACCCTGAAAAAAATAATTTTTTTAGAAATACATGTAAAAATTTATTTATTTTTTAATTTTTGTCATTTTGAACACCCTAACCAAAATATTTGAACACTCTACCCAAAATGTTTGAACACATTACCCAAAATTTTTGAACACCCAATCCTAATGACGGAATTCACCATGCACTATATGATACTCCATTAGAGAATAGTATAAATTGGATATTTGAGAATTTGAGTGTTTCTTTGTCTCAACACATTTAGCTCAAAGAGATGAGAACACTTTTAACTATTTCTCTTTAATCTATTTATACTTATTCCAAGTGATTACTCATTACATTATAAAATATAGATCAATAACTTAATATATGCGCTCTATCTTTTTTTGTGAAACACTTTAATATATATGCAAGAGGTCATTCATTGGTTTGATTCTTTTTTAATTTTTGTTTGATAGTTGGAACGATGGACAAGTTTGTGATAAGAAAATCTAGAATGGTGCAAGAGTCATTTCATATTGAAACTTTTTTTATGATAGCAACCCCTAAAACTCGTCGAAGCGAAGCCGTATTGACTTGGAATTGTTGTTTTTTCGGTAGCATTGTTGTATTAGTAGAATTTTTATTTTTATTTATATATGTACAGTTATGATTTCTAGAGGACATTGACTTTGCCCAGTTTATGTGTGTAGCAAGGCGTAAATAGACCCTCGGATTAGTGGCAACAATGTTTTGATTTAACACAAAAAAAAAAAAATTGGACGCACGAACATCATTTTTTCCATCTTTTTAAAATTTCTTGCACGAAGGTGTTAAATGTGTTATTCACAGCTATCGTGTCTGACCACATAGTTTTTGCAATAATAATATCCAATGCAGGACTCATAAATTGAATGGTTTGGATTAACCGTTGTAAGCCTACAAAAGATCCACGAAGACCCAAAATTTGATGGGACTGGATGGATTAGGACTAGAGAGTAATCTTTCTCTGTCGAATGGCACCATTTTCTCATACCTTTCCTTATGCGTGTGAAATACGGTTTAGAAAGATCAATCCCTAGTCTATTCTCTCTCTGTCAGTAAATGCAAGTGGAAGAGGGTGGGATGGAAACAACCAAACAGGTCATGGCCCAACTCAAGTCTTTGTCCTTTCACAACAAAATTGCTCAATTTAGATTCATTCCCCTTTACACATGAGTGCGCGCAGGATAGTCCGGTGATTTCTAGATGACCGTAGTAGAATTTCTGAACACCCTCAAGAGAATTTCTGGAGCCGCCACTGTGATAGGACCTGCCATCCTCGAGAATAGCAGAGCCCCGAATAATTTATGCCGACAAACTGAGTAGAAATGAAGGAATTGAAAGCATAGGACCGAGGTGGAATACAGAAGCGGGAGTACACTCACCAGTCACTTAGCACATCACCATTAATGGT
>CM029272.1:1464901-1889232 GCA_016920895.1 Vaccinium myrtillus | reverse complement strand
CATTAATGGTTTATGGTTGGTGCCAAATTTCCTTACGGCATCCTTATCAGACTTACAAAAAAAACACCAAATTTAACGTAAAAACACTTTTTATAATTTAGCAATTCATTTTTTTAAAAACTCACAAAATTAGACTCTTTTTATCTACATTCACTATATTAAACTATTCCCCTCAAATCTATTAATAAAAAAAAATTCCCCCTAAAAAGCTAATCTCCCAGCCTGGGGAGATGTTTTCGGTGCAGTGTAGTGGACCCCGCCATTAAAATATCTCCCCAAGTAGACACGTGTGCCTGGGAGATGTTTAGCACGTCACTTTTAGCGCTTTGAAATCACACAATTGGAAAGATAAACAAGTGCTTGGGAATCACACAATGAAGCTGTGCATTTATCACACAATTGGAAAGATAAACAGGTGCTTGGGAATCACACAATAAGAAGCTGTGCATTTACGTAAATTTACATCCAAATAATTACGAGAAAGCGCGGAAGTACAATTGTACACGGGTTGATCCAGTGATTGGAACTCAGGACTTGGTTGGACACCCGTGCAGGTTTTATTGAAGCTAAACATACTCTTAACATTACCCAACGCGTGCCGTTAGTCTCAACGTCAGTACAATGAAGTCTCCATAATTAGTGGTATGATGTAACGTGACGGATGTGACAGGCATCATGTCTTGACTTCCATTTGTAAGCAAAAAAGGAAAGGAAGGACAGTTGAAGAATTTATAAAAATAAGAAAAATGTGTTCAAATATGTGCAATTGTCCCAATTAGCGCCAGTGCATTCACCATTGGCTTATCTGCAAATAAAAATCACCCCCTCAAGTCATCATTCCCTTTTTTGTTGCAGCAAATTTTTGAAGAGAGACAAGGAAGTGGGTTTTGTTAAGAAATACTATATCGGATGGGTGAGATTGGATTACAAGGGAAGCTTTTGAGATTAATGGTGGTGATGGCGGTTGCTGTTCTTGTTCTGTCATCTTCTGTGTTTGTTTCCTACCCATGGAGTCTGAAACAGGAGGATTTATCAAGCAATCAACAAAGTGGAAATGCTGATCAAGGTGTTGATCCGATTTACACTAGAAAACTACTCAATTTTGTATGTCGAGAAACAAGAAAAGAAATGGATTCTCCTGCCGGCGAGAAAGAAAAAGTGGGAGGTGGGGAGATAGGGAAGAGGATATTAAGGATAGTCGCTCCATCCGGTCGATTGAGTAACCATTACCAACATGTTTGGCCGGTAAGTAAAATTTCAATTTTTTTCTCTCGGTGAAAGTCAGTGTTGTTAGATCGATATAGTTAATGAGATTTGAATTTAGTCAAATGCTTGAGAGTCCGTGGTGTTTTTTGAACTACACTTGCAAATAAAATTTGCGACTTCTCGTATATGAAAAGGATTTAGAAATTGCGATTGGTGGTCAATTTAAATTTGCATGCATCTGTGACTTGCTGAAATAAAACTTGTCCCTACTTTCACCACCAGGGTTGTTCGGTAATAGTAGCGGAGTAACTCTACCCTATGTAGCACCGGATACGGACACGAGTCACACGACACGGGACAAGGGAGTTCTAAATATGGGACACAGAGACACAGGAACATGGCAAAAATAAATGAAAAATTAAGATTTTATATTTATGAAATACCAATGAAAAACATAGTTATATGTATAAGCAGGGAGTTCAAAATTTAAAAATAAGAATTATATACATCATATTACCCTTTTGACTCAAAATATTTGAAGTAATACTTATTTATCGACAAAAAATTTAAAAATATTGCATATTTAATCCCTGCCATGTCCCGCCGTGTCCCCATTTGTATCCTAAAATTATTGAACACGCCACGTGACATGTCCCATATGTATTTTGTTGTGTAGTGTCGGTGCTTCATAGACTCTACCTCTATGGAATTATCGAGTTATGCGTAATCTGAATAAGGTGCAACAACCATGAATTTTGTGAACTCATTTTTTACGCCAGGGCATTTGAACGGTCGTAGCGGCTATCGTCACTGTAGTGGCCGTGAAACAGGCAAAAAAACGGACACAAAATATATTGGGATAGCAGTCGTACGCGTATGAATGTCTGGTAGCACCGGTATTAGCGTGACGATATTGGAGGGTCGAAAAAATTGATATGTAGCAGTCGCAAGTTAAATCTATGTACTCAAGCTTAAATGTTTGTTCGAGATTGACTTGTTACATTCGACTATTTAGTTGTACAAATTTTAACCTCGTAAGTTTTCAAACTGAAGTTTAGCAATATACTATTCTCACTCTGTCCCTTTTTAACTGTTCAACATTGTAAATTGAAGGTTTCGTGGAGATGTCATCATTGCAATTTAAATATTGAAATTTTCCATAATTGACCTTCATAGAGACATGATTTATGAGATTCTTTGGGATCTACTCAGGGCAAAATGGAAAATGATCGAATAACTTTTACACACTAACTATCCAAATAAACACTCATCAAAAAGAACGCCCAACATGGTACACTGGACCGTAAAAGAAAGATGGAGGTACTACTCTTTTTCTTGACAATCTAGTACTTAATAAAAATAACAAGATACTGAATGCACTTTTTGATCACCTCAATGGAAACTCATTTTTTTTGAGAGAGAGAGAGAGAGTAATAAACATATCAAGCTTGAAAACATTTTTAAAGTTCTTTAGGTTTCAAACCTACTGCTCGTTTCCACTCGGCTCATTTCCACTCGGCTCGTTTATAAGCCTCACCGTGTGGAATGGTTTTTTCATTCTTTTACATGTTTGTCAGCACACGTATATGCTACATACATTAATTTGTGTTCAGAAGTATGACAAGTAATTTGAGGTCAGCGGATTTACTCAGAGTTTTGTGATGTTTGATGGACAGGGAATGAAGTTCGGGTGGAAAATCGTTGTGGGGACTGTAATTGGCTTCTTTGGAGCTGCATTTGGGAGTGTTGGTGGCGTCGGAGGGGGAGGCATTTTTGTTCCCATGCTCACTCTGATCATTGGGTTTGATCCTAAATCCTCAACTGCAATATCCAAGTGTAAGTATTGTACCAAAATGTGAGCTTGTTTCTATGAGATTCATTCGTTGATCCGTTACTATCACTGCACACGAAGATCCTGATATTTTTCTAGTGAAAAACAGCAATGGTACTACTATTACAATGGCAATTGCTATGTAGGTATGATCACAGGTGCAGCAGCAGCGACTGTTTACTATAATATCAAGTTGAGGCATCCTACGCTTGATCTACCGATCATCGACTATGACCTGGCACTTCTTTTCCAACCAATGTTGGTGCTGGGAATCAGCATCGGAGTTGCTTTCAACGTGATTTTCGCTGACTGGATGGTTACGGTCCTTCTCATTATTCTGTTTCTAGGTAATAATCTTCTCGATTGCAACTTTGTTTTGTTGGGAACTTTCCCTTGATTGATCAGATAATCTGCAGGTATGTCAACTAAGGCATTCTTCAAGGGTGTTGAAACATGGAAGAAAGAAACCATAACAAAAAAGGTTGATTTCTCTCGAAATCCAATGAGTATGATAATCTCAATTATTTCTGATTGTCAAACAAAAACAGCCACCATTTTGGCTTATAGTTTCAGCAATGCCATTGCTACATCAATCTTGATGAGTTTTCTTAACAAAATATGTGTTCTTAAATTCCTTTCTATTTCCAGGAGGCTGCTAGACGATTGACGCCTACTGGTGAGTTGGGCTATTCCCTATTCAACCCCTGTTAAGCCAAGTTTATATTTTCCTTTTATTCGAGTCATTTCATGCGTTGCTCTCTAGTCAGGTATTGGTAGCGAGGAAGTGGAAAACAAACCTTTACCAGAGGGACCCGACAATGTTGAAAGATCATCACCACCTCTCTTGAGTTTTCCGGACGTCGCCGGAAACTTCCGGGCTATTCCGGAAATATCTAGACTTTTCTAGAATTCTCCGGAATCGTCTAGAATATGCTAGAGTCTTCTAGGCCTTTCCGGAATGTTGTGGAGTATACTAGAACGGGGTGAAAGAAAAACCGAAAAACCAAAAAAACCGAAAAAAATCGACCGACCGGTTCGGTTTTCGGTTGGGGAAAAGCTGTGTCGGCTAACTTCGGACCGAACCGAAAATTTTTCGGTTCGGTCTCGGTTTCCTGGAAATTGGTTTGGACCGAACCAAACCGAACCGAAATCATGCCAATTTGGACCGAATTACCCCGAAACCACCCATATTTGGACCGAAAACCCGAAAAAACGATCTTGACCCCCAAAAAATAACAAATCCTAGCCGTCCATCTCAATCTTAACGCCGGACCGAAAAAACCGAAAAAACCGAAAAAAACCGAACCACCCCGAACCGATCGGTCCATTGTTTTTTTCGGTCAGGATCGGTTCCCAGCAAAACCACCCCGAACCGATCGGTTCGGTCCCGGACACCCCAAAAACCGAACCGACCGATTTTCACCCCTACTAGAACCTTCTAGGTTCTACTAGAATGTTCCGGAATATGATGGAAGCTTATGGGCTCTACTAGAAGCATCTAGAAGCATGGAGTGATGAGTGCTTCTAGAACTATCCATTGGTGCCTATAAGGATGAGGTCCTCATTTGTGGGCATGCAAGTGAATGCAAGAGAGAGAGAGAGAGTCCTAGCAAGGAGCAAGTGAGAGATACTCCAAGTTGAGTGAATGTCCAAGTGTGAGGTGTCCAAGTACTAAAAGAGTTGTGTCCAAAGTTAAAAGTGTCTTCCTAGATTGTGTGTGTACTACCTCTTGTGTGTAAAAGAGTCATCCTTTGTGAGTGATAGTGTGTGTTGTTGTACACAACTTAAGTGTACAAGTGCTTGTAATCAATAAAATTACTTTTGTTTGTTGTGTTCAAACTCTGCAGACAATGGCACTCAAACGGAGCCCAACGAATCGAAAGCATCCAAAGTAAATATATTCTCAGGCCTTTATTGCCTGATTTGGCTAATTTGAAAAAACTGGTTTTTTGGTTATTTTCGTTTTGTCCTTATTCAAAAAAAATTGCATATGTTAGTTTTCGGTCGATTTTTTTATCTTTCTATGACTAGTTGTTTTCAGGGCTGACTTCTGTAATTTTCCCAGGTTTCCATTATTGAGAATGTTTACTGGAAGGAACTCGGCATTCTTGTAGCTGTCTGGATCATTATTCTTTCCCTACAAATTGCCAAGGTTTCAATTTGTTGCACGATTAATTGTCTGTCTCTATAGCTTTTTTGAGGCTGTGTTTTGATCATGGATTTGTGCAGGAAAAATTCAGGAAATATATAGATTGTTTTCAGAATTAGTTTTCTGGAACACTTTTTACAAGACTTGTTTGGCTGACTGATTTCAATTCATTGAGATTTTCGTTTAGGAAATGAACACACTTTTAGGAAAACACCCTAAAGGTGCTTTGAAATTTTCAATAACCGTCTTGTTCCAATGATGAACACCATATGAGATGGATGAGTGTCTATATTTTGAAAAACAAATTTAAGAGACGGGTCCTGGAATACTGACTCCGTAACAACAAAGACATATAGTTCTTATATTTTGATTTCACCACCATTTTTCTCCACAAATGCACGATCCAAACACGGTCTTAATTTTGGAATGTCTGCATTGGTTAGAGAAAGTAATCCTAATTCCATGACATATGCATGTTTGAAGCAGAACAAGACAACCACCTGTTCTGCATTATATTGGGTACTTAACCTGCTTCAGGTACTTTCTTTGACTCAACGGATTTAGATAACCTTCAATTGTGACCATAATTCATCAAGTTGAAATGGTTTCTTTCCTGCAGATTCCTGTGGCTTTTGGAGCATCTGCGTACGAAGCAATCCGCTTATACAAAGGACGGACAGTAATAGCATCCAGGGGAGAAGCCGGAAGGATTTGGCGCGTTCATCAGTTGGTTCTTTACTGTTTCGGTGGAATTATGGCAGGTGTAGTTGGTGGGATGCTAGGTCTTGGTGGAGGATTCATATTAGGTCCTCTTTTTCTGGAGCTGGGAGTTCCTCCCCAGGTGCATCTCAAAATTTTAACATGAATTCATGAAGACATATACTGTAATCTATGTTTGGTTTTCGGTGCACCCGGACTCGGGTGTGAGTATCGGGCGTGGGTGTATAACTCAGGGCCGGACATCTCAAACCTTAAAATAGACGATGATAGATGTGGATCCAAATGATGATACATACGCGGGGATTCGTGACATAGTTATGGTTTATCATTATTCATACTTCTACAAAGAAAAACTAAAAATTTCAACAGCCGCGTCCAATCTATATCCCACATCCGATCCGCACCCATATTCCTGTTAAGGACTTATCAGTTGAGCTCCTTTCTGCAGGTGTCAAGTGCCACAGCTACCTTTGCCATGCTGTTTTCCGCCTCATTGTCTGTTGTGGAATACCACCTTCTACACCGTTTTCCGGTTCCATACAGTTTAGTTTTGCTTTCACTTTTCCTTTCCTACCATGAATGCCTAATTCCTTCACGAATCCACGATCAAAATACAGCCTAAATCGTGGTAGCAAGAGTCGATTTGATTATAGTTCTCTTTGTATTGTAGGTCTCTACTTTGCTGCTGCAGCTACCGTTGCTGCCTTCGCCGGTCAATCTGTCGTGAGAAGAATAATCGCGATTCTAGGGAGGGCGTCTTTGATCATCTTCGTTCTGGCCTTCACAATCTTTGTGAGCGCAATCTCATTAGGCAAGTTTAGTTCTAGAATACCAGCATTCATTCACAGTTCTATTGTAGCAACTTTTGATTGATTGCGTTTTAACCCCGAAGTAAATTTTGACCTTTTTTTCTTGGGATTAAAGGCTGTTGGTTATTTTCTAACAGGTGGAGTCGGCATATCAAACATGATAAAACAGATCGAGGAAAAGAAGTACTTGGGTTTTGATGATATCTGTGCATATTAGCGCCACCAAAAGCAAGAACTACAAGGGTTCCTGTCAGGAGGTCACCGTTAAGGATCACCCGAAACACAAGACAGCAACAAAGCTGGTGCCGTTCGTATGGCAACCAGTCTTTCTCCAGCTATATAGACTATAGAGATACGATATAGGTTTGTGTTCTATTTGAACAGAAGACACGGCCATATTATTTATTGAAATCAGAATTACAAGTGTATGCCGGAGTCAATATCAAAATAATCTGCAAATACATTGCACACATCAGCTGTAAAAGCATGAATCCTTCTTAAATTTCATAGGTTTGGTACTAGAGGAGTCGATAACCAGGGGGCAAGAAATCTGAACCCGGTGCTTTGTCCTCACCAATTTGCCTACGACATATCCTCGGGAGTGAATCTCAAACTGCAGTGTCAATGGAACCTGAACACCAGCATTATTGGAGGCAGCTAAACTTGATCCAGCCCCATACAATGGAACTTTAGTTCCTTCTATGTCTACCGACACTATCCGGTGACTTTTTCTTGGCTGATAGTATTTCTTCAACTGCAGTCACGACATTCAAAGGAATGCGAATTGTTAAAATTCTAAAGAGCAAGCCATATAAAAAGAAAACAAAAGAAGAAAGCAAATACACATGATGCATCTCAGTCTTAGGAACCAACTAAACCATAAGAAATGAATAGTGAAAAATTTGAAGCATTGTCTGTCAAAACCAAGGGTTCATGGGGCAAAAAAAGCTACATTTAACCCTTTGAGCTCGGGCTGCCAATTTTAATGGAACAAGTTAGACTGTCTTCAAAAGAATTTGAAAATAGTTTTCATAACGTGTTTATTATTTAAAGCTGCTGCGATGCAACATGCATGCTCAACAACCTCAATTGAATCCCATCATTTACCGTTGTTTGCTATCCTTGGGTAGCAATTAGCACATTATCCTAGTGAAGATGGATAGAAGTATCACCTGGCCAGTTGCAACAGTAATCTCTGAATAGACAAGGTTGATTGGCGTGGAGCTAACATGAATGCCGAAAAATGTAGCAGGGTTGTATACGCTAATCCTCAACGAGCCATTCACAGTTAACATCTTTGTCGGCACACCACTGTTGTCTGAACCCTCCCCAAGATAGATGTTATTCACTGCCAAGCTCTGGAATGTAGATTTCATCATCCATCAGAAGTAAGGAAATACTTACCGAAGAAAACAAGTAACTCATATAAAAGTAGAGAGAGAGAGAGATCACCCCAGCCCTTCATAACTACTACCCTATCACCACCACCACCTCCACCGTCATAATTTCATCACCACCACTATCACTTGACAACCTCGACTATCTCACGTGTTCACCACCACCATTATTCGACCACCACATTACCAACACCCCTCCTCCCCACCAGTATTGTCGCTACCACCTCACCAACACCATCACTTCACATTTGTCACTTCACTACCATCTCACCACCTCTACCTCTATCACTTCACCACCCCCATCATAACCACAGTTATTTCACCACCGTCAACAGAACAAATTAGTAAAATAGTTTAAAATGATCTCAATATTGAAATCAACTGCTGCTGCTTCTCAAAAATAATAGAATGTCACCAAAATACGTAAAGAATATTTGCAATCTAAAAAGGGTCAAATTACAACCTAGTAGTGATATAATCCAGTCATTATAAACCAAGCAGCAGGATCCTAGAAGAGGTTTATGTGATAACATACAAATTGCTAGCTCCAATGGAGGATGAGAAAACCAACACGTATACAAAATGTGTTATGACAAAAACAAAAATTGAGTGTCACAACTAAACTTGGAATTTTAATGCCATATGAAGATTCATTTGTTCCTTTAAACTCTTGTATGACCAGAAAAATGAATTCATGGTAAAAAAAACCAGATGAAAGTGCTCCCTCAGAATATACACAAACTACAAGAAAGTCTGGGCATGTCTAAGACAATCTCATCTCAATGCTACTCCAAAATTTCATTCTTCAACAAATTCCAATATGTTAGTATGAAATTTGGTGGTACAATTGATTGAAAAACTCAAAATAACCATTATCATTAAATTTGCAGCTGTTTTATTCTTTTCAATTTTCCTTAATTGTCATGACATACATATCCATCATCTGTGCCTCTAAGTTCACTTAAAACTGTTCTAAACACAAACCCACTACATCACTAAAAAAACAGCGAGAATTGAGCATACCTTCACAGTAACCTCAGCTTTGAAAGGCCTCCCAGCACCCCAAAGGATCAAACAAAACATAGTGAACAACCCAACAAAACTCATTAGAGCCAACAAAGCTTGGCACCGTCGCGTAAACCCCTTATCATCAAACTCATCATATGCCCCCTCTTCCATAATCACATCACACTCCGGCCACCCCTTATCGTTCCTTTTCCGCCCTCCTTTCCTCCCGGAAGACGACCTAAATATCCCTGAAAACCGACTAGCCGAAGAGTTCCTAGAGTGCCTCCCAACGGAAGGGTGTGAAGGGGATTCCATAGGGCTAGTTGGTTGCATTGAGGACTTATCCCCATCATGTGAGTCTCTTGAAGGGCTTTGGACATAATATACTAGCTGCTTTGGAGACCTTGATGGGGATGATGGGTCTAGACTAGTTACATCAGATTCAGACTTTGTGTGCATCATTTATCAACAATGGAATTTTTACAGGAGAAAAATGGAAACTTTTCGAGGTATCAAAATTCACAAATTTCCAAAAGTTTTTGCGACACCCGGAATGTTTTGTAACAATATTTGGTGTCCAGTGGTGAAAGCAAGAGACCTAGGGTTTGCTCATTCTTAAGGTCTCCTAAGATCGAGGTTTGACTCCCTTGCTAGCAACTCTTGGGTTGCTCACCTTATCCTTTAAGCGTGGGAAACGACAATGAGAGGAGTTAAAGGGATTAAGCCAAGCTGCGCAAGCTGGTCCAGAACACCTGCATTACCAGAAAGGAAAAATTATTTGGCAGGTTAATGAAGCCATCTGCAATTTTACTAAAAGTTCAAACAAAACTTTCTCAGAGCTTCATTAAAGCACTAAATTCACAAATTTCCAAAAGATCAACACGATACCCAGTAAGTTTTGGAACAGTAACTATGAATTTTCAATAGATTAATGTCACCCAGAAAAATAAATAGTGCTGAATTTTGGTAATGCAGGTGTTCGAAAAGTTCAGAAAATCGTTCGAAAAGATCAACTAGACGCAGAAAACATTGCGACAACCGGTGACAGATTAACGAATCAAAGGCTAAAATTCTATCTAAGGAAGAAATAAAATTGACAATCCGACAGAAAAAATGGCGAAAGCAAGGGCAGAAAATGGAATAACAGTAAAACACTCTGTTTTATTGATGAATTGGAGACAGGATTGAATCAAATTGATTAGATAGAGTTGAGACAAGCTAAAATATCAAAGAAAACTCAAAACCCACCATCACACTTGAATTACATGAACTAATAAAGCACACCCACAAAAATTCAGACCCAGAAAATCAAGTAGAAGCTAGATTGAATTGAAACCTGAAAACCAGCAGTAGCTCAGCCCCCCTTCTCTCTCTCTCTCTCTCTCCTCTCTCTTACTCAAGCGTAATACAGTACAGACAATGAAAGAGTGTGAATTTTATGATTGGTTTCGTGCAGCCAAACGACTCCAGCTAGTAAAGACGAAAAGAGGGGGAGAGAGAGAGAGAGAGAGTAACTAACAGCCGTTTAGCATATAATAGGCGCGGGTAAATCCGAACCTCGTCCCGAGCCTCTGAACGGAGGCTGGGGTGATCAAGTGTCGGTTGCAAATACCAGCATGTGGACAGGGAGAAAAACTTGGGTGCCGAACGGGTACCACGTGGTACTCGTCTTGCATCTCGGTCGTCCAAAAATATTTGGACGGCCCAGATTTTAAAGAGAGAAAGAGGGGGAAGATACCCGCTCGATACCCCAAGTTTTCCTCGTGGAGAGGGGACCTATGACCTAATATGTACTATGTAGTACTACTGAGAATAATGCCGGTTTTGTTTTTTCTGTATTTTTGGAAACCAATCAATGGAGTAGTTTTTCTTTTTAAATCCGCCAAAAATAAAAATTTGGAAATAATTTTTGTTAGGGGCAACTCTTTTCGCAGGTGAGAGACAAACATAACATTAGACATTAGGGTTCATCTCCCGGCAGCGGCACGCCGCTTGTGGCACAACATTGGACATTAGAGGGTTTTTGTTTAAATTTTTAAATTTGGTAGAAATTTACTTTGAAAAAACATGGTAAAACTATGTACCCATTCCTGTTTATTAGGTATTTGCAAATTCGAAGTTGAATCATAAAGCTTCATAACATAGACCACAAAATTCGTAGCTAAATTTTGGACCTAAATTGGTTCAAGATTGATTTAACTAAATTCGAGTCTCATGTCATTTGCATTGATTTAACAACAATTCAGATCATTGACATTCGCAACGGTAACCATATTAATTCGTGGTTTGTACCACTAGTATTCGTAATATTATTTTTATAATTACTTAGCGGTTGTTCCAATTCCTGACATATTTTCAAGACCGACTTACTGCACTTTACGAGACAGGTAATTCTCTCACAATACATCAAACCAAAATGCTGACTTAAGAAATTTGTAACAACCTCTTAAACCATTAACATTCATATAACTGAGATTACAAACACCATATTGGAATTCTCGCATGAGCATACAGTATACATTTTTGGGGTGTTTATTGAAGCAGAAATGCTACGTACTAAGAAATGACACCCAGAAATTACCCAGAAAGTGAGGAGTTTCTGGGTGTCATTTTTGTGTATATAACAGTGCTGAAAAATATACGAAAAACATAAACCCGCGTAATTATATAGACTCACAATTATTTTAATTGTTTCTTAAATTTAATTTGGTTGGCACATCCGAAGGCATAAAAAGCATCTTTAATTATTGTTTCTTGAAAAAGAGAGAGATTAAGTGGACGACAAAAGGAAGCACCAGAAAAAGTGTGAAGCATATTCGGTAGGAGCATTAAAAGTGCTGCTGTGCTGGATTTTCAATAATTGAAGAAAGAGAAAGTATCAGCGGGCTAAGAACTTGGACAACTTGGGCTAGCCCATTCCTTAATGGGCTGCAAGTCACATGTGATGCTACCCTATTTGAAAGTTCAAGAAACATGGGCTTGAGCATTTGCTCGGCCTACCTTCCCATGGTGGCCCGGCCTTGAGGATCGAAAAATCTTCTTGATATTTTCTTTTGTGAAGTGAAGTCTATCTTTTGATCGAAAAATCTTGTGAAGTCGATCTTTTGATCGAAAAATCTTGTAGATATTTTCTTTTGTGAAGTGAAGTCGATCTTTTGATCGAAAAATCTTCGTAGATATTTTCTTCTGGGAAGGGGAATTGCCGATTTTTTTTGTTTGACCGAATTTATACACACGTGAATTAATTTCGGAACTCTAAGGTGAATGACCGCATAAATTTTTAATTATGAATTCTTCGTTTGTGGTAAGGGTGTAATCGGTCCGATTCGGTTCAATTTCGTCGGTTTTCTTAAATGTCTAAACTGAAACCAAACTTTTTAGCGGGTGTTTGTTAACGTTTTTGCTTTTTGTTTACGTTTTCCAAATTTCCTATAAATTTTGAAAACACAAAGATAGCATTTTTAACCCTTTTTAAACGGGGGGGACGTTGCAAAGATTTTCTGGCACCGGCATAGAGGATACCCAGTGTTGTATAATTTGTATTTACATGTTCCATCACTTTTAGAGCATTTGGAAGTTATTGACCGAGTTTTGTGCTTTCCATCAAAATTCTGTCACAATTCGCGAGTCCATTTTACTGTTCTCTTTCTAGTCCATCATTGTGCTATAAGTTGTGCACAAAAGCACAAGACACGTGTCGCACGGTAATTGTGGACTCGTCTCGGATCGAGTAACAGGATTTATATGATATGCGAACGTTATGTTGGTGACCTGGTCAACGAGCTTAAAAGGTGAATGATTCCGACTCTACCATCGGACTGTAGAGTGTAGCGCAGCGGGAACAAACACGAAAAAATACATCTTTTATTGATTACAAAGTATTCTTTACACTTTTCTCGCTCGCATACAATTAACTGCTCCCCCACACGGGGTAATCTCACTCACACCACTCTAGGTCAGTTCCAACTCTTGGCACACTCCAAGTGTACTCTCCCAGGTACACTCTCCAAGCACATCTTCAAATTTGCTCTCATGTTCATGCTTCTATGTGTACTCCTAGTGTGCTCTCATGTGCACTCTCCTAGGTGCACTCCTAGGGTGTCCTCTCATGTGCACTCTCCTAGGTGCACTCCATGTGAGTTTACTCCAAAGGATCTCATCCTTCCTTTATATAGCCATCCACCTCCTCAATGGAAGGCCAAGATCATTCTCATCCAACGGTCCATATTCTTCATCTAGAATTCTCCTAGAAAATATCTTCTCCTCCTCACACCTCCACAACATTCTAGAACTCTTCACACAAGTCTAGCATGTAGTGGAGTCTTTCATAACCTTCTTGAATATTCTGGAACTCTCTAGGTTCCTCCACTTCTAGAATCTTCCAGAAATATCTAGAACATTCTAGATTTATCTACATTATTCTTTGACCTTCTAGAGAGTTCTCCATTATTCTAGAATTCTCTTGAATACTCTCGAACCTTCCGGACTATTCTAGAATTCTCTGTTCTATTATGGAGGATTCTAGATCCATGACCTATGGAGAGTCAAGTGTTGACTCCCAACACAGACTAGGGACGGACCCACAATTGCAACACAATTTGCCTGTTGTGCTCTTGTGTACATTAGACACCGGACCCTGCTAGGCATACAGAAATTAGAGGTCGTTGATTTGCAAATTTTACCATAATTATTGTGTCCTACATAATTTTTACCACATTTACAGTGATGTAGTTAGGACTTATCGGCCCTGTTCGTTTGGGGGTTTTGGGGCAGTTTTGGCACTATTCTAGTTTTGATTACATCATCACCTTTTTCACTTTTCTCTCTATCTCTCTCCACTTATTACACATGCTTACATCATCAAAACTAAACAAAACTAAACTAAACTGTGCAACCGAACAGGGCCGATGATTATTTTAGATTTTACAATCTTTACTGTTTTGTCCACAATTTTACCATATTTACTAACATGTAGGAGATTTTACCACAATTTTACAATGGAATTTAAATTTTACCATATTTACTAACACGTAGAAGATTTTGCCATGAATATTATAAAATTTACCATCTTTATTGAAGTTGTAATAATTTTAAGTTTGACCATATTTATTGCCGTGAACAAAATTTTAGGAAGATACGCTATATAAGGGAAATGTTAAATGACTTAAAGAAATGATATCAATTCCACTTATTTGAAACTCTCCAATATATACAAAAATGCATGATTTAGATAATCATGATCTCTCCAAATCTCCCACTATTTCAAAAACGCATAAATTTCGGTAATCCTAATCCCTAAAAATCAAGAATAGATTTTGTTGTTTATGAATTTATATATTGTTATGAAAACTGCTCGGATGAAGCCCTTCCCGGTCATTTTTTTTGCCGAATCTTCGCGTAGGCCCTTGAAAACACATTTTAAACACATCCAACGGTTCGGATCCCGACCATTTGGCCGGGAAATGGCCGGGAGAGGGGAGGTCCGCATTTTATTAAAATGCGGGAGTCCTGACCGGATCCTCTCCCATATATATATATAAGGGTAAGAACGGTAAATCACATTTAAAGAGGTTGAAAACATAACTCCGGAAAGTGGTCAGGATGAAAACTTACGTAGATTCCAAAAAAAAAATGCTGATTACTTAATTACCTCTATTATTTATTACTGCTATAATCTCATTCAACCAACTCAAGTCTATCCAAAGCTAAAGCTAATTTAAGATAATGGGAGAGTATAGTCACACATCCATTTTTCACATATCATATAGGCTCAATTCTTTTGACAATCGGAAACGTACACTTGAGCACGTCGAAAACAATAAAAACACTGAAATTTAAATTTAAATTTAAATTTATTGGAAGCCGAAAAATACATGATTGAAAAAGAAAAAAAAAACTCACACAGAAGGCAAATGTGTTTTGATCATGCATTTATCGACATCCAATAAATTTAAATTTCGGTATTTACATTATCTTCGACGCGCTCTAGACGTTAAACATTTCCGATAATAAAAACTAAGAGAGCTTATATAATAATAGCACAACCTACTATTTATAAATCTAGTTATAAAAATGAGTGTGCACTTGACTAGACTATCCAATCGATAAAACAATCACCGAAAGCCTATAGAAAAGTCGGAGTATTTAGGACCTCACCATCTTTATCCTCAACATCGTTATCCAAATTGAGAGAGAGAAGTTGATTCCTAGAATAAGGTTAGAGTGTCCTTGAAGTGAGGAGGAAAAAGCCAAAAAAGAGACTGACAAAATTGGACAACGTGCCACCGTGACACTGCTCATCCAATGGTTCCTTCACATTTGGGAATGCTCTAGAGTCTAGAATATTATAGACTCCCCCCCACCCTCCATAATTGTAAAATCTGTGTGTTTCTGGCAAAAACCTTCCCCAGTGGGAAATCAGCAGAAGGAAGAGAGAGAGAGAGAGAGAGAGAGAGATTGGTGGGTTTTTATGAGCTAGATATATATTGAACATAGTATATATTGTAGCAAGAAAAGATACTGATCCAGTGTTGAAGATATATATATAGTGAGAGGGAGAGAGAGGATGTTGGAAGGGAAAGCATTAATAGAGGACTCGGACATGCCAAAGAAGATGCAGAATCAAGCCATGGCTGCTGCTTCTCAAGCGTTGGATATTTATGATGTTTTAGACTACAAATCAATTGCTGCCCACATCAAAAAGGTACTACTCTCTCTCCTTCCTGCATCTCTCTGTGAAGAAATATTTGTGAAAAGGGAAAAAGTGCATGATTGGATGTTCAAGTTATTGGGATTTATTTTTGTTCTGATTGGTAAGTTCGAGTCCTAACTAACTGAGCTAGCTCGGTTAGTTATTATCATCCACCCCACTTCACGCAAACGCAAGGAAAGGACTGTAAGGGGCGAGAAAGATTAGTCAGATGGGGACACTCTTCTTTACAATAAATAAAAGGTTGGATATTATCAGAAAAGATTATGCCAATTACCGACTATCTGGGTTGCGATTAAGGTGTAAATAACACTGATCAACTAAACTTAAAGTACAATCCTGCATTTCACAATACAGTTGCATATGAATCATATTTTTCCCATGTCATCTCTTGCCAAATCTCACGAGAAACAAGAAAATGGCATAAATTGGAGAGCTCTGCTTCTCACATGTTCAAACCTTTTCTAACCTAACTTGAAAGCTGCACATGAGATGCACTTCTCATTCATATCTTTCCACTTCCCTCCCGAAATGTTTGGCCAATCTGCAAAACGAATCTGCAAAACGAGAATGTAAAAATAGTACTACTTTTTTCCAAAAAAAAATTCAGCAATTGACTAGACAGTGGAAAAAAGTTTGAACTTTTTCTTCAAATAAGAACCGTATTATCCGTAAAGTTTTTGTTTTGCAGGCCGGACGAATGTTTCCGTCCCATTTTTCTCACCAACTCATACTACCAAACATGCTATTGTTAAGTTCTTGTTTGTGGGTTTTGATGGGTTTGACAATGGCAGGAGTTCGACAAGAGATTTGGGAATGGATGGCAATGTGTGGTGGGATCCAACTTCGGATGTTTCTTCACTCATACTAAAGGGACTTTCATCTATTTCACATTGGAGACTCTCAATTTCCTCATCTTCAAAGGGGCTTCTTCTCCCTCCTCCTCCCCTTGAGTCCCATACGCGTTCGGCTGCAGAGAAAGTCCGAGAACTGGTAGCCAAAGAAAAGCTTGCGCCTGGAAACGTGTTGCCTTTCCTCTTCTCCTGTTTCCTTTAGCTGTTTTTTTTTTTTATAAAAAAGTTAGTTTGTAACTATGTAGAAATGGAGGGGTGCAGTTTTAGATTATGCTATCCTTCAGTAGGAGCCTTGTATGCTCTTTAGTTGTATCGTGTGGCATTTCATTTGTTTTTAAAATATCAATATAAGTCTGATATTGATAAAAAAAAAAATTTAAAAAAAAAACATCAAAGATTTCAGATGCCCAGAAAGGATTTGCCGACTCAAATTATGCAAGTCCATACAACAGGTCCAAGAATAAATGAAACCTAAATGGAGGGTATAGGTCGAAATCTTACCTCAATCAAATTACAGGAGTCAACAGCGGCTTGTTACAAAAATGCGCCTCCAAGTTTCTGATCACAAGGTCCGCCATAGCCATGCAAGTTTCAACTGAATCACTTCCGACGTGGGGGAGGAGCACCAC
Organism: Vaccinium myrtillus; assembly: GCA_016920895.1. NCBI lineage: Eukaryota > Viridiplantae > Streptophyta > Magnoliopsida > Ericales > Ericaceae > Vaccinium > Vaccinium myrtillus. The sequence goes on along the minus strand of CM029272.1, from coordinate 1,871,920 downwards.
ATTTTCTAACCCAAACAATTCTTCCGGGACCTCAGGCTCATTCTCAAACACATCGAGCCCAGCCCCTCCCAGCCGGCCTTCAAGCAAAGCAGACACAAGTTCGGGCTCATCGACGTGTGGACCTCGTCCAATGTTGATGAGAACTCCCCTCGGACCCAACGCGTTGATGACTTCACGGTTGATGATGTGGCGGGTTTCTTCGGTTAGAGAACACGAAACTATGAGGATTTGAGAGTTGGACGCCAAGTCAACAATGTTGTGGTAGTATTTGTAACTCGGATAGGGTTTTTGTGACCGGGAGTGGTAACTGATGGAGCAGCCGAATGCCTCGGCTCTCTTTGCGATGGCTGAACCGATCCTGCCCAATCCAACAATTCCGACAGATTTACCACTGAACTGAGAGAAAAAAATCTGAAGTAAATAAAACAGAAATAGCAGTAACAAAAGCTACAATGAAAGACCTTTTTATGTCCCATTCGAAACCAAAATTTACAAAAGACTAACAGCCCCTTTGGAGTATGAGAAAGGGTGAGAAAGGGAAAGGAGCCAGTAAACAAATATCTTTTTTTATACTTTTCTCTTCATTTCTCACCAAATTACCAATCCAAGTGAGTGATTTAGCAAGAAACTCTAATCCTTTCTTTTCTTGTCAAATTTCTCAATCCAAGAGGGCTGTAAAGGGGCATATGCCTAGAGAAAGGATTTTATCCAGGAAGCAAAGACACAATCGACAAAGAACTGTAGGGGATCCGAATATGTGACCCTGGTAGAAGTACGGATGGGGTCAGGAGCAACCCAATGAGCGGGGAAGCCCAAGGGTCCAACCGAGATTGGGCTCGAGGCCGTGTCGCCCAATGATCAGACTGAGCACAAGCCAAGTGCTCAAGCGATGCTCCTGAGAAACACTGAATGATGGGGGATTGTTGCTAGAAAGGCACCTGGCATTTTAGCATTGGACAGATGCACCTCTGCCAGATTCAAATCATTAGAGGGAAGGAGTAGATCTCACAAGTGCAAAGGGGTCTTCCACAATGATAAAGCTCTAACAGATTCGTGATTCCCCGAATGGTGACATCATCTCGACGTGTCAGCCGGTTATTTCCACATGCTCTTGGTGCATCAGGGGCCAACGAGTATATTCTGTAGACATGGATGTGATGCACAAATGAAAGGTACATTGATCCTCATTCTGTCACCCTGACTTTACTTTCCTAAGTACTTTATTTTCTGGAGACTGACTTTGGCATCAAATGTATCCTGGCAAAGGAATTATGTTCTCTGTGGACTAGTACTTTGTGGGAAAATATTAGTCGCATCCGCACTTAAAATCATAGCAAACACGATCTCATGCCCTAAATGCAAGGTTCGATTGGCCATGCTATAACTAGCTCTTACCAAGGTCTTCGTTTCCACAAGGATTTAACTTCACTCGCTTTCACATATACTTCTACCAATCAAGATTGTAATGCCATTCTTCTAGCATGTAGGGAGGTAAGAGTTTATCCAACTCCTAATAAGCTGTGGATAGGTAAAACCAATGTGGCATTGACAACACTTCCTATGGCGAGCAAGGGTGAGAAAAGAAAGGAAAGGAGAATGTTGTTATTCATGTGTGTAACGAAAACACTTATGAATAATTGAAAGAGATGAGAAATGATGAGATATAAACAAAAGAAGATGAATCATTATTGGTCTATGATCTATGTTGTTTCCCGCCAAATCTCATCACTTTTTTTTTCTAACTTAGCGAGAAATGACAGCCGTTTCTTTTCTCTCCCTTGCACTCCAAAGGGAATGTGAAGGCAATGAGCCTAGGATCTGAAGTCCAGGACCATCAGGCATTGCTAACAGATATAACAGTATGAACAGGCTTCGTTCACTAGCTTTTTTCCCTTTTGTTACTCCATCCCATTTTTCCATATTTCATTAATGGTTTTCTATCTTTTTTTGCTAGACAAAAAGCTTGGAGGAGGGGCAACCAAGCGTAGCAATCCTTCCTTGTGCATGCCCATAGGGGCCCGCGGCAGGCCCCGGAAGATACCAAAGAGCCATAGCAACTACCACCCCACCAAAGACTAGTGATAACAGCTGGACTTTGCAGGAGGACCAAGTTTCGAGAGGGTAGCACTACCGACTCGAACCCTTGACCTCCTGGCCGCCCAAACCTGTGAGAGTGAGCCATGAGCCGCTAGGCTACCACCCCTGGTGGTTAACTGTTTTCCCTCAATCAGGCTTGCCCATAACTAAATAATCATTTGCAAGCAAAACTCATCCAAGGATCATTGACTTAAACTGTACCTAGTACGGCAGTACCCACTGAACTACTAGACAGTAGGATTACTAGTACATGCAAAAGAAAATTTCAATCAAATGCAGCCAAGTAATTTTCTACCAGAGGACCCAAAAAAATATCTCAAAAGGTCTAACAAATTAAAGTCGCAGTATGCACTTATCCAAATTTCAACAGAGAATCCATAGTCACATTTCAGCAGAGAGAGAGAGAGAGAGATAGTTTGGTGCAAAGCACAAACCTTGGAACCCAGCTCGAAATCACCATTCCTCCATAACCCACTCCTCACAAACCGATCACACCCACAAATCTTCCTCAACGTCGCCAAAGCAAGCCCAATTGCGACATCAGCGACGTCGTCCGTTAGCACATCGGGGGTATTCGTAACCCTAATCCCTCTCTCCTTACACTTTCCCAAATCGATCTTATCCAAACCCACACTGTAACTCGCCACGATTTCCAAACTCGGTAGCGAGTCGATCAACTCGGCATCGGCCCCAAACGATGCGTTTCCCACCACAGCTCGAATCGAATCGCGATTCTCACTCAGAGACTCCGGTTTGAAGAGTTTGAATCGATTTTGGAGCTCTTGTTCGAGGTACGATGACATTGGACAAGTCATTAGCACTCCTATGCCCGCCATTTCGTTTGAGGAGCTCTTGTTCGAGGTACGATGACATTGGACAAGTCATTAGCACTCCCAGAGGTTTTTAGTTAAACCCAGTACATTATGAAAGTGCCTAAAATTCTAGGGTATTTTATGAAAGTGTTTAAATTACTAAAAATCTTATAATCGGAAAGTGCACTCTAAGTGTCTAAGTCCCAAAAAAGAATGATTGGCCTTAATGGAGTCTAAGGTAATTAAAAAGAATGATTGAAGTTAGTGGTAATAAATATTTGTTTTTTGTACCGGCCCGTAATAAATCCAATATTTAACAAATCAGTTGGGTTGGGACCATTCAAGGTCCATACAAACGATCGGAGTCATTCATGTTCTTCAAAATAATATTTACTTGTACCCCGTAATAAATCAGCTCAATTGGATATCGATAAATTATGCATCGGTTTATTTAGTTTTTTATTCTGAACCAATAATTGGATGAACGGATGGAGCATTTACCGATATCCGATTGGGCTGATTTTTAATGGGATACAAGTAAACATTATTTTAAAAAATATGCACGGCTCCGATCATCTATGTGGGATCCGGAATGCGCCCAAATAAAAAAAAATTGTACATTTTATATACCAAAAATATGAACCCATATGTTTTCCGATTTAATTACTTCATTTATCATCGCAAAATACTTCATTTTCCGTCGCAAATGATTACCTTTGCCATCGCAAAATACTTACTTTACCATCGCAAATACTTGATAAGATTCGTGGAAATGGATGAGAAACCATTCTCTCTTTTATTTAGTGTATCCAAATGAGATAGTGAGACATAACCAACCATTTCTTTTCTTTTCTCACCTATGTAATCAAATTTGGGGCTGTTCGTACTCCTATGCCCTCCATTTTTCTGAGGGAAATGAAAGAATTTTTCCACCCTCTTTCTCTTGGTTTCTCGTCAACTACGAGGATGACTAAATGTTCCCCAGAAACTAGTTGTACTGGTTTTGGGCTAATACAAAAGCATTGGCTCATAGAAAATCAGGTATGGCTCAAACGAGTACAAGAAAAGTGAGAAGGTCGAGGCCTAGCTCGTAATGGGTTCGGTGCGGGTCGGATTATCAAATTTCAATAAATCAAGCCGAGATCGAGCTAGTTTTAACTCAGGTTGTTTACAAAAGCTCTCGACTGTTTTATAGAGACTGGTTTAGTAAACAAACCGAGCTCAATCCCTTCGTTCTTGTTCAAGGGAAGATAACATTGGCAAAATCAAAGCTTATAGAAAATGAAGCATTGAAACAGAACAAATAGGTTGAGAGTAAAACCATAAATAGGTTAATTACAGGAGGATTAGATTTTGCCACGCGGTCCAAGCTTGGGCGGAAGCTGGGGGCCCTTCATGATCGGAAGGAGATCAGGCGAGGCTGTGGCGCTAACGAGAGCCAGGGTGGAACCACCTCCCAATATCAAGAATTTGAGCAAGAATTCTCTCTTTGCGAAAGGCCTTGCAAATCTCTCGAAGAATTTGCTCTGCAATCGCGCACACAAATTTTGGAGATTAGAACCTTAGCTAGCTAGATTCCCTCGATAGTTCGACAAGTATTACAAGTTTGTAATAATTCAATTGTTGCATTCAAACACCGAAAATTTCGAAAATGGTACCCAAATCAAGCATAAAGCATATATTTATACCTGGAGATGGTTGTATGGTGAGGGTGCATCTGAGCCATACAAGTCCCACTGGCCAGTGGTGTTGCCCAAATCCTCCAAATCAAAGTAGACACTCTTGTCTCCATATTTGGCCATCACTAAACCAGCTCTACATCACAGTCCCCCCCAAAAAATGGTTTAAATTCTACGTAAATCTTCAGAATCTTGATCAATAGAGAAACTATTAAGTGCTCGTGGTGCTCCGGAGTCCTTCCTCGCCACATATTGGTGCGAGCACCACATTTTTATAATGTTATAAGTATGGATTAACTTTGTGGCTGAAAATGATTCGATTGTGTTTTCAACCACATAATCATGCCTCGAAATTCTCGAATTCAAAGAATCTCGAGTAATTTTTTTTTTTTTTTTTGCACGGCAAAAAAAATTTTATTAATCAAATATCAAAGATACAAGATTAAACGGGGCAAGAGAAAAACTAAGAAGGCTCTCGAGACCCAAAAGATTGGAAGGCTGACAAGAACACAACCAAACAATCAAAAAGAAAAACCAAAAACCCAACTCCTAAACACCAAACAGCCAAAAAGAGGAGAAAAAAACCAAAGAGCACCAAAAAAGACCCCCCAAGAAACACACCACCCAGAAGCAAACTCACACAAGCCAAAAGCAAACAAGAACAAAAAACCACAAAACACCTGAAACAAACCAAGCCAAGCAAATGAACCAGACAAGGAGAAAATTAGAGATTAATTTCTGCCCTTGCCCTATTAAGGGCTTCCATATCAGCAATCTTGCGTCCCAAAATGAAACGAAGTAGGCATAAGTCAATATTTCAGCCGCAAGATCATGTGTCTCAAGATACTTGCATGTATTTGGAGATTCTCACGCATTCTTCAGGATGCATATGATTAGAAATCGGAATACACGAAGATTTTGGCACATTTTCGGGCATATAATCATGAATAGCGTTTTAGTATCGTTAATTATGGCACGATTTCAAACTCGAAATATAGAATATTAACCCATCTCATGTTTGGATAAGCTTGGGTGATAATGATATGACAGATTTGACAAAGTCAAAATTGCTGCCAACTTTTACGATACTTCATCATTTGTGAGTTTGTCTTATTTTGGTTACCTGTACTTGGTGGGTCTCATGCTTTGGCAAGATGGCTTTAGATGGAGCTTTGTGCCGAAAAAGGAGCTTCCGGCGAGGCCCTTGACGGCGGTGGGTTGCACGACGGCGAAATTTGCTAGAGACGCCATGGCTGTTCCCTCCACAAACCAACTTAACTGCTTTGCTCTTTGGTTGGCTGGTGTAAGAGAAATGTTTGGGGCCTTGGCATTTTTTTCATATCTTGGGTGCCACGTGGCGAATGGGCATGCTTGCAAGGAGCCGGATAACCCTATCTTGAGGGCATGTTTGGTATCACTCCCTCTAGTCTGGTCTAGTTTGGGCTATGTAGCAGTGAATTGCCCATTTGACACAAGTTCCAAATGAGTACAACAATTCCAGTAATTCATCGATCTGAATCCCGGGTCACTTTTAAAAATTTGCCAAAAGAATTGCAATTGCCAGTACCTGATTGGATGCCCCATCCTTAATTGGATACCAAATGTTTAGGCAAAAAGTGCAACACTGAGATACTATTGCAAAATACCATTTGAGTCAACAAGTAACCAAAAAAAAGTACAACCTTTTGCCTTCCATTGTTTTCATTTGTTTCAATCTTTGCCATCTAACACAGTCACAAAAAAGAGGACTTTTTTGAGTCCCATCGAAAATATTTATTTTATGTCATCAATGGGGAAGTTTGTAATTTTTTTGTTAATTTGCTTTATCACAAAAAAGACTTGTTACATTTTTTGAGTAAAAAGTATTGTTGAAAAAGACATTTTGGGGACATCCGATAAAATTTTTTTTTCATTAGATCAATGGGGAAGTTTGTCTTTTTCTTGTTATTTTGTTTCACGTTTTGAAAGAGTATGTTGAAAGACATTTTGGGGACATCCGATAAAATTGGAACATTAGAAAGAGTATGTTAAAAGTTTCATGTTTTGATTAATGTTTAATCTCATTTATAGAACAGGTTTGATTAGCTGTAGCCTTGAGTGTTAAAAACAAAAACCTGTAGCCTTGAGGAGGTGATTTTTAACCTTAGAAGTCCTTCACTGAATTTGATAGGATTAGGCACCCATTATGCAAACTGTGGTAAAAAAAAAACTGCGACCAACTGTTGTAAATTTGCCTCATAGTAGAAATGGATACTTACTTGACCCATATCATCCATAAGTTTCAATATCCTACAATTGTAATTGCCATCAGAAACAATGCCAAAGAGATGCAATATGATCTTAATTAATTACATCACATGGAATGTAAACAAAAAATTCAAGCATCACAAATGAAAATTCCAGATATGGTGAAGGAAAGGGGGAAGAAAAACAAGCAAAACCCCTTTTTTTCCTTTGTAATGTAAAGAGGTCTACCCAATATCTGGAAACAGAAGAAGATCCAAACCTAGGATAACGTTTGTCACTCAAGAAATAAACGAAAAAAACCAAAAAATGTGATACTAATACCATAATTCTATGAACTTTACAATTGGTTGGTCTATATCTGTCCAAAGAGAGGCTAATAATAATCACCCGTCTTCGCATTGCAAGCTTGTCTTTATATTTCTTAGTGTGCATGATATGAGAGTGTTGACAGACTCCACAGACTCCATAGATAGTTTGGCTGTGGGAGAGGTGTTGGTGAGGATTTGAAATGATATGGTGAGCAAAGACCCCCCTTCGGTGCTCTTCTCCTCCGGTCGTGAAGTGATCACCAAAGGCCTCGACTCGAGTCCATCCGGAAGAATTGAGAAACCAGAAGGAAGTATGGCGATGCTGCTAGCATCGCAGCCTGTCATCACAGACTGCATGCCGGTGATGTCCACAGGAGCATAGACCACCATTGATTCATAGGCGTTGGTGCAGCTATCTTGAAGTATCCACATGCTGTTCTCTTTTGATTTCATTGTCTGAAATTAAAGAGGAAATTTCGGATGAATATTATCCTCTTGGTTATTCTCACTTTGGCTAGACAAAGAAGAAGAAATGAGAAATCTAACTTTGAACTTGGATTCTTTCCTCTGGCGGGGGAAACCATGGGATTTCCGCCACCGTCATTGTGGGCCCACCATGCATGGATTTGTATTTCTCATTAAAGTTTATCCGTGAAAATGTATCATAAAAGTTCCTATATGGATGCTTTCATTTTCCAAACTACCATGCAAGAAATAATTGATCGACTCTAATATTTACATAGGCTCCTTCATTATTTAGCTTGGCTCATTCTATTCCTTGTAGACCTGCATTAATTATGGGCTTCCCAACCCACGCATTAAGGATTTGGGCAATTAAAACAAAATAGGAAAATTGAATGATCTAACCATTGTGAGCTATTAGATCCTTCGAATTTCAAATTTCATTTTCTTTACCTGAATCCTTAATCCAAGAACAACCAAAATGTGTTCATAAGGAGATAGAACTCACTTGGATTGTGACTGCATTGCCTCTATCCTGTCCTTTTGCCAAGTTCGCAATGGATTGAACTGGACCTCCACTTGACATGATGTCCCACTAAAATACACACACAAAAGAAAATAAGCTGATAGTAAATGTCAAACGAAATGTATCCCCTCTTGTGCTAATCCTATTCCGTGTATGAAGAGGCGAAACCAAACTAAATAGGTTACCAAACACATGTAAAACACAGACCACAAGAGATCAAACAAGGTAAGCACGTATAAGAGGACAAGACCAGGACCGATGCTATATTAGAGCAATACTATACAGTTGTTAGGCAATGCCAATGGGTTTGACAATGGATGCTACTTCATGTCTATTGAAGAGGAGGAAAGCAGTCAAACCTCATGTCGACGGGCTTCATCTCTGAGGAAGTCAAACAGAACCTGGTGAGACACTGGCAACCATACAGATGAAACTGCACACATGATTACCCCAAGAGGTTCTCCAGGGTCATTTAGGTTCTTTCTAGAAGAAACCCTTATGTCATCCCCCGTTTTACTTGAGACCTTGGTCCATGTATGGTAGCTTGAGGCTCCCAATGCACGACAAAAGCTCCATGTCATTCTTTGTGCCAATTTCAGAATGCTTTTCCTCCCTGCCAATGTGGCAACACCTACATTTCAGCAGTACAAATGAATGAGTTTGTGCTATTAAACGGGCAAATCTTGAACAAAGATAACATGGGTAGGGTTTTTGTTTCTTACCACTCGAGTCTTTTGTTGGAACATTTGTAGCCATGAAGAACACAAGCCGTTCACATTGCTGCTGTAACGTTGCAATCCAATGCCTTGCTCCAAAGGCTATACCGCTATTAACTATAGAACGGTACATGGTGGGAATTATACTTTTCTGACATTCCAAGTGCTCTACCCAGATTACCTGAGATGCATCAAGTTTGTTCACTTCGACTTGAAGAAAAAATTATCCTAATATGTTATTTAACGTTCACTTGAGCTTCAAGAAAAAATTATACTATGTTATAGTAGGCTGAATGCCTCAGTGAAGCAATACCTATACATTCATCTATATATGCCGTCATTTAGGTGAAGAAAAAGTGTAAACTAAGATACCACATACATGTTATAAACTTCAATCCCCACGTACATGTTATAAACTTCGGATTGAACTATATTGGGCACCTTAAAAAAATCCCTTTAGATGTTTCAAATATAATTGCCTATCAAATTTGTATACATGTTGTTACCTTACAGTGGCCATTTGATTTGTCCTCAATGATGCAACCGGATGGACGTTTTCTACATTTTACCAGAGATGCATCTATGTTGTCTTCAACTTTGTCAACAGATACATCAACAATAGCCCATTGGTCAGCACTCAATTGCTTGCAATGCCGGATAAAGTACACTTCTCTGGTTGGCACCATTGGTGTGAGCATTTGCAGCTCTGCAAACATCTGCAACAAATTCTAAGGTAAGAACTTAATCCAGAACTCAGAACTCACTCCCTTTCTCTTTCACACACATGCACACATACGCACAAAACAGATGGATAATGACACCTGTACCGGTTACTCACCAATTGAACTTGCCCACTCCGGTTAGGACCTTCTCCATTCGAGATGACATCGACAGTAGCTGCTTTTGATATCATGCACGGGAACATCTCCTTCCATTGATTCTAAAATCGTAGTCGAAGAATGTCAATCAGAAAACAGAAGCAAAAAATGTGCTTACTGCAGATGTTCCGAGTTTATCTTCTTCTTTTTTTGGCTTAAAGGAGATTTTTCCCCAAAATTTTCTCATTTTTTTTTCCCGTTAATTGAAATCATCATTTAAGTATGGGACAATGCTCATTTCTCTTACCACATCCATAAAACTCTGAACTAGCCGTGGAGATCCACAAAAACAACTCCAGTTTCTCTTGAGGCCTCAATAGACCTTTTTGGACGCCCATTGCTAGAGTTATCCACAGAAAACTCTTTCACGTACTCATCATAGTTGAGTATCTCGCGACCAGTCTCCACACTACGAACCCAAAGCGGGTCCCCAGCTGTAGCCATCTTTTTAAGCTCTTCCATCCCTTGGTTGACAATCTCCATGATTCTTGTCTTTTCTAGCCCGAAAATCCCAGTGTAGAAATCCAAAGAGCTTCTGTTTTCTTGGTCATTGCCGGCTGAGCATGAAGAGTTTGTGGGTGATGTTCCGGGAGGGTGTTTCCCCACAGCTGCTCGGAGTTTTTCAATCTGCACAGTCAACATATTAGGGGGAGAAAAAAGGAAAAACAAGAAGTACCAAGGCATGACCAAATGAGAACAAGTTAACTGACTGTTTGATCACGTTTTTGTTTTCTATATTCTGTTTTTGTTTTTAAAAATCTGAAAGGTGCCAGAACAACACCACATTTAACAACTCTTTCATTCCAAAAAAAAAAAATGGAAAAATACTTATTTTCAAATAATTTCAACCTTAGTTGCAGGATCCTTCTAAAATGGGTGCGCTCCCTAGATGGGAGCTCGACGAGAGCTCGCTCCCGTCCAGACGGGAACCCACTCCTAAACAAGATGGGAGCTTCCACACTACTCTTAAGGACGAAATTCTCACTTTTTTTTCCAAATATATGTAAGGAAAAAGAACAAGACAAAAGAAGTAGGAAAGATTTAGGACTCTCTCTTTCTCATCTCATATTTTACTACTTATCTACATGTTTAGACTCCAGTCTATATATTTGGCATAAAACAATCTATTGAGGTGTCATTTCACACTCATGCTTATATAGGTAAAATGCTTACATACGTGCTCCCTTTGCAACTATTAAATATATGTCCAATATATATAAGTTTATTCAAATATATATTAATTTATGAAATACTCCCTCGCTGCTCCCAACCTAGGGAGCTTCCCCCGCTCCATCCGTTCCCGCTCCCACTTCGTGCAACTAAGATTTCAACTTTTAAGGAAACAAAAGAAATGTTTTGACTTGTTTCAAACACGTTTTCATCCTCATTCTTCCTACCCGCCCACCTCCCACCAGGCCCTTTCTGGGCTGTCCCCCCACTTGCAACCCCTCTGGTTACCCTCTCAATTGGTTTCAAAAACATATGCAACAACTACAAGTTTTCTTATACTTCATGAACAAAATTCAATGAATTGTGTTTCTTTTTTTTTCATGGTAGAAAACAAACAACAGAAAACTGCCAATGTTCAAAAAGCTAATGATTTTTTCGAACCTCGGCCTTGAGACGGGCATTCTCAATTTTCAGCTGTTGCTCCTCTGTAGCTACAGAGGCATCCTTGCTAGAGGTAGCAAAACCACAATTAGGACAAGCAGCTTTCTTGATTGTCTCCCTCAAACTCTTGTTTTCATCGCGCAGTTTGTCCATTTCAGTTTTCAGCAATGAATTTTCATGACGCTCTTGTATCGCCTGCCATATCCATCCACATGTAAGAAACATCAAATACTGTTTTAAAAAAACAGGAAAAAAGAAACCTCAAAAGGGCGATTTTACATTCACGAAAACTGATTTTCCAACTCCCATTAAATTGAAAATCGCATGAAAACTATTTCAGTATTCAAACTTTCTATTATATCCCCTGTTTAGTTGCTATTTCTAAAATGGTTTTGTATACTAGCACTTTGCGAAACATCTTTTAAAAAACAAATATTGTTTCCTTACGGGTACTTATTTTAGAGCAAATGTATTTTTTTTTTTTATTGTTCAAAAAACATTACTCCAATTAAATTTTCTTTGAACAAATGAGTTCTCTCTTCTTTTCAAAAGTTCTTATAAGTTTCAAAAACCATCAACCAAGCAAGTTTTATAGTGTAAAGCAAAACTAGCTTTTAAACCACTACAATGGAAACATGAAAAACAAAAACGAAAAACGAGCAGGAACTTAGACATTGGTGATGTGATCAGAAAACTAGAACAACATGATATTGTTATACCTTGATTTGGGTTCGACGATTTTGAAACCAGAACTTGACTTGTCTAGGAGCAAGGCCTAACTGCTTGCTCAGTTGCTGCCTTTGTTTCTCATCAGGATGTGGGGATTCTTTAAAAAGCCTGGCATATTTATTTTCATACAGAATTAATGGAATCTAATTAACAATTTTTGTATAAACTATATGCATGGCAGCCATTTCAGAATGAGACAAGAATTGAACAGGTAAACAAGCAGGTGAAGAACTCATAATTTATTTATTCTAGAATATTCTCTTAGTTTTTTTATTGGTTTATCTACCAGCTTCCTTGTTTTTAATTTTATTTTATGAGAAAAAGGTAGTACTAATTAAGAAGTACTTTTTTTAATAGGCTTCTTGATGGAGCTTTGTCATAAATGAGAATCTTTTGTGTTTGTGAGTGCTTTACACATGATAAAGGGTTTCCCTTTTAGGCTCCCAGTCCTAGATGGATTGATTCACACACGATCGAGTATCAAAGTATAGCTTGTTACACACCCAGGGGTTGTGGTTAGGGCGAATGTCTGACTTTAGGGGTAGTCCCTTTGGTCAGGTGTTCGATTTCCCACAGGGTGAGTACCGGTGCTAAGCGGGGGCCGTGACTGGTGTGGGTTGCGCCAGCTCCCTCCGAGGTTTGGGTCGTGTAGTGAGTCCAATTAGTAGCCTATTGTAGGGTTGTTCCTTGGTTATCAAAAAAAAAAAAAAAAAAAACTTGTTTTTTTTTTTTTGAATTTTTTTTTGCAATTAGTAAAGTATTTTTTTCCTTTGAGAAATTCTAAGGTGTCCCCCATATTACATAAGAATTTTGTGGTGAAAATTATGATGGTGGACATTATCAAATAAGTGATTTTGAAAAATGTTACGTGGTAAATGTTTCACAATTTTTTAGTTTTGGTTGCATAATTATTGATTTCTATTACGTCTATTCGTGGTAATTAGTTTGATGTGTTCTACTGAGGAAGTCAACAGGATTACGGTATCCCTAACACAAAATAGGGGGCACCGTAGTTCGACCTTTTTCTTTTGATCTAATTTTTTACTTTCTAGATTTATCGAACTAAATTTGTACTTTTTTCATATAGATCTCAAAGTTTTAAGGTCAGTTTACGCTGAATCTTCACTTTCGCGAGGAAAAAATTATAGCAATTTGTTAGTTCTTGATGTACTATTTTTTTCAAAGTATAATCCATTTCTTTTGATAAACTTTTCTCATTCTCCACCTTTTTTCCCCACAAAAGTTGAATCTTTTTCTCAGAAAAGACAAAAAAAGTCTACAAGAAAAAGCCATTGATTACTGAGTTCATTCCTCAACAAACTCCGAGTTGGTAATTAATTAGCGTTGCATCATGCATGTCATTCATTACTGCACATAAAACCTTCTGTATCAGAAACGGAATTTATGGGTATCACAACAATATCCACCTACTACATTAACAAATGTACGACAATACCCTTTCCATGACTCGCAAATTTGGACGAGTCAACCAGGGAGAAATCCTGATTCCTGTGTCAACCCACTAAAATGTTTTGGTAATTACTACTATTTTTGTAGAATATTTTGGTCCCTCAATAGCCGGTATTCGGTCCGTAAAAATGACCAAAAAATCGTAGGACCAGTCCTAACATCTATGAAATTCAATTAAAATTTGGACAAAGCTATGTACGATTGTATTCGACCCTAACTAAAGATTTCTTGGAGAAGTTTTTCAGTACCGAGCGAGTACTACGTGATGGTACTTATCGAACATCTCGGCCGTCCAAAACACTTTTGAACGGAGAGTTCATAAGAGTTAAATTAAAATCCGGACCATCCAAAATACTTTTCAACTGTTGTGATGGGACGTTACAGAGACCACATAAAGCGTCAGCTGAAAATTTTCTCAATTTGTTGGGATTCCTCAGTCTTCATCGTTGCCAGACAATTACTTTATGGTTGTACGAAAAAAATGCATTGAGAAAGGAAGGCATTAATTTTTCTAGTGGAAAAATCGCATGCTAGAAATCAGATTTCATAATTATGGAAGAAAAAGTAGCCCAAAAATTACAATAATAAGTCGAATATTATATTTTTGATTTTAAAAACATTTTTTGGGTAACTTTTTCGGAAGCGGGGATGGTGTAATGGACTAAATGCGTGTATTACACCGTGCAACGCAGCATTTCAACCGTCCAAAAGTATTTTCGACAGTCCGAATTTCAAAAAAACTGTAAGACATTTCTTATCACAAAAGGAAAGAAAAAGGGAAAACAACAAGGAAAAGAGGAAAGAGAAACTCACGTTTCCATCTCTCTTATTTGCTCAGCAGTATGCCTGTGGTACTTTTTCCTCTTCTTTTTCTTGTTTTTATCGCCGCCGTCTCCATCTCCGCCGTCCCCCTCCTCGTCCTCCCCATCGCCGCCGTCGAAATCCAATTCCTCCGACCTCGATCTTGCATGCCCCGAATTTTCACTGCTTATCTCCACCGTCTCCTCTCGTCTCCCTCCCCCACCACTCCCCTCGTCTCCCTCCTCCACCTCCATATTCGCCGCCGCCGCCGCTGCTGCCGCCCCATCTCGAAATATCCCAGCCTTTTTACAACAAAAAAAAAAACAGCCATTAGATACACATGGAAACAATACACGAGCAGGAGTCAGGTCTTCTGTACCGAAATGTTTTTGTATTCCTCTTCCATCGTGTATTCAGCCACCTAACCATTTCTCGAGATTCTGGTACCATCTCGTATGTTACCAGAATCTCGAGTAACTTTGTGGCTGAAAACGATGCCACAAAGTTATATCTCGAGATTCTCGTACTTCGAAAATCTCGAGTAGGTTGAGAAGTGAACAAAAATACTTTGTAAATCAATAGTATTTTTGTTCATTCTCGCCTAATCTGATGAGTTTGAATGAGTAAAAACATTGATATAACTTTCTGCCACGCGATTCCGACGAAATCTCGTGACTGACAAAAACAAATGGATGAGGGGATAACACAAGATTTGAGCACACACAACACAAACAACCAAACATTGAGAAGAAACTAAAAATGAAATTGAAGAAATCGAAAATACGTACGAGACTGAGGGAGAGAGCAGGGGAGGCGAAGAAGTCTTTGGTACGAGAATTGGGAGGACGAGGAGGAGGATTGTTGTTGGCTGTATTATTGGACATGTCGACGACGCCCATGGCAGTTCTGGCCATCTGCTTTTGAAATGGGGGGTGTTTTATGGGGATATATGGTGGTTTTGTAGAGAGAGAGGTAAAGGGGGGAGGAGAGAGAGAGGGGGGAAAATGTGGGGTCTGGTTGATTTAAGGATATAAAACAAAGAAAGCAACTCAGAAGAGAGAGAGAGAGAGTTCTCAGTGTTAAATCTCAGAAGAGGAGAGAGGAGAGAGAGTGGAGGCTGGTAGGGGTTGACCGTTAGATAATCTGGAGAGGACAAGGAGGAGGGGGAGAGGGTTTTATTCTTTATATGTTGTTGACTCAACTAACTTTAAAGCAGTTGTGGCTGAAGCTATACAGCTACAACTGAATTTTCAGGTTTGGCTTTTGCATGGCTTTATGGCTTGGCTTGGCTTGTAATACCTCAGCTGAAAACATCATTAGCTATTTTGAAGTTAAAATATTCATGTAATGAAAAGGGACAAAATATATTCATGTAATGCATGAAAAGGGACTGTTTGTGGATACCTTTCTTCGATTTGCAATAAATTACAGACTGATGTGTTTGGGGTGATCAATTTGGGAGCCAACAATTATACATTGCAGTGTGTGTGAGACCCACCACGTTTGTTAGTGAGTGACCTTGTTTTCCATTTCCTAAAATGAAAATCTCATAAAATTAATGGATTGATTTTAGCAAATTCAACCCATTAATTTTATACGATTTTCATTTTAACAAATGGGAAACAAGGGAAGTGTGTTTTAGTGTCTATATATGTGTAGTGATAGAATTTTTTATTTTTGTAGCGTAGTAATATTATTTATTTTGTCATGCGGGACAACGATTCCTTTGGAACCACACGCTTCATTTTGATGATTGGAGATGTCCGAGTCGGTTTGAGCTCGAGTTAATCAATTTTAAAATGATTAATTTCATTTTTTTCTTGACCGTCACTTAAAATTACAACAAAATTATTTTTCTGCGGCCACACTCACATTTTACTCAACGTGCATGGAGTTGTAGGTATTGAAAATACTACTTCTAGACTCTAGTTCTTATACCGCCTTAAAATGTTAGTATAAGGTTTGGATGGGAAGTGAAACTGCGAAAGGAATATTCTCAGTCTCTTTATTGAGTTGTTGTGATTTTAATTGATCGTGGTTAGCATAGATTGACTTGATACCCTGATATATTGAAAATCAAATTAATTTTTCATTGCAGTCGGAGATTTGAAAAAAGTAACCTAAGTGATAAGTACTCCTATTTGAATAAAAAAATCAACAAAACAAAAAAAGTGAGAAAATATTTGAATATTCTTCATCTTTTTGTTCACTTTGCCAATTTGTGATTGGAAGGGAAGAAATGTGAAAGGAAGCGGCCGTCTGCGCCGACGCCGAGCCAATACAGATTGAAGAAATCTGGCTGACTCTTCTCCTCCCAAAAGCAAAAACGTCTTCAAGTCAAAACGCACTTTCAAAACTGACACTCAAACAACACATTGTGGCAATTTCTGGGTGTCGACAGGCAACACGGGACCGTGTCCGAGCATCCATCTCGACCGTCTAAAATATTTTTAGATAGTTTGGAATTAAAAGAGAAAGAGAGGAGACAGAGGGGGGAATAAATTTGAACCGCTCAAAACACTTTTAGATGATCGGATTGAGTGTTCGGACACGATCACGTGGTGCCGGGCTTTTCACATTGTGAATGTGTGAAGAGAGAGTGAGAGAGGAGAGAGAAGACCCCCCCAACTGTGCAGCACCTTCCACGAATATAATTAATATAAATATATGTGTTTTTGAGTGTCTGTATATCATTTAAAGAGTTGAAAGTAGTGAATGCAATTAATGGATTTGCCTCCAAGTTTCTCCCATAATATAATATGACTATTCTCTTGTTGTAAGCATGGTGGGTATACATAATTCAACTCAATATACTACGTTCATCCCAATTTATTTGTCAGATCTGTAAAACGAGAACTTAAAAATAATGTAGTTTTTTAATAAAATTTTGAAAAAATTCAAAAAATTACTAAAAAAGATTAAAATATTTACTAAGATATCATTGACTTTTTTAATTTATGAAAAGAGTGGTAGAATTTTTCCTTTAAAAACATATGTATTTTATCTTAGACTACATGAAGGAAGATCTATTTTGCCAATTCGTTTTTGCCAAGTTTAATGCCTTTCGAAATCCTATTGAGATGGGTTTTAGTACATATAGTTGATAATCTCGTAACAAACACCATAAATGAGCGATTTTCACCATCAAATTACGTCTGTTAATAGCGCGACAAGACTCTCCGGGATAGAACCCTCACCCTAAAATATGAACGATTTAAAAAAGGACAACAAAAAATTAAGGGGCCATGTTTACAAAAGATAAATATATTAGTTATTTGCTAAACAGATTGACACAAGGAACTGCTGAACCCACATGTGGGGGCTGGGATGGAATAGTCATTTTCATAGTATTAGTTCAAGAAAATCTGAGATTTGAAAGAAGAACATATTTTCACACACACATTGGCAGATTGCTCAGAACCAATTAACGTTTTTGGATTCATTAAATTAAATGCCTAGGACAATTAATGGTGCTAGTCTTAGGTCTACCAAATAAAGAAAGCCTAGCAGAGTCAAAAGCCTCTGTAATTTCACATGACAGACTTTTTTTTTTTTTATCTACGGTTAGAGGTGTTCGGACCAGCTTACGCATATCTCAACTATTTTCCTTCGTGATCTAGTTAAAGACAAATCATCTACGCTTCACAGGACAAACTTTCCGTTGCTCGGAGAACTAGTTTTCGGTTTTCCTTTGATTCCAAGGCTGTGTTTGGCTATTTCTATAGTCTTGTTAGGATCATCTAGAGCGTTTTATGCAATTTTGACCATCCAAAACAAAAATAATTTTGACAGTTTAGATTTGTTAAAAGTCTTCGCCGGGATGGATTCATTGGAAAGAGACTTTAATACTCCCTCCGTCCAAAAAATATAGTTCCTCGTTTTGTTCTAACCGGCTTGAAAATCGATTATATCTTTCAATCGGAAATATATTTTTATATGATCTTGTTTGATAGATCTCAATTAAATCTAAAATACAAAGTTTTTAAAATCACCTAAAATATTATAGATTATAAGATATATTACATTAAAAAGATACATGAACTCCCCAAATGGACTATATTTTTTGGACAGAGGGAGTAACTGATTGCTGGAATGGGTGGCTGGGTTACAACTGCTTCTTATAGTCGAATTTGAACTGCAGATAAGCCGAGTCTGGTAGGTTTTGTAGAAAGAAAAGGAGAGAAAGTGAGTCCCGTTTTTAGCTGAAATTCTAAAACTCCATGTGCTAAATCTTACTGTATAAAAGTAGTTGATGTATGTGAGGAAAATGACCCATCTTAAATCCGTGTTTAGGAGTTCCAAAAAATGAGAAACTAAGAGGAAAATTGTAGAAAAAGTGTAGTAATCTACATTTGGTCGATTTTGATAGGAAAAAGAAAGAACAGGGAAGTAGGAGAGCTTGGTTTGGATATAAAGTATATATAGTGGAGTATTTTTTTTCCTTTAAAAAATTATTTAATTTCAAATAATAGCTGTATTTTAATGTAACCCCATCAAACAAAATCGGTAAGTGATACTCCCTCCGTCCCTTTTTAAGTGTTAACATTTTCATTTTGGGCTGTCCCTTAATAAGTGTGTGTTTTGAAAAGTTAATGGGTAAAAGTTTGTAGAATTATCATTTTGCCCTTTTGAAAAGTTAGTGGATAAAAAGTTAATGGATAAGGGTGAAGGATAATTTTGGAAAGTGGAGGTAAAAGTTGATGTGGAAAGTGAAAAAGTTGATGTAAAAGGTGTAATGATGATGTTTTTTTTAATAAGTTGGATTTACGAAGCAACACATTTAAAAAGGGACGGAGAATAGGTGATCAATATAAACATTTCGTCAGCTGAAGATAATGATTTTGGTCACTGATTAGGGGGTGTTCCACTAACAAAAAACTGTTTTTCCCAAAAACCGAGACAGGTCATTCTCTCACAATATAAAAAACCGTGAAAGACCAGTTTTTTCAAAAAACCACCTTAGTGGAACACCCCCAAGTCAATTTACTAAACAAAAAAATTGAGAACTAATTTTTCGATTGGGCCAAATAAATTGACATAAAACGCGATATTATAGTTGTAGACTTATAGTATAATCTCATTTAGTAGAGATTGGAATGACTTTTTCTCGACTTGTGGGACAAAAATTATGTGACCTATATGAAAAATTCTCGAGTCGCCAATGTCACCACCACTTTTTAACGCATTCTCTTTATTGCATTGCCGTCCCAAATTTAAAAAATAAATAAATAAACCATTATATAAACTCAAGGAGGAGGTTGGTAGTAAGTTATACAACAAGTAACTCCCCAACTTGTAGGTTAGATTTTCACCGCCAGTAAAAAAAAAAAAAAAAAAACAACACTCGAGACATCTGGAAACAGGGTGGCTCCAATGAAGGTTTGGGGGTCACGTGCCCCTCTTGAATTTTGTTAGAAATTATCAGACAAGTTTTTTGTTCCTTTCTTACATGATTATTCTGTTGTTAGATTTCAGTTTGCTCTATTTTCATGTTGAATAGCAAATAATCTTCGCTTCATCTGAAACAGGATCATAAGTAAAATTGGACTTGATTGTGTAATAATATTTGCAGAATCATGCTTAGTAATTACTAGTAAATGCCTCTTTATACCAAGTTTTTGGATCTGACGCTGACTAAAATTTGTCCGGTCATTAAATTGAAGGCCCGAAACTCAACGCACGAAGATAGAAAGAGCGGGACGATAAACTCCCAACCCTTGTTTGATAATCTTAGAGGGTTACAGCCCTAGCTTGTTCTAGTATGAAAAACAAACCCTTGTCAATTTTTAAGCTTGAAATTTACTTTTACTGTTCTTACCACATCATGCTTGCAAGTTGCAATATTAGATTACTGAAGCCCCAAAGGTTAGTCATGTTGGTTGGTGGGTTTGCTCTCTATACAATTGACCAGGGTTTGATTTTTGGGGTCTAGCAAGAAAAAGTAATTTCTTGTGAATCCCCTACACCTGGCGTGGATGACCTCCCTTTGACCGGACATGGGAAGAAATTAGTCTAAGTGCACGTAAGTTAACCTGGACACCTTTACCGTCGAACCAAAAAAAGGAAAAAATAGATTGCTTTTTTTTTTTTAGCAAACAGAAACATATCATACATGTAGAAAACATATCATATACTTATAGAAATAGATTGCTTATAGGTGCACATAGAATCTGGTACATTGCTTGATGGATCTATTTATTTTCTTGCTCCCATTCCCATATGGTTGGTTAAGCCCAATCAATGAGCAATAGCTTCATTGGTCCTATATTTTCCTTTCATGAGCTATACACTCCTGCAATGGTACATTTGGTAGTTAAGAATGGTAGATATAACACAGCAATCACATGTACCAAACAAAACCCAATTATTAATAAATACTATACTACTAGCATTGAATCATCCGATGTTCCTTTTGGAGCTCCCTCTCTACTTTAATGTTCTTTAATCTTTGCGTTCTGTTTGCCTCTTTTTCATCCATTAACGAAAAGCAATGCAAGAAGCAACCAATAGTGAATAGTACTCTATCCGTCACTTTTTAAGTGTGCTGCTTCAAAAGGATAAAATAATAATTGTACAAACTTTTACTCATTAACTTTTTAAAACACACACTTAAAATGAATAGTCGACTATAAAAAAGGACGGATGGAGTACTTGGATAAATGAAGAGGACAAACCCATCAAAATAACACATGGTTATCGGGATAGGACATAAACCAGAAATCTTTTGCTTAACTTTTGTTGATTACATTTCGACCCACTCGATATTTGTGTGATTGGTTGTAAATATGTAGAGTTTACTATGGAAAAAGTGGGACCAAATTGATTCTCATTTGGAAGAGTTTTTCATTAACCAAGCAAAAAATGGGACGAGGCTTTCCTCCAACCCGATTTGCAAGAACGTTCTGTTGATCGTAACGTGCCACATTCGAAGGCTTGTCATATAAAATTTTAGTTAACTTAAGCTACTTAGAGTAGTTAAACATAACTTAAATCATTATTGCTATGTTTCTTTCACATAAAATTTCCATAAGGCTTGTCATATATTGAAAAGAAACAATAGGCCAACTAGGATATGGGAAGATAACCTTATCCAAAATTAGAATCTTTCTTTGCTTGCTTTGTTTTCAAGTTTATTATTAATGGTTTCTTATCAATCAAGTCAACATGTAGGAGCTGAAAGGCTAAGATTCAAAAACTAGGGACAAAGTTAAGCAAAAAGGCACTGATATTGTGAAAACTTAAGAAAAGAGGAAACTTAGCCCAATGAGGTGATCATAAAAGGCAAAAAGCACAACAGAAAGGAGAAGGAAAGGGGTCAAAAGAAGTATAATAACTGTCAACAACCTTTGTTAAATTGGTGTTTAGGAAAGATGTTTGCACTTGCATCCTTCATTTGGAATGGACCATGAATCCACCTTAGCAGGGGAATGGAAAAGGAACGAACACGTCCATTGAATGTACAGCTGAGGACCTAAATTAACGGTAAACCACAAAGAGCACATATAACAAGGACAAACTCCTAGCTCCGAGGGGTTGGCTTAGTGGTCAAGACCTGAGACTTAGGTTTGCTTCTTCCTAAGGTCTCATGTTCGAAACCTCTTAGCTGCTATCAACTCCCTCGGCGCAATTCATACAAAGCTTTGCTCCGGCTTTGATTGGGCTCCTCACAAGTGGGTGGTAGGATTAGTCGAGGTGCGCGTAAGCTGGCCCGAACATGTAAGCTATCAAAAACAAGCACAAACTCCTGTAAAAGGATGTATACCTTCTAACTATCTTCCTGCTAGCTAGACAATTTGACTTTGTATAAAAAATTACTTCGAACTTGGCAAGGACACTAAATCAGTAATTATGGTTTGATTGGTTTCCATGATTTGATGATCTGTTATAAAAAGCTTAATGATGATGCAGGCTATTGATAACTTTTTGCATAATACTTCTAGCATATTCTACAACAAAACTCAGATTAATTTGGTGTAAGACAACCCTTCAAAATGTAACTTTAGAGCCCCTGGACAAGCCAACCTTTGGACTTCTAAGCCAACTATTCCAATATATAATTGGAGTCTACAAATATCACCCATCAAAGGAGAAGTCATTCGTTCAAACACATGTAAATGCACACATTACATTATTGGTAATCTGCTAACGGAGATGGATATAAATATGCACACAAACATTGATACGGATATAGGACACGATAATTCTAAATTAATATGGATACAGACACTTTGGAAGACACATCAATATTAATATTTGATGTTTTTGAATTTGAAGTTGTTAGCAATATCAATATTGACTTTAGAAACAACCACAACTATTATTACAATCTGCAATTTTTGTCTTGTCTAATGTCTATATTGGGACTTTTTTATTTACATTTTTTCCCTTCTACCATAAAATAGTACAGTATTATTTAAAGCCCTAACAAAGTTTTAACAACACAAACTGACCTATATCATGTCCCAATCCATGCTAACTTAAGACTCACATGTCCTCAACGCGTCCCCGTTGTGTCCACCTTTTAAAAGTTGATAAAATTAATTACATTTTCCACCTAGCGTATTCTCGGCGTATCGCGTTTAACCTATGTGTCCAACACAAATACATCGACCAACTAGGTGTGACGGTGCTTCATAGGTAATTGGCACATGCTAAACTCTAAAAATGACAATATTGGATTAGAAATTTCCAGTCAGCAAGCTAATGCAAAAAAACCTAACACGACACCCGAGCCCCGATAACCGCCATGGAAAATTTGAGTCAAAAGTGGATGCCAAACCTGGGATTCAGCATAACATAATGGAAAGCTGAAAAAAACATGTTTTATAGAAGGGCTTCTGAAAAAAATAGTGACAGATCCTATGGCTATCTATACCTTAGAGACTGTTAGTTGTTGAAGAGTAGATGAAAATGGTGGTTTTGGAAGGCAGGTGAAAAGACATACTACCACCAAATAATTCATACTCCTACAATATTGAAGTGATCCTCATAATGGAATAGAAATGTGGAATAAATGCTCATGAATTTACATGGATGAGGTTTTTCCCAAGGAGACTTGATGAGTGTCCGTACATTTTTTCATGTCACTCATTCATGAATGCCAATGCTTTACAATATGAGGTCATTCAAGTTTCAAGGAGGGAATTTGATTCTCTCCCTTCATTTGTCCCTTCTTAGTTATTGAACTAATTAAGAAATTTAAATCTTCACCTGCTCTCTCTCTCTCTCTCTCTCTCTCTCTCTCTCTCTCTCTCTCTCTCTCTCTCACACACACACACACACACATGTGCACATAAGATGTAGCTATATTGTGAATTAATGAATAAGCTTCATTGATGCATCAGTCAATCAAATGATAAAAAAAAATCAACTAGATACAACTCAATACAGCATATCTTTGGTAAATACTGAAATCAGAATCAAATTAGATCAGAATCAACTTCATAGTGGTTGTTTTATCAATTAAAATTGCGAACATGAATATGTAAATCAATGCTTCGAGATCATAGCAGATCAAAAACATCGAATTACAAATATGAAATGCCAGTTTTCTGCAGGCTTGATGACAGTTCTACATAAGTAAATGTGGTGTTAATAGTAAGACTTTTTTAGGTTATTTCGATTTAAATTTTTAAACTGATATAAAATAGAGAGAAATCAAGGGGGAATGAAGATCATGCCAAATGAGAAAAATACAGAATGTTAAAATCAATATAATAAGTACATAAATAATATCTAACAGTATAGTATATAATAAGTAAGATACTCCAAAAAGATTTAAAATAATCTTTAGTTAAAATTGATATTTGAAGTTAACATTTATCATTCCAGACAAAAAGTGGGGAGAAATTGATGGACCACATTGATGACCAAAACAATAATATTGAATGGAAAGAAATGAAAGCAATAAATCTACCATTCCACAACTAACTCTCATTCCACCATGTCAAATAAGTACTTCTCATTTCTATCTTGAAATTTCTCCTTTTTTCTTCTTGAAATTTCTCTTTTGGATAGTAAGGTGATTAGGACTTCACAACAATTGCTTTTGTAACCATGACATGGAATTCGCGTTTGCAAACAGTTATGGCAAAGAATTGGCTTTTCAACTTATGCACAGAACTTTATTAACATCGGAATGATGTTTAAGCAACAATGACTCAGTGAGCAGGAACAATGTCTCAAAAGGTAGATGAAACCTTAGAGATAAGGGAAGTAGGCAAACCAAGATTGAAAGAAAAACACTACTTAAACAAAATTCGGATTGGCTGTGGCTATCCATACAAAAGCGTAAGATGACCTAGCCGTTGGCCACTGGTCATGTGGTAGCACCTTATGCTATGAGATCCTAAGTTTGAGCTGATTTAAAAACATCATCTCCTTATAGTAATCTAACTCGTTAACCCGCTAGTACCTTATCATGCATCATAATAAAGAAATCAATGAAAATGCAAGATTTCCTTACTATGCTTGGCGCATAGTCCGTCTCTTAAACTTTGATGGGGGCTCAACTGAGCCTAACTAGTTGACGTACACTCAAACTTGGTACATTGACAATCTTTTTCTAGAACAACGAGTCTCTCGAATTATCCCCATGTTGCTAATATCTATCAGATTCCATACCGGCCAAGTTCTGGTAGCTTATTCCTAGTCATGAAGGCACCAGTAACCATCAGCTTATTGGATGGGTTGTACAACCAAGTGTCTTTAAAAGATTTAAACATTTGAGTTATAGCTTTCCAGGAAATACTTCCATGATCTTCAAACTTTTTTTGAATCATCTCATGACTCATGGATTTTGCCCGATCAGTTTTAGGGAGCATGAAGAAGGTGGATAGAATGTTGAGGTCTATTTGTTTTCACCGACATCTTAACAAGATTCATAATTGGGATGTTCATGATGTGAGACAGCGGCCTAGAAAACCAACAGGATGCCAATTGTATATAAAATTGCTTTCTTGGCCTTCATGGTTTCAGTTAATGGCAAAAGCTATCTTGGTGGGAAGAAATCCCAATTCCGGAAGTGTAATTGATGAGCAAGTCTTCCAACCTATGATACATATATCTTCATTTTTGGTTGAAGTACCCGAGTCGATGTGTCCGACCCTCGTATCCATTTTGAACACATGGATACTCTAATTGTTAGGATATTTACCCAAAAAGAATATAAAAAGTAGCAAGAAAAGCGATTTTTTAGACTTTCAAATGGACAGGAAATAGAGAAAACATATTTTTCTCAACCGCTTCTTATTTAAATACATTTCTAACTATAATTTACAATACATAATCTGAAAAAATTATGCAATATATACTACAAACAAGTTTTCAGGATGTATACCCATACCAAAATGGGGACACATATACTAGTATCCTAGGATTTAAGTTTAGGAAGGTCCGACTCTTGGACTTGCACTCGCACTCGCATCCGAGTCCATGTAACATAGCTTCTAACTGGTCTGCCCTACAATCAATGACCTTCCGGAAAGTTCGGATTTGGAAGATATCCCACAACAGTTTGAACATGGCGAGCAAGTCTTTCTTAACTAGGGTATGTCCTAAAATCAAGGAGCTTCCTAAAAGTTTGGATTTGGAAATTATCCCGTAATTAATTCTTGATTTAGCATTCTTTTTGCTAACTTCTTCTTGGACTGGAGATAACCTCCAGCCTAGGCCCTAAGATACTTTGTCATTTGAAGTTAAATGGAATTCTAAAGTTGAAAGTTTTCTTTATCACATCGTCCGCTGGGAAGAAGGAGATCCCTGCAGTCAGAATTAGTGGATACTGGATAGCCTTATCCATTGAAGAGTATCTTTTTGTTTTTTTGTTTTTTGGGTAAGTAATTGAAGAGTATCTTGCATGCTTATTTTGTGATTTACTAATGGTTTCTTATCAAACAAGTCTAGTATGTTGTAGCTGAATGGCTAAGATTCAAACGCTAGGGTTTAAATTAAGGAAAAGGGATTGATACATTGAAAAATTAGATGAGAGGAAATGTTAGAATAATAAGGTTGTCATAGAAGGAAAAAAAGCACACCAAAAAGACAAGAAAATGGGTCAAAAGAAGTAACTATCAACTACCTTTGTTAATTTGGTGTTTAGGGAGGCGTGCACTTGGAATCTACATTGGGAGTTGACATGAATCCAATTAGCAGAAAATTACAAAAGGAGAGAAATGTTATTTGTAAAGAAAACTAAGGAACGAAATTTGAAAGTTGAATTTGTGTTGATTCCAACTTAGGGTTTAGGGTTTAAGAGTTTTAATTCTTATTTCTTCCATTTTTTCTATTATTGTGAAAGTATAGATCAAAAGGAAAGAAGGGAAAGACACACGCACACACACACCCTACAAAGCCATCTTAGTTCAAAAATATTTACCCACGAAATCTAGGTAAATTAGTGTAAGCTAACCCTTAATATTTCAACTTTAGAGCAGCCAGGCAAGGATACCTTTCAAATTCTGAGGCAACTGGTCCAAAAATAATGAGAATATTGTCATATTGCAAATCAAAGGACAAGTCCTTTCCTGAAAACTATGTCATGGAACAAAGTCCAACACAGTAAATTGGTTACGCTAATACCAACATAATGATACTCGACTAAAAATTTCCAGCTAATGTGGAAATCATAACACAGCACGCGACCCTCGGGAATCTCCATGGAAAATCATGTCAAAGAAAGATGCCAAAACCGTGATAGCACAACTAATATGAAAGTTGTAAGAACATGCTTTTTAGGAGGGCTTCTAAATGAACTAAAGCTGTATTCATATTTGATAGATAGTTAGTTGTTGAAGAGTAGATGAAATGGTGGTTTTGGAAGGCTGGTGAAAAGATACACCACAATACAAGGCATGCAACATTAAAGTGACCCTCAAACAAATGCTCATGAAATTATGAGTGTCCGTACATTTTCTATGAATGACAATACGAGGTCATTCATGTTTGGTGGAGGGAATATAGTCCTCTAGCTTCATTTGTCCCTTCTTATTTGTTGAACCAATAATGAAGTTTAAATCTCTCTCTCTCTCTCTCTCTCTCTCTCTCTCTCTCTCTCACACACACACACACACACACACACACACACACATGCGCAAGAGCGTGCACACGCACATGTGGCCATAGAAAATCCAAGGAATAAGTTTCATTGATGCATCAGTAAATGAAATGAGCAACAAACCAACTAGTTAAGAATCAGTATAAAATATTGTAATGAGAACGAAAGTAGCTTAGAATCAGGTTCCAATTACATTCGTTATGAACCGAATTTGCATACATATATCTAGAACTTCTCTACGGATCATAGCAGAGAATAAGTATCGAATGGCCTCACTGAAATGTCAGTTCAATTCAGTGCACTTGCAGATACAGTTTAGCATTGGCTAAATGTCATTCCAAAAGTGAAAAGTGAAAATTACTAAAACCAATATGTGAATTACGAACCCACATGTTACCATCAAGATAATTTACATAATAAAAATATGAAAATAATTCCTGCTAATAAACTTTAATATACAGTCATTTTCAAGGTAATGTTTGGCAGTCCCCAAAAGTAGTGACAGATTGATGGACCACAATGATGACTAAAACAATGATATTAAATGGTAAAGAATGAAAAACAGAAACTAACATTATCCTTACCAACAAAGTAGTGAGGATTGATGGTCCAGATTGATGCCCAAAATAAAGATACAGAAAGGGAAAGAAATTGAAAATAAAAATCTACCATTCCACAGCTAACTCACATTCCATGCCAAACAAGTCATGTTCATCTCCTACTTAAAGTTTCTCTCTTGCATGCTCAAGGTGAACGGGTTCCTCTTGTATGGTTTTGTAATCAGAACATGGACTCACGTTCTTGTATATCTATGGAGTAGAATTAGCTTTTCAAGCTATGTACAGAACTACATTACAGTGAACTAGGGTTTTAAGCAACAGTGACTCAATGAGCAGGAACAATGTCTCAAAGTAGATGCATGACACCCTGGAGCTAAGGGGAACAACAAAAGAAAAACTAAAAGCAAAACACTAGTTAAGGAAATACATCTAGGCACCGCAATGGCCAGAGCATAATATGATCTGTTCCATCATTCTGGACTACATTTCATGGCGAAAAATGTTCAGTCACCGCCTTTCAACATCTTCTGTCATTTCTTAGGGTGAAGCCATTTGCAATTCCAACTCAAGGCTACAACCAGAAAAGTTACCCTCATCAAGGGTGATGGTGCAGTTTCTTCTC
The DNA here is from genome assembly GCA_016920895.1 of Vaccinium myrtillus. Lineage (NCBI taxonomy): Eukaryota > Viridiplantae > Streptophyta > Magnoliopsida > Ericales > Ericaceae > Vaccinium > Vaccinium myrtillus. The sequence goes on along the minus strand of CM029272.1, from coordinate 1,843,348 downwards.
AGAAGAAAAGCAGTTTTCCGTGAAGAATCGCCACTCCCTGTCTTTTAACACTACAAGCGGAGCAGTGAACAGCTACTTCCACTTAAGAGGAGGGTTGAACCAAGATAATAAACTTCAGGATAGGTAGACATGGCACCCCACCTGCACTACAGTTTTGCTTGGATAGATAACTCTATTAACATCCAAACGGGGGACTTTTTACTCTAATTCATCACAAGAAGGGAAACTGAGGACAATAACCTCAAGTGGTATTGCAACTCAAAGAGACACCTACTTTGGTGTTCCCCAACTAAACACAAGTAGAACACAACATCGTTGTCACCCTGGCGCTACCAAAGTTCCATCAGTCACTTAAAAGTACCATAGAAATGTTCAGTTTCCAAACCTCTTTTCCCTACTTCTAGCAAGTTCATGTTTTAAGTTGAATACTGTTAGAGCTTGTCCCAACTCCCACGTTGTTTAATCATAATCTCCAAAACCGTTATATGAGCCTGGGTGTAGTGTTGATAGGTTTCTTTCACACCCTTAACCTGGCAAGTTTTCCTTAACATCCCTAGTAGTACCACATTTAAGTAAACTATACCTTGTCATCAATCACAAAAGTTCTAAAATTATTTTCAGCTGCAGAACACAACTATTCCTCTCTGGCTAAACTATAGACACAGCCCATCAACATTTTGAGCCCAAGACACAAGACTATTTTCTAGTCCACATTTCTGTGTAAATTGAAAGTAGATGTCTTCACCACATCTCCAGCAAAACAGTAAAGAATTATGAAACTACATAAATTATCTACAAGAGGCACACCGGTAGGGAATTTGAATGCATTAACCACTACAAGTAGTCCCACAAGTTTGATGAATAAAGTCATTAAGTGTACGAGAATACACTATCATACCTCACTGTCCTGCCTACCGAAAAAAATGCATTAGCCTTTAAAGGCAAAGTAAGGTGCACTCCGGACTCCAAAGTAGCACAACCTATTCCATGGGGAAAGGTAGCAGATAACTGCATTTTATCCTTTCCTTGCCTCCATTTCCCTACAGTAAAAAAAAAACCAGCTTAGGAAAAGAATGGCGTCCATTGAATACATCAAGCAACTCAAATGACAAAACTTAGGGGCAAAAAAGTGGTATGTAGGCACTTCAAATGGATATAGAATCTCTTTCAAATAACTCTATGTAACGAGCAAGCAAAGTTTACGGACATACTAGTTGTTTGTGATACTTGGCCCCTTTTTGAAAAGCAATGGCTCTTTTGAAGACAATGTCGGTTGCATGCCAAGAAATATCCAATAGGAAAGCATCCCACGTGCATGGTGTAAGGAGGAGTCGTACAAAAATGGTACACGAACACCCCTCCCGGGTAAGCGCCGATTTCCTTACCTCAATTATCGACTCGTAGAAACCTGCAATAATGAAAACATTAACAGAAAAGATTTAGCCACTCAAGATGGGATGAGTCTTTGAATCTTCTCCCTCTATATTTATTCAACTATGACCCACGAAAAACTTTTTGATTAACTAAAGATCTGCTTCCACTCTAATGTCAAAATACCAACGCATCATTTCATATATTTTAATATTTTCTAATTTGCTTCTTCACCAAAAATCCATCGTGTCATACTATGCCCAAGGAGAACACAAAGGGAGAATGATATGTACACCCCTATTAACCTTTGAAAACTAGCTTTGTTTGGAAAGTAGGAAAAGGAAGGGAAAAGAAGGGAAAAGTTTAAAAATTTAGCTCGTTAAAGTTCTTAGCACATTAGAGTTTTCTCTATTTTGCTCACATTTTCCTTCTTAATTATTTTCCCTTCTCCTCCCTCTCTTTCCACAAGTTCCAAACGGATAAAGGACACAAAATAGTGTGTCAGAGGCTGCAAGGAGAACCCGAGTATTGTTTCTGAAGTACAATAAAAAAGGAAACATATATGTACAAAGATCAAAGTGGAGTCATTTCCATTCTTGAAAGTGCAAGATCAAACTTTTTTTTTTTTTTTTGCAAAGGCGGAGTAAAAAATGCTGACCCCGTTTAAAGACAAATTAACATATATGTCCACACAGTGATGGACACAAGGGTGTTAAAGCGGGTCCTTGGGCTCCCGAAAATAAAGTTATATGGGATTGGCCCCTACAAGTGGATGAAAAAAGTTCTTGGAATCCTTATATGAGTGGAAAACATCCCCTAAAATTCCAAGCTATCACTCAATCTTTTGTTGTGTGTATACAAACACTATCGTCTATTTGTCCGATCTAGCAAGTAGCAATACATATATGATTATACAATATACAATTGTCCTATTATCAAAATATAGATACATGTGGTTCGGACCCGTTTGCCCTGTTATCAAAATAGAGATACAAGTGGTTCGGGACCCAATATATACAAATTTTGCGCTTGCCACTGTGTACACACAAAGATAGAGTTATCTTGGGGTAAAATGTCTCACCTTGCTCTGCGATTTACGCCGGTGGAGAAAATCTCAGGTCACATTGATGAATTTATTTTTCGGCCCATCGGCGGGCAATGCAATGGCCATAATTGTTGCCGCTTCTTTTTCTACTCCGGTTTGATGGCGATTCAGAATTTGGCATGGAAGATTACTGAAGAGAGTCGATAGAAGGTTATCGCCACTGATGGTTCTAAGTAGAACCACACGAACTGATTCTAGGGTTTTAAAGTTTGATTCACATAATGTGGCTCGAGAGCGAGGGAGGAAAGTAAAGTTCTAAGAGTCGTTATTCCAGATCCTTTGTGCGGGGGGGAACCTTTGCAACTCTAAATACCAACCTCAAATTTCTTCACGCCCACTTTTTGTATTTGGTAGGAGCTTGATTGGGGATCTAAGTTCTAGGCTTTGGTTTGTTGCCTTTTGCTTTTTGTTTGGTTTGTTCTCTTGGTGGTTGTTTTCAACTTCCTTGTTTAATTCATAAAATAAACCAATTCCAAAAAAAATATACAAATTGTGTTTGCCACTGTTTTGAACCACGATTCGCTTGAAAAGATAATAAATCATCTCCATAAACTTTAAAGTACTCTTTTAAAAAAATGTGTAAAGTAATCTTTCACAATTTACGTTACAATTTACATTAGAACAAGTTATATTGAAATTATAAAAACTCACTAGCATCAACTAACTAAAGAAGAGCAGAATAACAGTAACTACTGAAAGAATAAGGCCATGGAAAAGACTATTAAATTAGAAAATTAGTTACCAAGAAAAAAAGATTAGTAAGAGTGACTAAGCCCAAACCATATATTTTTAGGGTATTCAAATTATAGGAATATTATATGGTGGTAGAATGGAGCATTAGATTAGGAATTTTATTGACTATGAGAAAAAATTTATTTAGAGTATCTAAATAAATTGTATATGTATATAGTATACGGATCGGTTTGGATAACTAAAACAAGTAAATTCATAGACCCACCACCAATCCAAATCATAAAATATTTCTACTTTTTGAAAAATCGATTCAAACCACGTTAATATAAAACCAAACCATAAACATAGTTAAAGTACTCTTTTAAAAAATGTGTAAAGTAATCTTTCACAATTTACGATTACAATTTACATTAGAACAAGTTATATTGAAATTATAAAAACTCAATAGCATCAACTAAAAAGAATTGCATGAGTAAGGATAAAGCATTTAAAGAATAAAAATACCAGACTTGGATAAAATAAAAAATTTAAACGTTTTAATTAAGAAAAAAATCTATTTATTTGAAGGGATATTCCATAAGATATATTATCACATTGGATTAATAGATATGTGATTAGGTAATACCACCACACTCCCATGGGATTATGTGTATCACATGCTTTGTACAAATCTTAAATCCGGACAAAGTTTTTTTTTTATAAGAAAACCAAATATGGGATCACTTTAGTCTATTCCAGTACTCAGATTCAGTCGAACAAACGGAGTCAATAAAGCTGAAAGAGCCGAATAAAAACTTGAATTTCTAATAAATTATTGTAATCATTCTATATAATCATGACAATTTGAAATGCTAAAGAATTGTTGTTGTAGAATGTCTATTGTTGTCTAAACTTTTGTTTATTTTTTAATAGAAACGATATTAATTCAGATCCAATAAATGGAAATTAACTTGCATGGTTGTGAAATAGATTGATGTAAATATGTTTTCTTTCAGCAAAGGTTGATCCCTGGCGGATAGGCTTGTCACGAAACACTGAAAAATGAAGGAAAAATAATTAACTCCATGTTTACATAATAATTTTCAAATAGATTTTGAAAGTTAGTATTTAAAAAAGTAATTACTATATTTGGTAAAATAATCTTGATGCTTTTGACAATAGGTATTTTGATAAATAAAAAAAGGGGTATGAGAATTTGTAATGCTTTTGAAATCACGTATTTTTTTTTAGGGAAATGACTATAATGCACATCTATTAAAGGTGTGCATTATATGCACATATTATTGTGTCACCTCATTGACAATGATAATATTTTTTTAATGTTTGATAAATTTTCAACAATATGATTTGTAACATTTTCTATAATTCATAACATTTTTGTGCGTCTCGTGACTTTTACAAAAAAAAAAAAAAATTGTAACTTTTATTAAGAAGAGGTAATCGATTTGCAACTTTCATAAGACAATTAGAAACCACAAAATCTTGATGCAAAACTAACGATTGCAAAAAAAAATTGAATAAGGACAAACGAATAATCGATTATTGGATTATTACAAAAACACTTTTTTATAAGACACTTAAAAAAAATGTTAAGTTTTTTACAAAGGAGGCCTTTTCTTTGTGTACAACCTTTTCCTTTTTTTTTTTTTTTTTTTTATCAAAGTCTCCTAACATTTGGGGCTCAAGGCCCTGTTATTAGAGTTTGGATAATCGAAACCACTTATTGGAGTTTTTATAACAAAGTTTGAAAATTGTTTTTTTTTTTTTGAAAGAGACTTTTGATTTTTTTTCTTTAATCATAATTTCACAATACAGTACTTATTAACAATAGTATTATACTACTCCATCCGTGTCATTTTTTTTTTACTTTTACTATTCATGGTACCTCAAAAAATTATTTATATTTTTCAATATAATGTTAAATATTTCAATATGGATCTCATTTGATGGTTCACAATGAATTCTAATAAATAAAGTTTTAAAAATTATAAAAAATATTACAAATTAAGAGACATAAAAAGCAATTGAAAAATTAAACGCATACATATAAATATAGAAATTCGAAATTCGAGACAAGGGTTACGTTTATTTTCACAGTTATCGAGACGTTGAGTTGACTCGTCGATAGGTACCTATATCTTGACGAACCAGCGAGGCACCAGACAGCGTACAGTGAACAGCGTACAGGTGTTGTCTTCTCCGAGCTCTACTGCAAGCCTCGCTTTTGCTTCTTCCACAAACAATGTGGTGATAGATACAGACAAAAATGAATGTATAGCAGACCCACACAGAGAGAGAGAGAGAGAGAGAGAGAGAGAGTGTGTGTGTCGGTAATCAGTCCCCGTCTCCCACGGCGCACGTTAACACCTGACCCTTCCTTCCCCCCTTAGGAAAACGTTATGGAGAAGATTTCGCTTCAATTCCGTTTCCTTCCTTCAGTCGGACTCGTTTGTGACGTTCGATCACTTTCCGCGGCATTTACCACCGACATTCTCCAATCTCTGCTTATATCCCCTGCATCTCGATCTTCAAGTTTCACTTGAATTTCGACTGCATTTCTGCACCACAAGTCTCGCATTATTAGGTAATCATGAAACTTCAATCTCTCTCTCTCTCTCTCTCTCTCTCTCTCTCTCTCTCTGTGCGTGTGCATTTTAGCATTGGATCGACATTTACGCGTATGTATGTATGTTTGTAGTCGTACATTTACTACTTTTACGAGCGCACATTCACCCATACATATCTTTTGCTGAATGTAATAAAATTTGTTTATATAATGTGTCAAGAGAATTCATACTGTTGCTTAGTTGAAATATGCTGCTCCTTAGTTGAAGTATACCCTGTTCCTTATTTGTATACAAGTGAAATTTTGGTGCAAAAATCAATCTTTATTGTATGTATGTACTGCAAATTTGATTGTTTGACTTAGTTGCTTATTGCTGTGTTTTGGTGACAGACTCAATTGGCAATAGAGAAATCAAGAAATAACTGACACTCGTGGATAACTAGTTACTTTGGAGTTTGGTGTGGAAGGGTTAGTTCCAGTATAACTTCTCGTAATTCGAAATGCGAGGGCGAGATGTTTATTCTGCATACAAGCGTTTGTCGTCGAGAGACAATATTAATGCCCACGACAAAGAAGACGGTTTAGGTACTTGAAAATGCTATGAGATCACAAAATTTATGCTATTGGCATTCCCATAATTTGTAGAAATTATCTTAAAGCCTTAAATCCAGTTGATCTTCATTTTGTTCTATAGTAGTTCATTGGTCATATTCTTAATATGCAATGGTCATACATAATAAAACTATGTTTTATAGCTAGTGGACATTTCAATATCTAACAAATCACAATGGGCCTGGAATGAAAAGATATAGATTACAATGATGAACGTACCAACATTTTCTTTTTGATTGGATGAACATGGCAACATTTTTTTTTTCTCCCAGAGTTACGGTGTCATTTTGCCGAGTTCCTTCAACATGAGCTTAACCCTGTAATTTTCTAAGTAGAAAACAGGATATGAATGTGGCATTCAGTTTTCAAGAGTAAGACGAATGAAGTCTTCACAACTTTTTTAGCTTATGTTCTTATCTTATATCGCCGACTGACAGAATTGAGATAGTCCTCTTTGATCTTCCTATGTGAGATCTGCTTAAGAACATTTATTTCTACATACACGCTAAATAGACAACACTTCACAAAGATTTATACTTTAATAGACTAAGTAGTGGCGGTTTGGTGAAGGACAAACTTAAACGAGAGGGAACTAAAACTAGAATGCCACGAGACCGGAGAAAAGTAGAAACAAATTCATAACATGCATAACATCTGAGAGTGAATATGCATAACATCCGAGGGTTGAGCTGATTCCTCGTACGGCTTCAGGCAGGTTGCAGAATGGGATTGGAAAAGAATCGACAAACCCTTCGTGGAAGCATTCTCTACCACATGTACTTGTTGCATCTCTTTCATCATTCTTATTTGGTTACCATCTTGGGTGCGTTTGAAATCTTGAGAACTTTCCACTTATCTTTTTTTCCTCTTTATCTTTGACTGTTGATGGGAGATAAACTTAATTACAACAAAAGTTCTTGTTTGTTTTTGCTTCATTTAGGGTGGTTAATGAAACACTAGAAAGCATATCCCTGGACTTGGGTTTCAGTGGGAGTACTATTGCTGAAGGTACTTGCAAATGTTTAATTTTTTTTTTCTGGTATGTACTTCGGTGGTCGTGAGAGAATTTCCATTGAATGTGGTGTTCTTTCAAATGAAGGTTTGGTTGTGAGTACATGTTTAGGCGGTGCTTTTGTTGGATCTCTATTCAGCGGTTGGATTGCTGATGGGGTTGGTCGTCGGAGGGCATTCCAATTGTCTGTTTTACCAATGATAATGGGGGCTTCAATGAGGTAATTACGCTGAAATACACCTTTCTCTATTTCGATGTTAGTAGCTTCATTCTGTCTCACTTTCAAAATCAAGGTTTCGTTTTTATTTTGTTTTATGGGAGTGGGAGTGTGTGATTCGCTGGCACTACTCGCTGTTGGGAGATGAGTTACAAACTTATCCCTTTTAACTAGTGTCATTGATGTTATTTCACTCGAGTATGGTTTTATTAAGTTATCTTACTTGAATATGGCTTCTTTTCGCTGTTGTGGTTGTTATTTTACATTATTCTTCTTACAATTAGTTTATTGTTGTTGTTGCTGTTCAATACGGTTGACTTCTGTTCAACACGGTTGTTTCCATTTTCTAACAACTTCTGCTTTTGGGACAATTTGTAACTTAATAATTGAAACCCTAAAGGTTTTATTGGTAGGTCAAAGTTCACTATATAGCACGGTAGAGAAATGACGGTTGCAAATTTTGTGTGTGTGTGTGTACACAAGATTCATAGTGTGCTATATGCTCGAGAAATGAGGGCTGATACATATGATCAATTAACTCAGCACTACCAACTCCTGTGAAAGAAAGGATTTCTAAATTAATGTCAGATAGTCCTGCTTCTTTGCTATTCTACAGTTATTTATGAAACTCACTTAAGGGATATTCAACCTTTAACATTCAGTGCCACCACAAAGACAATCGGGTTCATGCTTCTTGGGAGGTTTTTAGTTGGAACTGGAATGGGTCTTGGCTCTCCTGTCGCAGCTCTCTACGTAACTGAGGTAAATGCATGGCGATTAACTTGTTCCAATTATGTTCGTAAGTTGGTGTTGCTTAGTTACTCCGTTTTTGGTGTTCTCTTTTTTATCTGTTGACATTGTCTTTGTGGCCAGGTCTCACCAGCCTTTGTAAGGGGTACTTATGGGAGCTTCATTCAAATTGCAACATGTCTTGGACTTATGGGGGCGCTATTCATAGGTATCCCAACTAAGGATATTGTGGGCTGGTAAGAAGCACGGCATAAAACAGTAGTGGAACTAAGATAATTTGTTAAGGTCTGCTCAAAGCATGTCGTACTGTTGGTTATATGATTAGTGTACGTTAGTAACTTGTATCCATACGTCTCTTGATGCTGTGTGTAGGTGGAGAGTGTGTTTTTGGGTATCTGTCATTCCTGCTGCATTACTTGCTGTTTTAATGGAATTCTGTACAGAGAGTCCTCATTGGCTTTTTAAGGTAAGTTTCTTTCATTTGAAACAGGTGTGTGCTTGAATTCACTTTATATAGTCCAAATTTGACATAGGCATCCAGTAATTTGAATTTGTTTGTCTTTTCTGTGGGAGGAGACATATTGTGTTCCTCCTGATTTATACACCAGTACCTGCCACTGGAAAATTTTTGCAGTGATTGTCATGTAAATGGTATGATAAGGACTGTTGAATCTAAGATATTTGATTCAGAAATTGGATATCATGTAGAATGGAGTTTCATTTCACGTGATTGAATTTCATGGTCAGTATCTGGGTTTTGAGCCACTTATCAGTATTCTAATCTGTTTGGCATGTTATGATTCCTGAGTTATGGTATTATAAGGATTAGGTTCGGAGGTAGGCTGTCAATAGCATTGTGCCGAGACATCATACTATTTTGCCTCACCTCACTCAAAAGTATTAATGGTCCCTTTCGTCATTATGTCATGTTTTTACTTAGAATTGTTGCATGGCTTAAATCAGAGAGGAAGAAGTGCTGAAGCTGAGATTGCATTTGAGAGGCTTTTAGGAGGATCTCATTTTATATCTGCAATGGCAGAGTTTTCAAAATTAGATAGAGGGGATGAAGCAGAGGCTGTAAAGTTTTCAGAGTTACTCTATGGTCGCCATTTCAGAGGTGTATATGCTTGTCATTTTCATGTTATCATTTGTTCAGCATGGTATTTTTTGTAGTTCTTAGTTTTTGAGCGTCACATTTCTTAACTTGAGTAAGTATTAATCACTTCTTTTGCAGTGGTCTTCATTGGGTCTATGCTGTTTGCTTTCCAACAACTATCTGGAATAAACGCTGTATTCTATTTCTCTTCAACTGTCTTTAAAAGTGTAGGAGTGCCTTCTGACTTCGCAAACATATGTGTAGGAATTGTAAATTTCTCAGGTATTTATTCTCAAGCAGCTCATGCATTTGGAAATTCTTGCTAACTATATCTTACTAGTTTAAGGACTTCTGTAGGGTCCGTTATTGCCATGATTTTGATGGACAAACTAGGAAGGAAGATCCTTCTTTTTGGGAGCTTCTTGGGTATGGTAAGTGGAGTACCTTTTACTACTTCTTCGGAGATTCTTGGCATGGATAAGCTCTTGTTAAACAGATTTTCTTTAGCTGCATAGCTGTGGCACTATGTTTCTTTGTTAACTCCATGCATTCTTCACTTTTCCGAGAATAACTTTTCGTCAATTATCTGACCATTGATTTTTCTGACTTGATTTGTTCAGGCAGTGTCGATGGGTTTACAAGTGACTGCAGCCAGCTCTATTGTCTCAGGCGCTGTGGCTATGTACCTATCTGTTGGTGGTATACTGCTGTGAGTAGTGAACCACTCTGCAACTTATAATCATCAAAAAGTTTCACCAACTAATACTTCTAAATGGCTGATCATTCATGGTTACTGACTCCAAAGCACAACTCCATCTGTTCCATAACCCTGAGTTTCTGGGGCTGTATTAGAGTCCATATAGTCTTGATTTTTATTATTTCTATTTCTATTATTATTAATTTTTAAATGGATGGAAAGCTAATGGCAGTCCATTTTTTTTCTTCACTACATTGTCTCTAAAAGTCAGCCTAGGTGGCTGCCAAGTGCCTAGATTTAGGGTCCAGGCATTTTGCACATTAGTCAAGGGATTAATAGGCGAGGCGGAGATTAGTCAGGGATTAATCGGTTATTCTATTTTGTAATTTTGAAAGTTTTAGGGTTAAAATGTGTAATATTAAACAATACAGGGGTTAATTGTTAATTTTTACAAAAACAAAATCTAAATCATATACCAATTTTATGAGTTAAGTACTTAATTTCATTTTATTTTGAACTTTGAACATCAAACTTTGTATTTGACTAGTTATTTGTTACTAGTTAGTATTTAGTTTTTAGATGTTACTTTAGTCTTTATTCTTTTCTTCCTAGTCTGATTGCATTTCTTCTCAAACTTTGAGGGAGGTGGGGAGAAATTTTTAAACAAATAGAAAAAAGGACTAATTGGGCTGTCAAAACAACTTGGTGTTACTACCCTAGGGGCCTAGGTAAAGAGATTCTCATTAACCAAACTGCTAGGGAACTGACACGAGTTATCATCTGCTCGTGGCCAAAAACTTGCAAAGTTTTTATCCAAAATGTATTAGATAACTTTCTTCCCACTTAGCAGAACTTCCCATCCCCAGGACTAATTTCTAGGCCCCAATTAGTCCCTGATTAGTCAGCTTAGGCACTAGACGTCTCTTCTCCGTCCGACTAGCTGCTAGCACCTAGCAATTTTTAGACCATCGTACATTGGAATGGTGAATAATTAGATCAGGCTCTAGACTCAGGCTGCCACAAGAAAAGTAGAGGGAACATATAGAGAAACAACCTGAAGTCGAAGCTACTCGTTGAGTTCTTGTTTGGTTGCCATAATTTGGGTTAGGAAAATGTTAACAAAATCACATAACATTATGTGCTTTTCTAGTACAAGAACAGAACATAACCTACAAGAGATCATAATCTTTCTTGGAAAAGTATTGTATTCTTGGGTCTCCAAAGTTGGTTTGGAATATATAGCTGAAGAGAGGAAAAATGTAGAATAGTCACCTTTCAGTGTTGCCATCATGTATTCTTGCTCATATGCAAGTTGTTTATGCAGGTTTGTCTTTACATTTGCTCTTGGTGCTGGGCCTGTCCCAGGTCTCCTCCTATCAGAAATATTTCCGGGCAGGATCAGGGCAAAAGCCATGGCAGTCTGCATGGCTGTGCATTGGGTAAATCCTGCATTTTTTTTTTTCTGCAATGTTTTCCAAAGTTTTTTTGCTTCCCAGTTCCCATCGTTTCCCTTCCTGTCCAACTACATGGGAAACTACTTGCAACTTCAAAAATGCTTGATGAACATTATGTTCTTTGTATTATTTTTCTCCCAACAATACCTTTTGACTCTGCATAGCAGAAGTTATGAACAAGGTTGTAAAACTCGTCTGTTAGCTGGTACAATGGGTCTAGGAAACTTGAAAAATTTGGAATCACAAAATTTTTGCACTTTCATGTTGTTCTTGTTAACTGTTATAATCTTGAATCTTATATGTGGATGACGTTTGTTTTGCTTCCCTACCCTTGCTTTGTTTATTTCTTCTTCTTCTTCTTCTTCTTCTTCTTCTTCTTCTTCTTCTTCTTCTTCTTCTTCTTCTTCTTCTTCTTCTTCTTCTCTCTCCTCTCTCTCTCTCTCTCTCTCTCTCTCTCTCTCTCTCTCTAACATCACAATTTGCATCTTCACAGGTGATAAATTTTTTCGTTGGTTTATTATTTTTGCGCTTGCTGGAGCAATTTGGGCCTCAAATTCTGTACACGGCCTTTGCTACCTTTTGCTTGATGGCTGTGGCTTTTGTAAGGAAGCATGTGTTGGAAACTAAAGGAAAATCACTACAGGAAATTGAGATTGCGCTGCTTCCAGCCGCCTAGAGGTATTATATCTAGTGTTTGCTGATATTAGCTATTACCAATTTCTAGACGAAAACCATTTGGTTGCTGAGAGTGAGAGCTAACTTCCAGTTTCATCAAATCAGAACTTTGGTTCACATGCCAGATGGTGAAATAGAAGTAATTCCAAGCAATCTTCTCAAATATCTGCAGATATGCTGCTGTGATCATGACAGATATGATGTAATCATCCTTGAAAGGAAACAACAAATTAACCGAATTTAATGCTTTTACTGGAAAATCAGCACAACCACAGTTTTCAATTTGGACCCTAGCCACTTACACCATGATATTTAAAGTACTACTTTTCCCTGTTGTAGCTTCAAGTATCAACCCATGATGTTGGTCCATTGAGCTGAATACCAAGTTACTAATAAAAAGAAGTTTTTTCAAGCCATGATTTGTTGCTTGTGTCTTGTCGCATGATTCTCTTTTGCGAGCTTGGTTAGTGTGTGAGAAAAGCTGGGCCTTGCAAGTACATGGTGCCTTAATGCAATTCCTACTTATGTTGCTGATTTTGAGTTGCTTATAGGCTTATAGTAAGATACATTAATAAGAGAAAATACACCTCAAAAATATAATTAATTCACATCTTGAGGGTACATATCATGTTCTAATTAAGAAAGGGTCTTGGTCACCTCCGCCCATTAGGTGGAGGATAATATGCACATAAAAACAAGTTCGGATATCAAGACATCTTTCACGGATATCAATATAATTTCACGGATATCAATACACTTTTCTCGGATATCGATGCACTTTTGACACGTTATCCTCCGCCCGAAGGGTTGAGGTTAGCATTTTTCATTGAGAAAAGTATGGTGTATAGCATCATGGATCCTATGGTTTCTGAGGGGATCACAAGAACATTTACTCAATCGTAATATACCTTTAGAAATACGTATTGGTTTACTTCTAAACTTTTGAATCAGAAAGATACGTATCGTGTTGTCCGAGTATTTTATGTTTCATCTACACCTAAAATATGCTCAAGGATACAGCAGTTTGTGATTTTTTGTCTGTCTTTTACACTATAACTTCACATCTGCTCCGCTCATGCACTGGTTTGGTGTTGATTAGGTGAAGCGAGCTCTGGAGTACGAAGAAACATTAGTTGGAAGCTGTCTATGCATTATGTGAGCCCCTTTTTCCAGTTTTCTCGACTACTTTCCCAGCATATCGACGAGTGCTGATGAGCTCTATATTTTATCTTCGGATGATCCCTTCATTGGTGCAGTAATCTGAAGCAAGTCCGTCCACTGAGAATAATTATACGTGCAGATAAATAAGCTCTTCCCCGCTATTTTTCCACCTTTCTGCGGTTCATGCATTTGCTATCAGCCATGTAATCTATGGAACATATAACTCAAATTGTTCTACGAGGTTTTTGTGTTGAATGATTATGGTGTAGTCGCGGGAAATTCATTATGTATCGATTCTTGATAACATGAATAAGGGCAGTAATGACATGAACACAAGTGGTGATTCTCTGATCTCTATACCCCATATTCATCAAACTTTTCTTCTCTTTTATTCGAGTCCATTCCATAGTTTATGCAACTCTTCTTCCTTGGAATCTATTCCCTCGTATTTCAACTCAGAAAACCCTTTATCTGCACAAGGCCCATATGCCCAACTACACACAAGAAAATACAGCAGATTAACCGAACTCAAAACCGCGAGAAGCCAATAGTAACTCTCGTAATGACCCTTATTAATATTTTTAGAAATCCAACTCTCTTTTCCCCCACTTCTAGTGATATTATTAACGGTACTCATTATCAAACTGGCCAACAAACTCCCAACAGTCATCCCGAATCCGGATAGAGCCACTGCGATGCTCGACATGTTCTTTGGCAACTCTGAGTAGAAAAACTCATTCGATGCAATCACGTTCAAAGCTTCTGCGATACCATTCAATACATATTGTGGTACGAGCAACATAGCCGACATATTAACAACTCCTGTGGGGTTATCGTAATATCCGTTCTCTATCGCTTTTTGCCTTCTGTAGTGCTCCACAATTGCTGCAACTACCATGGCCAAGAAAGAGCAAAATAACCCAACACCCATTCTTATTTTTACACCAACCAAAAAGGGTTTTCCTCTTATTTTCGAAGCTAAGGGAATCATAATGCGGTCATAAACAATGACCCAAATTACTGCACCGATGATTGTGAACATAGCGAAGGAGCCAGCCGGTAATTGGAACCCTGGAGTGATGTGTCTGTCCATGGATCTAGCTTGGAGTAAGTGGAAGTTGCCCTGACTTATGTTTACAGACATCATGATCGATGAAGACCATAATGGGATGACTCTGATGAGGGATTTTAGCTCTTCAACTTGGTCGACTGTGCAAAGGCTCCATGCATTTGAAGCCTCTCCTTCTGGAGATACTTCCTCAGGATTCCTAATGATGCAAGCTTTGTTCAAGAACCTGCAAAAGGGATGAAATAACAACACTTTTATTACTCCCGAAAGGGAGCAGCTGAACCTTCTAACTAGCTGTTCGGTTGCAGTTTTCAGAATCTGCTACCCTGTTTGGTTCCGTCAAGTTTTTGGAACGCAGAAAACTTGTTCGGTTGAAGATTTTCGAACCACTTTTCCTTACAAAAATTTGTCGAAAAAGAACCCATTTTTTGGTAAACATCATAATCTCGAAACCAAATACGATAACAGTAATGAGTATTTTCTTTTCAGAAATAGTTTCTGAATAGTTTTTTGCAAAGTTCATTCTGAAAAGCAACCTTAGAAGACTTGGCTCTTTGCACTTAATTTAAGTTGAAAAAACACAGAAGCTCAAACCTACAAAGCGGAACCGAACACTAAGAATTATAGCTTCTTCAGCACATGAATTCCAGCTTGTAAGTTAAATAAGTTGCAAAAGAATGGGAAACAAAAACACAATGGTACCTAAGTTTGTTGGTTGGCTCGGAGAGAGTTGAGTCACTCATGTCATGATACCTCGAATTCGATCCCTGAGATGGGAATGCTACATTTCTATTCTTTATACAAACCACAAGCACTCGCGCAAAGTTAGTAAACAAGCTCTTGTCAGCTTTCTGCTTGATATAAAACGGAGAGGCAATGAAGAACGAAAGAGCAGACAAGAACATTAGGATTGCGGGAACTAAAAACCCTACTTTCCATCCAGCATGATCTTGAATGTAAACGATGACCGTGAATGCAGTCAAGAGTGATATAGCAATTGCACTGTAGTACCAAGTGAAGAATTGCTCTAAGACTCTTTTGTTGTTAGGATTGTTTCTTTGGTCCAATTGATCTGCTCCAAAAGCCATGGAACACGATCTAATCCCACCGGCTCCAATGGCCATTAGCATGAAGGAGAAGAGAAGGATTGCATATTGGGCACCTGTAGGGGGTTTGCAGCTCTCCCCCTCTTGTTGGTTGCAGTAGGGTGGCCTTGCTTGTGGAATCATGGCTGTTATCCATATGAGGACCAATCCCTATAGCAGCAAAAGTTAAATTCAGATTAATTTGGTTAATGGAAGTAAGCAAAAAGTTTCCTATGAGGGCTCCCTCACAAAAAAAAGTGCGGGAAAACAGTTGTTAGCCGTTGGATCGCGTGAAGGACATAGGATCCAACAGCCCACAACTGTTTTCCCGCACTTTTTTTGTGAGGGAGCCCTCATAGGATATGTTCTGTGGAAGTAAGTTTTGTATTTGGTAAACAAAATTTCAGTTACTTGGATGACTGTTGTTTAAAAGAAATTTACTATCTTTCTACAAGCAAAACCCAATATACAACAAATTGGAAATCTATATTTGTATAGGTTTTTTTTTTCTTAAGTACAAACAAATTGGAGGGGTGTGCCTAAGTGGTCAAGGGAAAAGTCTCAGGTTCGAGTTGATGGAACAAAGTTAGGCCTGTTGAGTAATCTAAAAGTACAAACAAAAGAGGCATCCCCTTCACTTAGAAGCAATCAACTCATAGGGTAAAAGGAGAAGAAACCTACTCCATATTCCATTTTCAAAACTTGGATTTAGAACAAGCTTGTTTCATACTGAGACAGATAATGAGTGAACTCAATTAAAAATTCTGCACACCCTTTCAATTTACTTGACCAAACATGCAGTAAAGGAATGGTTCAGATTAAGGATGTTTCAATCCTAATATCCCACATCGGCTAGGTTTGGGCTTCGCTTTGTGTACATAAGTTCTTAGGTTTGAGCTACGTAGGGGGCGGCCTGTAGGCTTGATTAAAGTACTTGAAAAGTATTTTGAATAGTGAATAGATAAGTGGAGTTGCCAAAAGAGAAAGGTCTGCCTTTGTGTCACTGTTGATAGAGTGAGCAGTCATGGGCAGGGCTGCAAACTAACCGAGCTATTCACGAGCTGCTTGAGGCTCGACTCGACAAGGTGGTTCAACTCGGTTCGGTTAGTAAATGAGCGGAGATTGAACAAAATTTTCAGCTTGTTTACAAACAAGTCAAGTTCAAGCTAGCTGTAGCGCCGATCATATGTATGTAGTACTCGAACTGAGCTCAAGTTCACAATTACCAATTAAGCTCAAGCTCGACATTTGGACTCGATTCGAGCTGCAGCTCACTAAATACTAAGTGAGCCAAGCTCAAACACCCCAGAGCTTGGCTCATCTCGTTTGCACCCTAGTCATTGAGGTTGACTATGGAGCATGGTGATGTGATACAATCCTAATGTCTCGCAACAGCTAAGTATGGCCTTGGCCTCTTTATATAAGCTCTCGAGCACCCTCCGCTTGCAACCCTTGTTTTCCAGATTTTCAAGGATGAGTTCTACTCAAGAGTTTGTGTCAAAGGTCAGTCCTCTATATAAAGATCCACTCCACACAAATTGCTGCTTGCCGACAGAAGATTCAAGAAACACATATCTGGAGGAAAAGAGGTTGAAACTTGAAAGAATCCAATGTTTGGTTGCTATATCAAAACAAACAGTTAAATACTCATTGTTTCTACACTGTACTTATTTTAAGTGATTGTTTTCGAAAATTTGGAAATAAGAGAGAGTGAGAATACCAGGAGACTGAAGATAGAGCCAAGGCCAATGGTGAGGAATCGACCCAGATATGAATCAGAGATGAAAGCCCCAACCAGTGGAAAGAAATTGGTAGCAGCAGCCCACAGAAAGATAATGTTTGTACCTTGGGTCAACCCTATGTGGTACTCTCCCATCAAATACAATATCATGTTTGGCAATGACCCATAGCTAGCCACCTTCTCCAATGCTTCATTTGCTGTTCAGTTACCCAAAAACACATACAAAACCATGAAAATCTTAACTGAGATCACTCATTCACAAAAAATTAGAATGATCAAAGATCGATAAAAGCTTGGTCGAAATCGTATTTGCCTATAGAGAACAATCATAGTTTGGCCTATCATTTCTCTTCTTACCGATATGAGATGTTGAGACCGGTAATGATGTCTGATTGACCTAATATTTTGCACACTTAATAAACACGAGTTCTATATACGGAATGGTTCGAATCATGTTGGGTTTTATTTAATGCCATATGTTGAACCAAATGAGGAATCACATGAGAGAATTGGATAGAAGTGTGGATTAAATTTTGTACCTATGATGAATGGCAGGGTTATGAGGCCACCCTTTTGTCTTCTCCTTGGAAGTTGCTCCAGCTCCATTGTGTTCTCATGTGTTGAGACCTCCATCTCCTTCCACAAATCAAACTTTCCTCCCAATAAAATTTTGAGCTTCTTTGTCACTCAGATGCTCTGTTTGCTTAACAATCACATTGACCAATCTTTGTTGAATCAATCCAATCACTCAGTAAAATTGATTGTAAAGATTAGACTTTTTTTGTGGGTGTTTTGTTATGGTGAAGGAGAGTGGTTAAATTTATGTTCGATGACTGATCCAATGCTTCTCACTTTACTTGGTTTTTCAATACAGGGCAGTACTGGAGTCAGAAATTTACAGGGACAATTATTAAAATAAATATAAATTAAAAAGGTTCTGTAATAAACACCGATAAAATAATAAAAAAAAACTTTGCGTTGAATATGAAGGAGTTTTAATTATAAAATGATGGATATTGCTGACCTAAAATGATATCAAAGTTGAATGAAAACTTCTGATTTAACTTATAAGATTGTTATAAAAAAAAGGATAGTGCATTTATATAACCCAATGCTGCAAATAACCTGAAAGAACCGCAGTTCCTTTTCAAATCCGGATTTGACAAATCCGCAGCCCATTCAAATTCCTGAATGTGTTAAAAACAAGGCCGGCACTAATTTTTCGGGAGCCTAAAGCGAAAACACAAAATGAGACCTATTACAAAATTTTATGAACAAAATATAAAGTAGGTAAATTAGCTTTCCAAAAATAAAAGTGTGAAAAAATCCCAAACAGTAACCGAATAATACAAGATTTCAAATACATCTCTTAAATATCACTAATCCTAAAAACAAATCAAGCGTACTATTGGAGTACCTATTTAATAGCGAAAAAGAGACAAATTAGAGACATATGGGCTGTACTATTGGACGAATGCGCTTTTGTTTTTCGCAAAAAGATTCAGGGAAAGATCTCAATTCCGGCTATTGGTCCCGGTCCTAATCCTATGTTGGGACTCAATTTCAAAAAAAGAAGGGGGTTTCTCTTACTCACGTTGGACAACTTTTTAAAGAATCTATTCATAGAATAGTCTAGTCTATCTACTCGGCTTATTCCTTGGCCTATACTAGAATGGATGAGGCTTGGCTTCTTTCTAAGAGGGGCCAAGAAGTCCTCCAAAGACTTTGCATCTACTCTGCCCCTCAGTATTAAAAACAAGTGAAAATTTCCATGCGCTTTTGTTCATTCAAATCTTTTCCCTCACTTACCGAACGAGTTTCAACCCCGTCCTCTTCGCTTCCCGAGAGATTTAGGGAAAAGGGCCTTGTCGATCTTTCGACTTGAAACCCTTGATCTGCACAAGGTCCATATGCCCAACAACACAGAAGAAAATAAAGCAGATTAAAGGAACTCAAAACCGCGAGAAGCCAATAGTAACTCTCATAATGACCCGTTAATATTGTTTGTAATCCAACTCTCTTTTCCCCCACTTGTAGTGACTTTATTTACAATACTCAGTATCAAACTGGCCAACAAACTCCCCACACCCAGTCCTAACCCGGATAGAGACACCGCGACGCTTGACATAGTCTTTGGCAACTCCGATTAAAAAAACTCATTTGATGCAATCACGTTCAAGGCTTCCGCGACACCATTCAATACATATTGTGGTACGAGCAACATAGCCGACATCTTAACAACTCCTACGGGGTTATTGTAGTACCTACTCTCTATCGCTTTTCTCCGTCTATAGTGCTCCACAATCGCTGCAACTACCATGGCCAAGAAAGTGCAAAATAACCCAGCACCCATTCTTATTTTCACACCAACTGAAAAGGGTCTTCCTTTGATTTTCGAAGCTAAGGGAATGAGAATGCGATCATAAAGAACCATCCAAATTATTGCACCGATGATTGAGAACGTGATGTAGGAGCCAGCAGGTAATTGGAACCCTGGAGTGATGTGTCTGTTCATTGTTTGAGCTTGGAATAATTGGAAGGTGGCCTGATTTATGTTAACCGACATCATGATCGACGAAGACCATAAGGGCATGACTCTGATGAGTGCTTTTAGCTCCTCAACTTGTCCAACTGTGCAGAGATTCCATGGATTAGAAGCCTCTCCTTCTGGAGTTGTGTCCTCAGAGTTCCTAATGATGCAAGCCTTGTTTAAGAACCTGAAAAGGGATGAAATATCGACATTTTCAGAAATGGAGAAGCTGTTACATGTTTCTACAACAAAACCTGATTTCAGCTAATGAAAAATATGCTTCAAAAAAAGGAAAAATCTGAAATCAGTCCACTGGGCTGTCACTGAGACTATTCTTTGACCGGTAAGAGTCTAGTGGGCTGCCATTAGAAGGAACGTTCAAAAAAATCCAGTACTCATCTTTTAAAGGTCCTGTTTAGTTGAAATTTTCAGATGCTGCTGTCCTGTTCAGAAAACTTGTTTGGTTGATCATTGCCAAAACACTCTTACGGAAATTCGTTGAAAAATAACCCATTTTCGAGAAACATCATAATCTCCAAAAGCAATTCTTCCCAAAATTTAACAAGAAAAATAAGCAATGAGTGTTTTCTTTTCCAAATTAGTTTCTGAAAAGAGTTTTGCAAAGTTCATTCTGAAAAGTGCAACCTAACAAGACTTGGCCCTTTGAGTTTATTTCAATTTGCAAAAAAGCAAATAAGCTTGAACCTGAACATTGAACCAAACATTTCGAAAAACAGCTTCTTAAGGACATGAAATCAAACTTATGAGCTAAATAAGCTGCAAATAAGAGGGAAACATCCAAAAAAATGTAAGCTAAATAAGCTGCACAGAAGTGGAGAGTTGAGTCACTCATGTGATGATACCTCAAATTCGATTCCTCATACGGGAATGCTACTTTTCTATTCTTTATACAAAATCACAATCAATCGTGCAAAGTTAGTAAACAAGCTCATGACAGCTTTCTTCTTGATATAAAACGGAGAGGCGATAAAGAACGAAAGACCGGACAATAACATGAGCATCACCGGAACCAAAAACCCAACTTTCCATCCGGCATTATCTTGAATATAGACGATAACCGTGAATGCAATCAAGAGTGATATGACAACTGCAGTGTAGTACCAACTGAAGTATTGCTCTAAGACTCTTTTGTTGCTGGGATTGTTTCTTTGGTCCAATTGATCTGCTCCGAAAGCCAAGGAACATGATCTGATCCCGCCGGCTCCAATGGACATTAGCATAAAGGAGGCTAAAAGGATTGCATATTGGGATCCTGTTGGGGGTTTGCAGCTCTCCCCTTCTAGTTGGTTGCAGTACGGTGGCCTTGCTTCTGGGATCATAGCCGTCATCCATATGAGGATCAAACCCTATAATAACGAAAGTAAAATTTTGATTAATTTTGGTGCCAGTAGGGTGGCATGCCCTTCCTCATGCCTTTTAGATTTGAGTTGGGGACATGGTTCTGTAACAAAACGTTCTTGTAGCTCCCCGGTTCTTGAAGGTTAAGGGGGCCAATTTGTGTAAATATTGCCAAAGACTAGGTTTTTCCAATCATCTCGCCATGCGATGATTGGGGATGGTTGTGTTATTGTTGTTGTTGTTGTTGTTGTTGTTGTGGACAGTGGCGGATCTAGGAATTTCACCCAGGGGGTCACTTTTGGTCTTGTGAAAAATTCGAGCCGTTCATTAACCTTAGAATGATTTTTCAATTGCCTTATAAAAATTCAACCGAATTGAATAATTATATGTACTTGATCGAATCCTTTAATTTTTCATTCAGAATTTAAGACCCTAAGTTCAAAATAAAATTTAAAGATAAGTTTGATAATTGTGTGTCATGTATTAATTCCAGTGACCTGAATCATAGATATTGTAAAGCTTGTTGCGAAGAGAATTTATATAATAAAATTATTTTGATCTGACATGTATAGTTATCAAAACGCAAAGATAATTTTAAAAATGTGAACTAAATTGATACCTACCGTTGTCGGATCAAGAGAAATTTTTCTATCAATACTCTTCTTAATAAGACTTACGATTCAGATCACGATGACATCGAGCACACATTTATCAAACTATTCTCCAAAATTTATTCAAGCTTAGGGTTCTAAATTCTGAATGAAAAATCGAAAGATTCAATCAACTACCAATAATTATCCCGATTGAGTTGATTTTTTACAAGCGTAATCGAACAGTTATCTTAAGACTATTGAACGACTCAGATTTTTCCCAAACTCAAAAAAAAAAAAAAAAAGATTTCTGGAATTTCAGGGGGGTCACGTGACCCCCTGTGCCCCATAGACATCCGCCCCTGGTTGTGAACTAATGTTGTCCAAAAGAATTTACCATATTTCTAAACGTAAAAAACCAATATATATTGGCCTACATAAGTTAAGAAAATCTGTATTTGTATAGTCTTTTTTTTGGGAAAAAAGATTCCATTGAAACAAAGTAAACAAGTACAAACAAATTGGAGGGTGTGCTTAATTGCCCAAGGTAAAGTCTCATATTCGAGTTGATGGATAACGTGCAACATGTCGTAGTAATATAACATACTAATCCACTGACCGCAAATTACCAAAGAGTGACATTAACCAAGATTATTCACCACTTTGATGGTCCAACATCACAAAATCTCCAATTCATGGTATGTTTTAAAACAATCACCAATACATGGTAACAATGCATAAATTTGACATTTTTACCCACAAAATTAAAAGGCCACCTCTCTCTCTCTCTCTCTCTCTCTCTCTCTCTCTCTCTCTCTCTCTCTCTCTCTCTCTCTCTCTCTCTCTCTCTCTCTCTCTCTCACATGGTGCTCTCCATTACCTGGGGGCACCATCAATTAGGGTGATACGTCAAGACTCGTTGCCGCAGCAGATTGCGACTAGGTCCCGATCCATGTTGTACTTGTTCTAGACCCATATTTAGTTAGTTGACGTAGTAGAATGTGTTCCAATATCTATTCTAAAATGACTTGGTTCCGACCCATGTTATACTTGTTCCAAACCCATGTTGTTGGTCACCGTAGCAGAATGCGTTTCAATATCTATTCTAAAATGACTTGTTTCCGACCCATGTTACACTTGTTCCAAACCCATGGTGTAGTTGGTCGCCGTAGCAGAGTGTGTTTCAATCTCTATTCTCAAATGATTTGGTTCCGACCCATGTTATACTTGTTCCAAACCCATGTTGTAGTTGGTCGCTGCAGCATACTGTGTTATAATCTCTATTAGGAAATGACTTGGTCCCGGCCCATGTTGTACTTGGTCCCAGCCCACATTGTAGTTGGTCAACGCAGCAGACTGTACATTTCTATTCTAAAATGACTTAGTTCCAACCTATGTTGTCATTGCTCGATACGCATAGTTGACTTACACCATGTCTTTTGAATTACACGATCAGTTCCTCATATCACATGCTCTGTTTCATCTAGTCTTCTGTGTTTTGGTTTATATTCAGGAATGACTTGGTCCCTACACATGTTTGAGTTGTTCTATACAGATGTTCTTGTTGTTCTATACCCACTTGAGAGAGAGAGAGAGAGAGAGAGAGAGAGTCTCATTCACTGGTTTCTCCTTTCTTTTTTTATCTCCCCAAATCCAATAACTCCTAGTAACCAATGTGATGTAAACAAATGATTCAGAGTAAGGTTGTTATGATCCTAATGTCTCACATCTGCTAAGTATAAGCTTGGCTTTGTGTACACAAGTTCTTAGTCACCATCCCCTTCTTATCAAGGGCACCATCCCCTTGCAAAGTTGGTTTTTAAGGGTGAGTTATACCCAAGAATTTGTACTCCCTCCGTCCCAATTTGATAGTTCACTACGAAACTACGTGCAATTTTCAAATTAAAAAATGATGTATTTTCCAAAATAATTTTTGAATTTTTTTCGCTCTGTATTAAAGTTCTTAATGATATCTATCAAACAAAATCCATATTGATAAAAAAAATTATTTTTGTTAGTACATTATTTTTTAGTTTGAAAATTACACGTAATTTCGTAGTGGACTATCAAATTGGGACGGAGGGAGTATTAATTAGTGGGTGTCAAAGCTAGCCACCTGCTTGTGGTTTGAACCACGGAAGGGGCGGCTTAATAGCCTTGATTGAAATAATTAAAAAATATTTTACAGTGATGGGTGAAAGGAGCCGTCAAAAGAAAGGTCTAACATCGAGCTAGTCTATAGTGGGCCATCGTGGACAATTCTCCAAACTAATTGAGTTGTTTGCAAGCAGCTCATTAAGAGCTTGACTTAGTGAGCTCGAGCATAATTTTTTTCTCGTTTACTCCTTGAGCTAGCCGTAGCTCGGCTTGTTTATAGAGGCTGATATTGTACTCAGACCGGGCTCAAGTACTCAAATAGTAATTGAGCTCAAGCTTGATATTTGGCTCAGCTCACCAAGCTCGAGCTACTTGAATTTTAAACAACCTGAGCTCTGAACACCCGAGCTTGGCTCGTCTCGTTCGTACTCCTAGTCGTGGACTTCAAAGAAGCATAATCAACAAATACAGACACCAACTACTTAAGTAGAGAAAATGTAAGGAGAAACTTTTCAATTAGGGCACAAGATATGGTTCGTAGGCATCTGCTTGATCTTCCTCCAAACAGATCCTAAACAACCAATCATCGGCCATTTTTGGAAAATTTGGAAACAATATTATGTGTTTTTAACAGATGTTTTCTTTTCCACAATTTTCCTTGAAAATGAGTTTCAAAATCGATCCTCATTATTTATTTCTATTCCCGTGTATTTGACTAGAGTTATGAACCTCA
Source organism: Vaccinium myrtillus (assembly GCA_016920895.1). NCBI lineage: Eukaryota > Viridiplantae > Streptophyta > Magnoliopsida > Ericales > Ericaceae > Vaccinium > Vaccinium myrtillus. The sequence continues at coordinate 1,818,735 of CM029272.1, read as the reverse complement.
CTAACAAGTACTCAAGTAACAACAACTGTCACTACTGACTTTTACTGAGAAAATGAAAGCCCAGAGAGAAGGGTTGTCTAGATGAATTAGCGAAAAAAACACAAATGTTAGAGAGAGAGAGAGAGAGAGAGAGAGAGAGAGACCAGGAGACTGAAGATGATGCCAAGGCTAATGGCGATGAATCGACCCAGAAATGAATCAGAGATGAAAGCCCCAACTAGTGGAAAGAAATTGGTGGCGGCAGACCATAGAAAGAGTATGTTTGCCCCTTTGGTTACCCCAATGTGGTATTCTCCCATCAAATACAGAATCATGTTTGGCAATAACCCACAGGTAGCCACCTTCTCCAATGCTTCATTTGCTTTTCATTTACCCCCAAAAAAAAAACACCCAACAAAACCATGCTCATGTAGTCACTAAGGTGACGCCTATGTTTTCAATTGTCTATGATTCGAGTCATTTATTCTTTATTCATGTGTGTTATCAAGTGGATCAAATATTGATAGAAAAACTTTTTTTTTTTTTTTTTGGGTTCAGCAACTATCGATTAAAAAAATCTTAATCGAATCGTATTTGTGTAAAGAGAAATAGACAGTTAGAGTTTGCCTGTTCATTTCTCTTCTGACTGGTGTGATTTGTTGAGAAAGTTACTCATGTTCACGTTAATAAACACAACGAGTTTCATTAACTTAACTGTTCAAATCAAATTCAGTCATGTGGGTTCTTGTTTAACGCCATTTGTTGTGTCGTGTAAGCTCCCCTCAGTAACCTTCCAGACTCCACCAAACTCAACTTATTTGGCTCTATCCCGAACATACAAATAAGAACACCAAATCGTTTATATATATATGTTCGATGATTGCTCCCAGACTTCTCACTTTACTTGTTTGACTCACTTACCCAAAAAAAAAAAAAAAAAAAAAAAACCTATACCAATACTAATTAATTGATTTTTGGTTCTTCACATTAATCCGATAAGAAATTAACACCAAGAATAACATTGAACGGATATTAGTATTACAGGGATGAAATTGAAACAATTCTTTTTAAAAGGACGAATTTGAAACCTAATGGAGTGAAATTTATGAGGATAAAAATGGTAGATAAGCCTAAAATGTTTATTTTCTTGTAAGACTTACTTTCCATTCAAGAAAAAGGAATTGATTCCGAAAAAATGAAGAGAACCTGCAAAATAAAGCGTAAAAAGAGAAATTTTCTATGCATCTAGACACGAGCAACACACCCTAGGCATAAAACCACGGGCTAATCTACTCAATTTCTATAAATCAAAAGGTTTAACAAAAAAAATTACAAGTTAGGAATTACCAACTATGCCCAAGTCACTCCAAAATCCTTTTCTTGATTTAGGACCCGTTCCCCTTCTTGATTCCATGGACTCCGGAGTAATAGCACCTCGATCTCTGGTTCAAGCCGGCTTTGGAACCATCAAGCCAACGTAGATATGAAAGCAACAACTTATGTATTTGAAAAATGGACGAAGCTTTTGAAAAGAAAATCAAACTAGAGAATATACATGAGTATCAGAGTATATCTCTGGATTGACAAAGGATGATTGCATCTAATGGAATCAATTCATCCAAAATGCAAAGAACCACAAGAGTATACAAGTGAAAGTGTTTCTCTCTCTAAAAGTGGGCTAATGCGAAAGGAGGTGCAAGAGTGCACAAGGGAAGTGTTTCTCTTTCTAAAAGTTGGCAAATGCAAAAGGAGGTGTCCTAAAAGAATGAAGAGAAAGCTTTTATACATTTCTAACACTCATACAACCAGCATAGCGCTACGGGAGCACTCTGGGTGCTGGCTCGACGCAAGAGCATTTCAGGGGCGCGTGTCATGGCGCTGGCTTAATGCAAGAGCACCTCGGGAGCGCTTGTTAGTGCTGGCCCGCTACAAGTACATTTTAGGGACGCAATGCAAAACATGATGCATGCTACAAAGGCATACTACATCACTCCAAGCCCAAGTCAAAATATATGGTTGAAACATTGACTAGACTCAAACCAAAAAATGATGCATGCGAAACTGAGTATGCAAATGAGATGCATATGCCTTCCTCTAACAAATCATGACTAGCATGGCTCCAAGAACTTCTCAAATACTTGAATCAATCAGCGGAGTATCTAAATCAACAAACTAGAAAATCCTCCCCCAAAACCCAATTGAAACACAAAAGAAATTACATATTCCAATAGTTCGTCACAACCAGGAAAATGCCAATAAAGCTAACAATTATGAATAAAACGCAACTGATCACACATTCACACTGCAACAGAGCAAAAGCATATTTCAGTAGATTTTCCTAGCACCACAATCACAAGTCTGAAATTTCGTGGTGTATACTTTTCCAGCCACAAACACATCTTCAAGAGAGATTTTTGTGCAGAACTTTCAAGATATACAATGGATGAATACATATTATACTTCATAACCCTCAACAAAACTTTTAAAGAAAAAAAATTCTAGGACACATTCCTGTAATATACCTGAAGTGGTGTTTTTCTGATCTCTATACCCTATTTTCCTTGGATTTTTCTTCTCCATTCTTAACTCCATTTCCTAGTTTATGCAATTCATCTTCCTTGAAATCTTTGCCCTCATCTTGGGGCTTAGAAAACCTCTGATCTGCACAAGGCCCATATGCCCAACTACACAGAAGAAAATAAAGCAGATTAAATGAACTCATTACCGCGAGAAGCCAATAGTAGCCCTCATAATGACTTCTATTGATATCATTCGAAATCCAACTCTCTTTCCCTCCTCTTTTAGTAACATTAGCCACAGTATTCAGTATCAAATTGGCCAACAAACTCCCCACAGCCAGCCCTAATCCAGATAGAGCCACTGCCATGCTCGACATGCTCTTTGGCAACTCCGAGTAGAAAAATTCATTTGATGCAATCACGTTCAGGGCTTCCGCAACACCAGTCAGTAAATATTGTGGTACAAGCAACATAGCTGACATATGAACAACTCCTGTAGGGTTATTGTAATAGCCACTTTCTATGGCTTTTTTCTTTCTATAATGCTCCACGATTGCTGCAACTACCATGGCCAAGAAAGAGCAAAATAACCCAACACCCATCCTTATTTTTACGCCAACTGAAAAGGGTTTTCCTTTGATTTTTGAAGCCAAGGGAACGATAATGCCATCGTAAAGAAAGATCCAAATAACAATACCGAGTAATATGAACACAGAGAAGGAGCCTGCGGGTATTTGGAACCTCGGAGAGAGATGTCTGTTCATGGATTGAGCTTGGAGTAATTGGAAGGTGCCCTGACTTATGTTCACTGACAACATTATTGATGAAGACCATAATGGGATGACTCTGATGAGGGATTTTAGCTCTTCAACTTGGTCAACTGTGCACAGGCTCCATGCACTAGAAGCCTCTCCTTTTGGACTTATGTCCTCAGGATTCCTAATGATGCAAGCTTTGTTTAAGCACCTGACAACAAAAAACAACATTCAGGAATCCAGTCCTAGAGAAGCTCTTAACTTTTTTCACTACAGAAACATTAGATTTCAGCTTGGGAAAACCCAGCTTTGCAAAAATCTAAAACTCCTCTTTTAAATGTCTTGTTAGGTTCCAGATTTCAAAATCTAGTTATGTCTTTATCTTTGGAACATACAAAACTTGTTTGGTGCGGATTTCGGAACATTATTTTGGAAATTTGTTGAAAAAAGAACCAATCTTTGGAAAACATCATAGTCTTGAAAAAAGTTTCATATCGAAATTTTATTAAGATATGTCGCCAACGAGTGTTATTAATAACAAAGACAATTGTGAAATGTATGTTGAAAACTGACTTGAAAATGAGCTTCTTTGACCTTAATCTAAGCTTAAAAGGCAAATAAGCTCAAACCCAAAAAAGCGGAACCAAATACTTTGAAGTACAGTTGGTTAAGCACGTGAATTCAAACTTTAATCTAAAAAGCATTCAATATGATGCAAATACTATAAACAAATGGACAATAGTACCTAAGTTTGTTGGTTGGCTCAGAGAGAGTTGAGTCACTCATGTGATGATACCTCAAATTTGATTCCTCAAACGGGAATGCTACTTTTCTATTCTTGATACAAACCACGATCACTTGTGCAAAGTTTGTAAACAAGCTCATGGTAGCTTTGTGTTTGATATAATAGGGAGAGGTGACGAAGAATGAAAGAACAGACAAGAACATGAGGATTGCAGGGACTCCAAACCCGATTTTCCATCCAGCCTGATCTTGTATGTAAACGATAACCGTCAATGCAATCATGACTGAAATAGAAATTGCAGCATAGTACCAACTGAAGAATTTTTCTAAGACCCATTTGTTGTTCGGATTGTCTCTTTGGTCCACTTGGTTTGCTCCGAAAGCTAAGGAACATGGTCTAATCCCACCAGCTCCAATGGACATTAGGACAAAGGAAAGGAAAAGGATTGCATATTGGGATCCTGTTGGGGATTCGCAGCTCTCCCCCTTTAGTAGGTTGCAGTAAGGTGGCCTTGCTTGGGTGATCATAGTTGTTATCCATAGGAGGACCATTCCCTGTAACCATGAAAGTGAAATTTAGATTAGTTTGAAACTTCAATCTACTTGATCAAGTTAAAATGAGGAATTAACCACAGAAGTGTTTGAATATGATAACTATGACTTCAGTCATTTGGATTACGGATGTCAACCAAAATTCTTATGTGTTTGGCTTTATTTTAGGAAATAAAAATACCATTCAAACCACGTAAACAAGTACAAACAGCTGGGGGATCCCCCTTGGCCCTCAACAAGGAACAAGTATCTCATGACAGAAACATACCAATCCCCAATTTTACAGGTCTATTGGAGCTCAATTTCTTAGAGCATCGCCACAGTGCGTCCGGACACTGGGCTCGTCTGTCCAACGCGTGTGCAGGAAAATTTGTAGCTTAATGAATATGTTCCGTTCCTTGGCAAAAAGAAAAAAGAAAAAGTTCCATCCAAACACTGCTATTTCCCATCCTGTGTTTTAGTCCTCGGAAACTGGCCAAAATTCCTCACGATATTACCTCAAAATATCTGTGAATCACCTTCTGAAATTGTAAAAAAAATAAATAAAATTGAATGTCGTAGAGCAACACGGGTTAATCTAAACAGACCCGGATGAAAATTAGTTGTCTACCCTTTGTGTAATTAAGGAGGAGGGTGGTTTAAGGTTCAGACCCTTGTCATAATGGAATTGCGCCACTATGCTTAGGCATCTTTGGGCTACTAGCAAAAAGTCTGTTTCTCGTTTGGTTAAGTGAGTCAATACATACATAAAAAGGCAAAGTTATGGAGTATCAAAATTCCTTATGATTGTTCATGGTCTATAAGGAAAGTGTTGAAGCTTAGAAGATTGATAACTCCCATCCTTTAGGCCGTTTTTTCAGAAATTTGGGGAGGTCCTTACACATGGCACTGGAATAGGGTGATGCAGCAAAACCAGATGCAGACCCCAGGACCATATTTCTGACAGGGTGGTTTGGCTTCCATCATCTGGTGGAATATATGACTTATTAGGGAAACTGCGCCTTGGCATAACATTGTTTGGTTTGAAGGGAATGTACCTAAATGGCCTTCGTTCTCTGGTAATTGAGGATTCCACTTGTGTTCTTTGTGATCAAGAGGAAGAAAGCCATAATCATCCCTTTTCCTGCTTTGATTTATCAAGCTGTGTGTGGATACTGCAAAGAAATCAGGTCTGGAAACAATCAGCAACTTGGGTCTCTGAGTTAAGTTGGATGGTTCAGAATGCAAGCTCCTCCTCTGTTGGAAATGATGTGATTATAATCTCCTTGGCTGCTTCCATATATCATTTGTGGGGGGAAAGGAATTCGAGAATCTTTGTCCAGAAAGCTAAGGATCCTCTAGATATTGTAAGAAACATGGTGACAGACGCAAGGAGAGTTCTTGGAAAAAGGAGGAAGGTCTCTTTGGAAGTCTGCAAAGCCTGGGGTGTTTCAACCACTTACTCAAGGCAAACTCACTGAGTTTTGAAGTAGTTTTTTCTTAGCAGCTAACACTGTTCTTTCTATAAGCTCCTTGAGGTGTTTCTTTTCTTTTGTCTGTGTTGTTTACCCTTCTAATCTGGTGTTTTGCCATAGCCTTGTGCCGTTTGTTATTGAAATTTAATTTTCCAGCGGATAAAAAAAATGATTTGCCAGGGGGGAAAGAAGTTCAAGGGGTAAACCTCGTCTCTATTCGATTTTTAGGGCATAAATTAAAAAGATTGGGTTTAGATCAACATTGTTTCATACTGAAAGAAAATATGAAATAACCAATATAGAAATTCTGCATGCCAAGAATGAAATAAACTGTGCAACCAAGCATGCATAAGGAATGTTTCAGATTTCAGAGTAAAGGCCAGTCCTGTCATCCTGTGTTTCAAGACTCAGCCAAATTGCTGCTTGCTGAAATAGGTGGGGTTTTAAAAGAAACCATATATGAACTATGAAGCAAAAGAGGGTGAGAAACAGTTGGGGGTTTGGCCTAACTTCATTATTGAAGTATTTTTTTTTTATATAAATTACCATCTTATATGAACTTATGTTAGTTTTACGTCAATTTGTTTTGAATTATTTATTAGTTTTGATGAATAAAAAAATTAAATAAAAAAAATCTACCCAAAAAGAAATCTTTCCTGTGTTTCTTAGAAATGGGTTCTATTCTGATTAAAAAAAAAAAAAATCTATTCAATAAGTTTCAATATCCATCAATCAATCCAGTTTTCCAAGACAAACATCCTGAAAAATTGGTCAAAACATAAAGAGAGAGAAATTACCAGGAGACTGACAATGGAGCCGAGGCCAATAGTGAGGAATCGACCCAGATATGAATCAGAGATAAAAGCCCCAAATAGTGGGAAGAAATTGGTAGTCGCAGACCAGTAATTGAGTATGTTTACCCCTTCGATTAACCCTATGTGGTACTCTCCCATCAAATACAATATCATGTTTGGCAATAACCCATAGCTAGCCAACTTCTCCAATCCTTCATTTGCTGTACATTTACCCCAAAACACACACACAAGAATCTTAGAGATCGGTAAGGAAAAAACCCAACAAAACCCATGAATACATGAGCTTAATTTGGAAAACCAATGCAAACCCATGATATATAACACCTTGTACTGTTATGAATTTGCCAAATCCAAACACAAATTCAAGAAATACGCAAACAAAGAGTAAGAAAAAGGCACACAGTTACACAGCACACCGGATTTAATTGCTGTTGTTGATTCATTACAGAAAACAAAAAGATACAAGCTAAAGCAATTTACATTGAGTACAATAGATAGCTCAGAGTTACAATGTTGAAATCATCCAAATCACAATACCCACAGAAAAAACACAGAGACCAAGTAAAGAACGCAAACAAAAAAGAATTTCTATTTCGTCATCTTTGTTTTTTTGTCTTTGTTAATTTATTATCGATTAATTTATTATTTTTTACTTTTTGGATGTATATTGCGTACCTTTATATCATTCACGGCTCACATCAATTTCCATTTTCCACTACTTATCAAATGAAGAGACTACAACCATTATGTTGGCTGCTGCATATAGCACTAGCTTCTTTGTTTTTTGGTTCATATCACCAATAATCGCAATACCTTGTTTAGTCAAGGAAGTGCAAACCAAACCGAATCAGTTCCAAATGCGCAAAAAAAACTTTTTTGATCATCAGAATTTCATTCAAACAGACAATTTCGGTAATGGCATAAAGATTTACTTACAAAAATTAAATAAGAGCTACGAATGCCAAACCCAGATGCATGCTTCAAGCTCAACCATAAAAGCAGATCCGAAATAAAATTCGGAATAGTGCCAGTCAAGAAAACTCTATTACAGTTTAATTCGCAAGAAATATGATTGTGTAAACTGTGAAGTACTACTATCAAGTTACAAATTCTATAAATTTGCATATCTATGTTTCATATGTATGTATGGGATTTATGGACGAAAATGTATGAATGAATCTCAAATAATGTAGGAGTGCATAAAAATGTGTACCTATGATAAATGGCATGGTTATAAGGCCACCCTTTTGTCTTCTCCGAGAAGGTTGCTGCTGTTCCATTCTTACATACGCAGAGACCTCCATTTTAGTCAGATCTGCAGAGACCTCCATCGATCTCCTTTCAAAAAACAGAAACCCCTTTTCTATTTCCCCTCAAATGGTCACTCACTCAGATGTGCTCTGTTTATACATTACAAATTCACATTCCTCAGCAAAATGGAGTAGTAATCAAGATTGGGGGGTTTTGTGGGTGATTTATGAACGTGCAGGAGAGTGGAGATATATATGTATAAAATTATACTATATGCATATACATATACAGGGTGATGATCGGTCCCACAGTTCCACTAGTTTGCTTTCACGACAAGAGAGGACTGGATTTTAGAAGAGTCGGATTTGGGACAAACGGGAGTTGACCCCCGGGATTAATAAGTCTTTTTTTTTTTAATCAATATATAAGTAAAGTCCTTTTTTTTTTATCAATCCTACTATATTAAAAGGAAATCCTACCATTTTTCTTTCGCTTCAAACCCGTGATTAGTATTCACGTTTTCCACCCTTGAATGTAGATTCTATGTATGCAATTATTCAATGTAGATTTTATGTATGCAATTATTCAATGTAGATTTCATGCATATAGTCATGATTTTAAACACATTTTAGAAGGTTCAACGTATGTATTAAACACATGATTTTAATCCATTGCATGTAGTCATTATTAGATTCTATGTATGCAATTATTCAATGTAGATTCTATGTATGCACTTATTCAATGTATGCATTTATATCTAGGTTCATCTCCTCCATTGTGGAGTATTAAATTAGAGAGAGAGAGAGAGGCATGCATATCTTATTCAATGTAGTCATTATTAGATTCTATGTATGCTTGTCTTTTAAAAGAAACTGGGATTGCTCATGAAAATGATACCGAGATGCCATAATAATCTTTTGGTCATATATCTCAGAAGTGTAGAATTTGATGTCATGTCTTATTTGTTTCACTTTTTAGTTCTCAAAGTAATCTGTAATACATAGGAAGAGGTTGATGAAGAGGCTGAGAAGTATATAATCTCAAAGTTCTCAAACCTAAGAACTTTGAGAAAGGTCAAAGAGTTTATCAGCGACGACCAAATTTTGCAAGGCAATACTATGGCTTCGTGTTGTTCAGCAAATTTTAGAATCCATAATAGTTTATATCAAAGGAAGTGTGTAGAAATGACATATGACAGTACAAAAATCATGGAGAAAAACAGCTGATTGGATACATGAACTCAGTTCAAAAAAATAAAAAAATTCAGGGAGAAAAGGAAGAAGTATCCTTTATTTGAATAAATTTTGTATATTGGTGTTGCAAGTAATTGATTTAATCTATATTTGAGTACATTTCGGAATGTCCGGTATCTAAGCATCTAGCATTGCTCAATTTTGGTATTCAAAACTGGCAGTCGGAGGCAGCACTTATACAATCCGATGTTAATGTTTTTTAGTTGTACACTTCCTCGAAGTATAAATAGCAGAAAATGGGCTTCCGTTTTTTTTTTTTTTTTTTTTTTTTTGGGCAAGATGTTGGTTGGCCAGAAAGAAATAAAAACAAAGTACAAAAGCACGAGCATGAGACTCCATGCGTGCATGGAACCTTCAACTAGTATATAAATACAATGATGAAGGAAATTAGACCGAACTTAATGAAATTGTGATGCTTTAATTTGACCAACAAACTTTTTAAGATCAGCAATTCCTTTCATATCAGATGAAATAGACAGATCTTGTTGCCATCAACATCAACAGCAATCAAGGTGCTATTAGTATAAGATCCAAACAAAAAGGTGTCATTAAAACTATAATGAGAAGTCAAAACAATCATTTAACCTTGTACAAAAGTGTAATCAAAGCATTTTCACTTTGCGAATAAGGGAAACAAAAATGATAGATACACTCCCTCCCCAACCACTCCCTACCACTCCCTCTCTCACATGTGGTAGGTTCCACCATGCGTCCCACATGTGACGGGTTCCACCACATGTGAGAGAAGGAGTGGTAGGGAGTGGTTGGGAGGGAGTGTATGTATCATTGTTCGGAGGGAAAATATTACAGATTAATAATGATACTATTATCCGGAATACTTTTTTATTGTATGCGCATCTCCAGTTACCCTCTTGTTACTGTATGCAGTTCATTTCCAGTTTATATCAGTTGGTGCTTATCTAGCCACCAGGGCCGGCCCTGACTTTTGAGGGGCCTAAGACGAAATTTGAAAATGAAGGCCCTTAAAAATGCTAGCGAAACTAAATATAAAGTCAATAAACACCGTTTCAAAACTATATGCATGTATTTAACACGGAAAAAACCCAAAATGGGCCTACATACTTGGTGGTAAAAAATATTTGGAGGCCTTTTTTTTTCATTTTTCGTGGGGGCCTAAGACGACGGCCTACTGAGCCTTAGCTCAGGGCCGGCCCTGCTGGCCACACATGAGCCAGAAGACACTCTAATGCCCAAGTAATCAGGGGCGGACGCAGGATTTTTCATTAGCGTGGTCAAGAATCTATAATATTTAGTCCCTTCGTTTCATTTTGATGGTTCCCTATGAAGTTACATGCAAATTTTCAACACATTTGGGGCAAGTAATTTATTTGTGGGGCAAGGAACACAACGTAAAGACAACAAGATATACTCCTGTGGGGCAAAATTACAAAAATAACAAAAAATATGCATATCTCAGGGAGGATTTCCGGCTCAAAGGGGTCAACTAACCCCTCTTGCCCCTACATGGGGCCGCCCCTCCAAGTAATTCCCAATTTGAGAGAAAAGTTTAGAGCTTGAGTAAGCTAGTAACAAAATTTCTTAGGGCTAGCTTATATAGAAAGATTGTACTTGGTTTTTAAGTAAACTTGTGCCCGACACATGTCTAATGACAACAATATTGATACTATCAGTTTATCCGAATGACATCATGTATGATCGAAAAACTTCTAATAAGGAACCCTTATCTAAGTTAAAATGCGGACCTCTACTTTTCGGACCAAATTTCGACGATCTGAACCGCTCAATGTTTTTAAAAAGTGTTTTTAAAGGCCTACGCGGGAAATCTCCAAAAAAAAATACCCGGAAGGGCTTGATCCGAACAGTTTTCGATAAAAACTGTATATGTATAGTTTTTATCGAAACTGTTCGGATCAAGCCCTTTCGGGTATTTTGTTTTGGAGATTTCCCGCATGGGCACTTAAAGACACTTTTTAAAAACATTGAGCGGTTCGGATCGTAGAAATTTGGTCCGGAAACACAAAAAAAAGGCTAGGTCCGCATGGAAATCTTATATAAGGGACTCTTATTAGAAGTTGTTCCCATGTATGATATACTAAGTGATATGTAGACGGACTCCAACTGGCTGAGCCGCACCACCCGGTGCCCGTGGGGGAGCCTAGTTGGCGACTAACTCCTTGAGTTAGATGAATGCTCTAAGTAAACTTGTATCAGACACATCTATATTAATTGGACACCAGGTATAATGTACTAAGTGATGTGTAGAAAAAAAAATCCCTAATAAAAAAAAATTGTTATCCTATTTTTAGGAAAAAAAATTCATGACTATACAATGCCAAAATATTTGAGTAAAGTGGTTGTAACACACAGTCACCAAAAGAATCTTAGAAAGTAAAAATAAAGCCCAACACACTTTAGTAACCCCACATTTGCACATTGAGGTTCTCTGTATCCACATATTAGATTTGTCATTGTCAGACAAGTCATTGAAGGACCAAAGATTTGACTTTTGAGCCTCTTTGGAATCAACTTTAACTTTTGAATTGGCAGCTGTGTTCTCAATTATTATTGAACGTGTGTTCTACTTTTTCTATGGACCTTTTTTGTGGGGTTTTTCATTTTGAACCACTTATCTTCATCACCACCTCACAAAAGTTTGCCAACGTCTTTCTGATCGACTGGCAAGTCCTTTTTGAGAGACTAGAACGCCTATTATTTTGTAAAGATCCCCTCTCACTCTTTACAATATTGTCCGTTTTGATCGCCAAACCCCATTGGACTTCTCAATAAGTGATGCAGAATGAGCACGCAACTATACAGTTTCAAAGGTGGTTTGACGGTCAAAGCAGACAATATTTTACAGGGTGGGACCGGGTATTTACAGGTGATATTAGAGTCTGTACCAACCGAATATGTGGAAGAGATCTCAACCCCACACACGATGACCTATCTTCCTACATGGGCGAGATTGTGATGCCCCATAGCCAAGCTGGGCCCGGGCTTCCGTAGAGAGTTGTGGTAGACGTCTATGGGTGGTCACGGGTTCCACATCGCTTGGTGAATGCAAAGTTCAATGCTATTTATAATATAGATTACAATCCTATCTTGTACCAGGCTTTTTGAAGTCGTGAGGTCGTCAAAACTTTTGGAACTTCGCAGTTAAGTATGCTCATCCTACATCAATGCAATGATTGGTGACCTTCTAGGAAGTCTAAGGGATCCTTACATCGAAATGGTTGACAGCAAGGTAGACAACTTACAACAACGGTTTTTCTCTTACACTCGCTTGGTTTTCGATGAGATTTGTGGAGACCAGTTATCGCTTTTAGAACTATTCCCCGTCGCTCATCACTGCATCTATCGATTTTTTCATCACTGGCAACAACGATAGAGGCTGCTATCCGTGCGTGCAATATGGTTATTTTGTGGAATTGTTTTGGCAATAGCTGCACCCAGTGAGCTTGTTGTACTTCAGTTATCTTAATAAAAATCTTCTCATTCTATGCACACAAAAAATATCCAATTTGAATCACTTGATTAATGACAACATCAATAGTCCTGTTATCTTAATAAACATAGAAGCACATACAGATAAATACACAACCTGCAGTTCAACCATGACTGCAAATAACAGAAAAAAAAGTAATTTTTTCTTTCAATCATGACGAGAAAGCCATTTTTTGGCTTTTCCATGCAGAAAGCAACATAGCATCCCTCTCTTTCTCTCCTGCACAAAAAAGGAAAATCGTATCTTGCACTCCAATCGAAACAAAATGTTGTGGATTAGAAAGAAAGGACCCACCTGATTCGATTTTGAATATATCAAGCATCCAACTCGCACCATTGTTGTAGTGTTGGCGTTGCAACTCCAATGTTTTTCATGTCAAATATATTCGCTGGAGTAGGAAATTTGATGTTAGACATAGGCTTTGGTACAAGGCCAAACGACTAAGCAAAATGTGAATCTTTCAAACAAAAAAAGGATGGTTGACAGACCCACAGGAGTTGCAACTATGGATTCTTGGAAACAAAAGATGTTTTAACATGAGAAAAACAACTAGACCATGAACCAAATATCAAAAATGGTCCTCCCAGGTACTAAACAAGACACCGTATGTTTCCACCGGTCAACAGTACAAGAATGTATTTCTGTCGCCTGATTTGAGGTCCCATTAATATCGATTTATATCTCACTGATATAAGGTGTGCAAGTACCATGAATATGCCTGAAGACCAAATTATATATACCCAATGTCAAGTGAGAATTGAATGATTCTACCGTGCATATAGATAGATACCTTGGCAGTACCTACAAGTTGTTTGGAATAAAAAATCCAAGACGAATAAAAGCTGTTTTAAAGCCATTTTCAATTTCAATATGATAGGAGATAATTGAATATCATGATACCTTGGTAGTACTCTAGATGTTCTGAACATAATGGAGACATTGACAAAAGGTTCGTAAAAAGAAAGACTATAAATCATTCAGGGCATGTTAGTACAAGGAAATATTACTGCGAAACAACTTATCTTCTAAAAGAAGAATCATCATTGTCAACACAAAACATGCCGAATAAAATTAGATGTACATGCAAACAGTAAAGGTCATAGAAACTGATTCGCTAGAAGGAAAATGTCTAGGGATATACAGGCCGACAGAGCAACCTATCTTTCTTTCTCTTCACTGACCCTCATTCAAGTTGAGCAGGTGTACAATTAATTGATATGCGTATGACCATCTTAATGCCCCACCCCATGTATTTTGAATCAGTTGTTATACAAAGCTTATTATACTCCTTATTCTTCCCATGGCATCCGAGACCAACAAAGCTTCTTTTATATATATCTGATTCAAATACAAGGCTGTTCATGCCTCGCTTGAAGGTCAACCAACAAGGTTTGTCCTTTTTCATTTTTTGTACACAAAGGAATATTATCCTCGTTCAACACTTAAGACTTCCAGCAGGACCAAACTAGAGACTTAGCAACCTCCATTTCATTCAAATGTGGAACCACTACTTGGCCAATACATTTTTGAAAAGCCTCTAAATCAAGTCAGTATATTCAAAAGCAATGTCGGATAGCAAAACCAATAAGCATACAAAATCGTAAGAATTAAGTAAAACGATGTCAAGGAAGATTATGTGAAAAGGATAACAGCAGAAAAGGTACACCAGTTAGTACCAATTAAAGGGTTTTTCTGGGAGAGGTGCATTCGATATTCTCCTAACCTTTGGCATATATTTCACAAAGTGGATGTCTTCATAGTCTAACCAACAACTTGCAGGTTAGTAGGCTGGCTTTTGAGCACTAAACAGCTATCAACACAATTGCTAGAAGGTTGAAAGCTCTTAGTTGAGAATATATTCAGGACATTCAAGTTGCATGGTGTAGCCATATCCCATAAAACCAACTGATGCACGAAGGGATATGCTGTCGTAAGAATTACAAGATGAGAAAAAAGGACACAAGGCAGTATTATAGTGATGAATGCTATCCTTGAGAGAGGTCAATAGCCTTGGTCCAAACAGAATACTGGCGAAGGTGCTTCTTGTGAATCCCGAATTTAAAGGTCATGCTTGAGGAGAAAACTCTTAAGAGCTAGATGAACTGGCTTTCGATATTCAATCTTTTTGGTAATTTGACTAGGCTAGCTTACAGAATTCAGGCATCATTTGCGATCATAATCAGCTGAATTTTATCATTTGCACAAGTGTTTCCAGAATTCACATAGCCATTTCCATAGTTGGGGACTACGCTTTTGATGAGTTGAGTTCGTCTATACTATGACTTGTGACAGACCCAGTTTCTAATCCTTACTTTAAGCAACCTCAAGAGGGGCAAAAAGCATATATCTTGAGGAATATGGAAATTGGCTTTAGCCATAATTAATGCAGACAATGAAAATTTGGGCCATGGATTGCAAAAGAACGAAAAACATGAAAAAAGGGTTCCAACAAAACATAGCTCTCAAGAACAGTCTAAATGGATCAGAAGAACCTACCAAGATGTATGTCAAGTGTGGCAGCAGCCGTGGCATCAACAATAACTTCAACATATTTGTAATCCAGTGCTACAGCATCAAAGACGGTCTGTCTGATGCAGTTTGGAGTTTGAACACCTAGAAATAGAGATTCTATGAATTAGAAGCTGAATATACAGAAAAATAATCTGAAGCCTGCATAATAGCATACAATACAAAGTGCATTTACCGATGACTACCAAACTATTTATCCCAGCTGTCTTCAAAAATGAATTGAGGTGCGTAGCGAAGAATGCACTAAAGCGTGTCTTCACCACCTTATAATCCCCTTCCTTGATCACTAGGCCATCAACCAATTCTGCACCAAGGCTTCCTTTAGAGGTCGGCCCCGCTTTCTCACCAGAGTATAAGTGCCTACGAAAGAGCTCAACATCTCTTCCAAGTGGGTCATGCTCACGAACGACCTATGTCAAAAGCATATCACAGATTTTATAAGAACAAAAGCAAAAACAAGAATTTTAGTGTAATGGGGTCAAATACCAATTGCATGAGATTACCGAATAATGGGATTGGGGTGTATGGTACTGGTAATCCCAAAGCATGAGATTACTCACCCAATAGGGTCCTGATTTGACAACTAGTAGGGGAGCCAGAATTTTTGTGTAATGGGGTCAAATACCAAGTGCCATATTTTTTTTGCTATGTTCAAAATGAAGCAAGTTAGACAACAGTCAATACGTTTAGCAATGATAAAATGGCAAACGTCAAAATTTTAGTTATGGTCCTTGGGGCAATATATAGTATCTGAGGAGACAAATGAGTGAACTCTCATTTCACTGTAAAGTCATGTTTGATCCACCTCAGCAACCACATTCCATTGATGTCCTCACTCCTACTCGAACGATTCTGGCTAATTTATACATATAATCTATTCTATATTGTATTAAAATAAAAATCTCAAGAAAATATGTTAAACTTATCCTTCTACATGCATCAACAGACCAAATAGAAGAAGGCAAAAACTGAAGCAAAATCAAAGTCTGAGACACTCATTTCCCATGTAATCGCATGAAATGACGATTGCAAAATGCCTAATTTCAAAGGCTACACAAGAATCACAGTGACAGAGCACAGAGTGTGTTGAGAAAACGGCCAAACCACAACGCACGATGAACAATCAAGCAACAAATAATTAAGGAAAAAACAAAGAATGCAAAGCACAGAGATTTGATGTGATCCCAAACAAGCAATTGGGTACATCCACAGCTCACAACAAACTTTACTTTGTATCGAAAAGGTACATGAGTAACATCGGCTGCTGCGTACAACAGAGACTGCAGAGAGGAGAAAGTACCCAAACTACAAGGATACCGCGCCGTCGAGCCACTTCAACAGCCTTTATGACGTTGGGCACAATAGCTTCGCCACCATCTACACGCATCAAACCATCTGGTAGTATAAAATCATTCTGAACCCAAGCAAACAGTAAATCAGTTTCTTGAAGTTAAAAATAAAAAATAATTAGTACCCAATACTACAAAAACAGAAATAAGAAAAGGGTTTGGATTATTTTCCGAAGAAGAATTGAGGAAGAAGACCTGCATGTCTATGACGAGAAGTGCAGTGTTGTTCCCTTGATTATCTGAATCAGATGTATTCGCCATCTCTGGAAAGAAAAAGTTTTCTTGCTACTGAGATGGATTCCTTCAAATTGGAAATTGGACTCGTCCTCTCATGGGGAAGTAGAGTTCAGTTTGGTTTACACCATCTCCAGTTGCTTCTTCCTTATTTTTTCTTTTCAATAATACTTGCTGGATAATAGATAGCATCAGTTTACCGAAGTTATGCGCTCATAAACAAAGGGGTTGAAATGGAAGCAGGGGCGTGCAGTAACTCACTATAAGGTTGTTGTAGTGAGTGCCGTCTATCTCGACACCGACGGTTCGGATTTAATTATAACTTCAAATGTTCTAAGCTGTTCATTGCTTGGATTAAATTCAAACGTTTAAAACCGAGATGGACGGCCAGATAGGCTCACTACAACTACAACCGTGAGCCTACGTACCGGGTTGAAATTGTTCATGAATCAAGCCGCAGGTGTTCAAAGTGAATTTCTCTTGTTCTCGTCCGGACTAATTGCCACCAACGGCGAACTTGATTTTTTCCCCGCAAACTCTAACAATGTGGCTCAAACTTTAAGCTTATGGCCGCGAAGTTTAACCATGTAACAGCAAACTCTTATCTTGAGACCGCAAACTACAACTAAGTGGCCGCAAACTATTAGTACATAACCGCAAACTCGGATGTTAGATGGGATTTCCTGAGACCTACACTGTGTACTGCTGTTTGTGCTGATTACATATTTGCACATCTGTACCCTTAAGTTATGAAACGTTATATTGTTACCTATTGTTACATGAATAATTACCACACTACCCTTGTGAAATGCATAATGACCGAAAATACACTTGTCTAAGAAATGCATTGTTTTGTTTCTATGTGGCTTAGCAAGTGCAAAAGGGGGAGAATTGGAAATTGGACTCGTCCTCTCATGGGAAGTATGGCTCAGTTTTGTTTACAGCACCTCCAGTTTCTTCTTCCTCCAATAATAGATGTCATCAATTGAAGTAAGGTAGTTATGTGCTCATAGTCAAACGGGAGGGGTGAAATCGCACATGAACCAAAATACAGGGATCAAAATGATTTTTTTTCTTTTATGATTAGAGGTTCACTCCAACTTCAACTTGTTGTCAAACCTTTAGTAAAGGCTCATTCGATAGAATGCTCCATTTGAGTTCTTTTATTGAAGTAAATTTAGTATATCTGAATTTGAGTCAAAGAATGAATGACATAATCACGAGATTTTTTTATTTTTTTTACTCAAATTTAAATTTGATAGATAGTAATTAAGTAGGGACCAGAAATGTGGATACTCGTTTTACTTCAATTTTTGGTTAGTTAGAGCAAATCCAATGCAAGAGCTATACTTGGTTCTATACTCAAAATTTGACACCAAACTCAAAAAACCTCAAATCCAGTGCAGTGCTATATTTGGTTCTAAAATGGCACAAAACTATACTTGGTTCTATATTTAGAACCAAGTATGGCTATAGTCATCCTTGCCACCTCACTATTCCAAATGAAATATGCCGGAAATGTCAACTGACTTCGCCAGAACCGTCGCCGAAATATGAAAAACTAGCCGGAATCTAGAAAATGCAAAGTCGTCGGAAAATGCAAAGTCGTCCTGGATCTGGAACCCCATCTCACCTGCCATCTACTGGGGTTGACGGAGATCGATTGGGTTTGTTCGGAGATGGCATGGTCGGTTTGATCGGAAGAATTTGAAGGGCTGGGTTGACCTAGGGGTGGGTTTTTTTTTTCGGAGAGAGAGAGAGAGGTTCACCCAATTTACAGTGCAAGAGGATGAAGAACAAAGTTGATTGTTTACCCAATTTTTTTCGGAGAGAGAGAGAGAGGTTTACCCAATTTACAGTGCAAGAGGATGAAGAACAAAGTTGAGTGTTTACCCAAATTTTTTTTCGAAGGGAGAGAGAAAGAGGACGAAGAACAGAGAACAAATGATGAACTGATGTTCTCTGATTGTTTACCCAATTTACAGTGTTGAAATTGCACTTTGGTCCCTCTACAAAGTTGATTATTACTCAATCTCATGATATGTTATGAATCAATGCATTATGGCCCCTACAACGACCAATAACTAACTTTAAACATTTTTATAGAAATAACTAAATTTATAATAAATTGATTACATGACAATGGGGGTTGAAAATGACATAGATAGTTAAATTGAGGTTCAAAAAGTAGTAAAAAGTGAGGTGGAGAGAAAATTAGTTAAATTTGGAACTGTTTTGTTCTAAAATAGAACTAACCACTGGAGGTAGGGTTCTATTTTGGCACCAAAAACCACTTTTTGGTGCCAAAATATGGCAATAGCTATAGCCATTTTGCATCTTTTGCTCTTAACTATTTGGAGACCATAATAAGTTTCAGGACCCAATTAACCAACGGAAAACATTATGTCTGGGGTGTTTGGGAGCCTACTTTTCAACTTTTCATTTTTAATTTTTTGGCTTTTTTGCTTTTTGAATTATGATCAGAATATGTTTTGAATTTGGGAGGAGTGTTTGGGAGAAATGTTCAGAATGCATTTTGCAAGTGGAAAATGTGAGTGGAGAATGTGAAAAGTAGCTCAATGCCTCTTTTTTACTTCTCTTCTCTAAAGTGAAAAACCAATAACTCATTCTCCAAAAATGTGTTTTGGGGGACAGCTCCCAAACATCCAAAATGTGATACGTAGAAATGGAAAATGCAAAAAATGAGTAGCCAAACACCCTCGAAATGGTTAGTCACTTAATATAATTTTTGAACCTCTCCCACCTATTAACTTAAGCTTTCAGATTAGATATAAAGTTTCCACAATTTTATAATACAACTCACACTATTGTTCTAATTATTTTTAACACAAAAAGCACTTGTTCAAGTATCTTTTTTTTCTGATGATTTGTTCAAGCACCTTGTGTGGCCGGTTCATACAGGTATTTTCCCAATTTTAACTAGGTCTGCCGCAATTATTATCAAAAAATTTGGCAGACAAGAGTGACAAACCCATAGGAAAAAAGAAAGTGAAATCCATAGTGACACAAAAGTGATGCTTGACTACAAAATTTCTAGTCTCCATCTAAGACAACAAAAACACATAATTACAACAAAAAATTACAACCCAAACAGAGAATTAGAATCATATGCTACAATTTGATTTTTGTTTGAGATCCTTCAAAACCTCATATTCTCCTAATCGCCCACAAGTCCCCCCAAACTCTGCATCAATCTCATCAGCAATCGTCTCTTCACCTAATCTCCTTAAACCCCTGCTCAAAACCTTAGACACATACTCATAGCCTGGAAAAGTGGACCCCCACCCGCTCCTCTTCATCAAACCGTAAAGTCTAACCGTCGATTCTGTTCTTTCAGTCGCAATCAATGCCTTGGCGAGTCTACCAAGCCCCTTGTCGTCACAGGGGATCATACCCTCTCCCTCTAGATCAAGAATCAAACGGTCAATATCCTCCATCATTCCCTTCTTCCCCAGTGCCAGAACCAGGTCACCATAAATACCCAAGTTGGTTTGGTACCTGTTATATGCAACAATCAAACGAACTGATATATACGAATAGTAACTTTCAACAAGACTTCTAGTGCTCCCTTTATTTAAGAACTCCTAATTGAAAATACAATTTATATACCTCCAAAACTTTGAGCAAAGGACGTGAGACTCACTCGACCCTCCGCCACTACAATACTGGTAGTGTAATTACGTTCATCTATTTTCAAAGTAGTGAACATCTCTCAACATTCTGATCGGTTACAGTATTAGGTCCATCATTTAGCACCATGTTTGAAACCCGTGAAAAGGAAGATAAGAGAGAGACAAGTAATTAGGAGAAAAAAGCGTATACTTTTCACTCAGTTATAACTAGAGCTTGGTGTTTCATTCGACAGTTCCCTCCGCGACTATTGGTAGAGTATCTAGAGTGCATTCTAGAGTGTCCCCGACTACCCGGGTGTCTAAAGAAAACAAGTTGCGGAAAAATAGGTGCTTCTAGTTTGAAGTTTAAAGTACCTGTCCAAAGAGTGTTGAAGTCAAAGAGTGTCATCATTTCCATTTATTTTTTGGATCTAGAGAACGCTCAACAAGGATAAGAACAACATACAATATCGAAGCAAGTATAGAACGCAAATCGAAGGGTGACAAAAATCTCCAAAGAGGAGACAGAGAGCCTCTAAGAGCTAGAGAAGCTACTTTGTCTGCTACTGGATTTTCAGTCCGGCTAATCCATTTCAGCTTTAAACCCCCGCTTTGCACAAGCCTCTTAATATCCAAAACCAAAGTGGCAATATCCCAAGCCAACTTAAACTCTTCGCGTGAATAGTTTATTCAAAATCGAATAGCTGATAATTCCCCTTGCAGAATTTAACCAACACTAGAAGCTTTAACTGCTCCATCCACAATTCTTCCTCTGAAAATCTCTGAAAACCACAGCTGCTATAGCTTCCTTCCTGTCCTTGGCCATCGCTTTACTTGGTCTTCATTCACAACCCAGGATCTTGGACTCCTTTAATTGAATTGCTCCTTCGTAGAAGAGACCCAAAAGCTTCCACAAATTCCATACATGAACTCAGGATTTCTGAAACTGTTGGTAAAGGGTCCAATGGTTGCTTGTTGAAGATCAATTTATTTCGGGCCTTCCAAAAAAACCATCCATCTTGGACTCTTTTAAGTATGATTTACACCTCATGGATGCATCAAATTGAAAGGACAGTTCACTCCATATTCCTTCTAAGTAATTTCTAATTGGTTATTCACTCTCTATAGTCTCTAAAATCTTACTTAACAACAAGTAACACTTAATGAATGGGTCTCAATTTTATCAAAAACTACTCTTTAATAATCATATTTCAGCTATCCAATTGGAGATGCTCCAAAGCATTAAATTCCTCATAAAGCAAACCAAATTGAGCAGTAAAACCAATCAATTTTTCCTATTGACCTCTATCAAGAACATTGTATTCCATCACGTCTGAGAGCTTCGAGCTCGATTTATTTATAAAACGAGACAAAAACTCGAGCTCAAGCTCGCTTAGTAAACGAGCCTACTCGAGCCCGCTCACTTACTAAACGAGTCGAGCCTTAATGAGCCAAGCCCCATTCGAGTAGTTCGTTTCGTTTGCGGGGCTGCACTAAAGTGAATAACAAATAGCAATTATAAAGCTAATAACAAAAATAGTAATTATAATAGAATTACACAAAATAAAAGGCACTAACCAGCTTTCTGAACGGACGACTGAGAACACCATGAGCGCCAAATCGGAGTGATCCTGCCGTAGAAGCTCCTTGAAGGCGGCAATAAGGTCGGCCTTGATCAGACGTGGAAGGGTTTCCGACAAGACCTCGTTGAGCTTCGATTGGTCCCCTCTGTGGGCCCGTTTCAAGGATTGGACGGCTTGGATTGCTTCAATGCTTAGCACTCGGCCTTTGAGTAGAGGGCCACGGTTGCTTCGCGGGCCGCATCGGATGATAAGGAAAGGTCTAGGTTTATGGGTGGTGGTTGAAGGGTGGGGCGAGAGGAGGGCAAGATTTGAGCGGAGAGAAGACGCCATGGATGAGAGAGAGAGAGAGAGGAGAGAGAGTTTATCTACGGACTACGAATGTAACGAATCTGTTGGGTTAGAATATTTTGTGGATCGGGTCCTGGGCCTGATGTTCATCACGGGCCTAGGGATAGAAACAGCCTGACCCGAGCTTAATTGGGCTGGTAGCCTGGTACAGTTGGGCTGGTAGCCTGGTACAGTGTCCGTGCCTTATACTAGGCTTTGATTATAGTGGTGACTTTTAAAAACTTTTAAGGTGTCATTTTTCAAAAAAAATCCCAAATTCTTTTGGTATCCATGTGATTCTACCGAATGGGTTTCATACTAAAGACTAGAGTCGAAGGTTTACTTAAGTTTTGCTTTTGTGAGAGTATATTTGGATTGAGGGGTGTTTTGGGAATGTTTTTATCATTTTTTTTTTTAGATTATTGATACGTCTCGACGAGAGAAATCTAAAAAGTAAAATTTATTAAGATAAAAGTTTTTAAAAAGTTCACTGAAGATAAAAAAAATTCAAATTTTGGTGGATTATTTTTGTCTTTATTCACAAAAATTTAGTTTGGTTAATACTCTAATTTTTTACTTACTCGAGTAAATTCCTCTTGTCAAGATGAAGTAATAATTAAAATTTAACGGATGCGAAGGACAAGTCAAGAATGATGGGGTATTCTTCTGCCTACGCTTGATTGTTTTGTCAATACTTTCAAGAATGACATAAGCTTGTCATTTCTCTACCATATTTACCTGATTGTTTTTTACTTTTTATCACAGTTAGATTAGAAAGAAAACTCTCAACGTCTTTTGGAATCTCTGTATGCTAATCAAAAAAACCAAAAATAATCACTGCATCTATCGATTTTTTCATCATTGATGATTTCAGTAGAGGCTGCTATATAATCCCAGTGAGCTTGTTGTACTTTCCAACCACAATCACATCTCCAAGAGAGAATTGTACACAAGTTTTTACATGTACATGCATGAAGTGGTGATTCTCTGATCTCTATACCCCATCTTCCTTGGACTTTGCTTCTCCATTCTTAACTCCATTTCCTAGTTTATGAAACTCTTCATCCTTCAGATCCTTTCCCTCATCTTTAAGTTTAGAAAACCCTTGATCTGCACAAGGCCCATATGCCCAACTACACAGAAGAAAATAAAGCAGATTAACCGAACTCATAACCGCCAGAAGCCAATAGTAGCTCTCATAATGACTTTTATTGATATCGTTCGAAATCCAGCTCTCTTTTCCCCCTCCTTTAGTAATAGTAGCCACAGTACTCAGTATCAAACTGGCCAACAAACTCCCCACGGCCAGCCCTAATCCGGATAGAGACACTGCTATGCTTGACATGCTCTTTGGCAACTCCGAGTAGAAAAACTCATTCGATGCAATCACGTTCAGGGCTTCGGCGAAACCATTCAGTAAATGTTGTGGTACGAGCAACATAGCCGACATATGAACAACTCCTCTAGGGTTATTGTAATCGCCACTTTCTAAGGCTTTTCTCTTTCTATAATGCTCCACAATTGCTGCAACTACCATGGCCAAGAAAGAGCAACATAACCCAAGACCCATTCTTATTTTTACACCAACTGAAAAGGGTTTTCCTCTAATTTTTGAAGCAGAGGGGATGATAATGCTATCATAAAGAAAGATCCAGATTACTGTACCAATTATTATGAACATAGGGAAGGAGCCTGCAGGTATTTGGAACCCTGGAGTGATGTGTCTGTTCATGGATCGAGCTTGGAGTAATTGGAAAGTGCCCTGACTTACGTTTATCGACATCATGATTGATGTAGACCATAATGGGATGACTCTGATGAGGGATTTTAGCTCTTCAACTTGGTCTGCTGTGCAAAGGCTCCAAGCATTTGAAGCCTCTCCTTCTGGAGTTATGTCCTCAGGATTCCTAATGATGCACGCTTTGTTTAAGAACCTGAAAAGGGATGAAACTGCAACATTCATCAATCCACTCATGGAGAAGCTGCAAAATGTTTCCACTAAAGCTAAATTTGATTTCAGCTTGGGAAAAGCCAGCTTTACAAAAATCTAAAACTTCTCTTCTAAAGGCCCTGTTTGGTTGTAGATTTCACAATTAATTTAGTTCTATCTATATGTTCTGGAACACAGAAATTCTTTCGGAAATTTGTTGTGAAAGAACCCATCTTTGGATTGCTTCATAATCTCAAAAACATTTCTTCTCAAAATTTAAAAAGAAATGTCAACAATGACGGTCACTATTGCTGCGCCATTGTGGACTAAAGGTCACGGGTTCGATTCTCGGTTACATCTCTGCTTGCAGGTAAGACTACGTACATCAACCCTTTCCCAGACCCCGCATATGTGGCAGCTTTGTGCATTGGGTAGGCCCTTTTATGTCACCAATGAGTGCCATGGATAAACAAAGCCAAACAGAGCTTTAAGTCGATCGGCTACATGAATCTCTTTTCTCCATCTAGCTCTGTCGAGGGCATCATGTTTCATGATATTCAAAAAAACCTAGATCCTTTTGAACCATGGTTTCTAAAGTCTATTTTGGTCAACTCCTTCCCTTAGTGTTACTTGTACCATAATCGCATTCCTCCTAACTATCACATTGGCTAACCTACGATAGACATATCCAAACCACCTTGATCGATTTTCTCTCAACTTATCTTTTGTCAGCGTTAACCTTACCGTTCCTTGAAAGTTTTCGTTTCTAATTATCTCTCACAAAATCTTACCACACGGCTATATTAGCATTCTCATTTCAGTTACATGTATATTTTTTAGAAGTAAATATGTTGATAACTGCCTTGAAAAGTACAACATACCGAGACTTTGCTCTATAATTTAAGTTGGAAAACACATAAGCTAAAACCAAAAAAGAGGAACCAAACACTTTGAAGTATAGCTGTTTAAGCCCTTGAATTCATCCTTTAAGCTAAATAATTGTGAAACATTCAAAATTTAAGCTGAGTAAGCTGCAAAGTAGTGGGAAACAAACAGAAAATAGTACCTGAGTTTGTTGGTTGGCTCGGAGAGAGTTGAGCCACTCATGTGATGATACCTCAAATTCGATTCCCCCGACGGGAATGCTACTTTTCTATTCTTGATACAAACCACAATCACTCGTGCAAAGTTAGTAAACAAGCTCATGGTAGCTTTTTGCTTGATATAAAATGGAGAGGCGATGAAGAAGGAAAGAACAGACAAGAACATGAGGATTGCGGGCACTCCAAACCCTACTTTCCATCCGGCGTGATCTTGAACGTAAACAATAACTGTGAAAGCAATCATGACTGACATAGAAGTTGCAGCGTAGTACCAACTGAAGAATTTTTCTAAGACCCGTTTGTTGTTTGGATTGTTTCTTTGTTCCACTTGGTTTGCTCCAAAAGCTAAGGAACACGGTCGAATCCCACCGGCTCCAATGGACACCAGGAAAAAGGAGAAGAGAAGGGTTGCATATTGGGATCCGGTAGGGGATTTGCAGCTCTCCCCCTTTAGTTGGTTGCAGTAAGGTGGCCTTGCTTTGGGGATCATAGCCGTTATCCAAATGAGGACCACACCCTATAACCATGAAATTGCAACTTAGATTAATTTGGCACTTCAATTTGGTTAATCAAGTTAAGTTGAGAAATTAACCACAGAAGTGTATGAAGCCGATAATTATGATTTCAAATCATTTGGATTAAGGTTGTTAACCAAAATTCATGTGTTACCTTTCTTTTAAGAAATATGGATTCAACTGAAACCAAGTAAACGAGTACAAACAAACTCAACCCGCGCCAACAAGGAAACAAGTATCTCGAGACAGAAATACACCCTCCCTAGCAGAGTAATGAAGGAGATTGAGGGCTTGCTCAGGACCCTTTTATGGTCAGCGGTTAATCTAAAACAAACCGGGGAAAACACTTAGTTGGTCTAGCATATGTGTAACTGAGATGATTTCCGTTGCACCAAAAAAAAAAATGTGTAACTGAGGACGGTGGTTAGGGTTCAGACCCTTGACAGACTGGAACAAGGCTAGTACTACGCTTAGGCATCTTTGGGCTATTAGCAAAAAGTCTGATTCTCTTCGGTTAAGTTGGTCCACAAATACATAATTAAAAGGCAAAGTTTATGGAATATAAGCAACTCACTATTCTTTCTATAAGCTACTTGAGGTGTTTCTTTTCTTTTGTCTCTGTTGTTTAGCCCTCTAACGACCGAGTGAGGGGTATGCCCTTCTGGTTTTGTTGTAGCCTTGTGCCCTTCTTCAATGAAACTTGATTTACCCAAAAAGAAAAATGAAAAAAACTTCAAAGGGTTCAATTTTTAGAACATATTCATTAAAAGGATTGGAAGATAGTAGTTGGCCACTTAAATGAAAATTCTATATTTCTTAGAAGCTGAGGTCGTCCTTCCTTCCAGCCGGCAGCTGCCATAAGGTGAGGGATAGAAGACTCTTTCGGTATGGCGGGAAGAGATTTCAGAGATGAATTTTGTTTCATACTTGAGCCAAAATATGAATTAACCAATTTAGGAATTCTGCATACCAAGAATGAAAATTTTGCGCAACCAAACATGAAGGAATGATTCAGAGTAAAGGCCAGTCCTGTATTTCAAGACTCAGTCCAACCAATTGCTGCTTGCTGAATAGGCTGGGATTTAAGAAAACACATGTGAAATAACTATAAAAAAAAAAGGAACTATGTTAGTTTTCAGTCTATTTATTTTGAATTGGTAATTTGGTATCAACTCTCGATGAATAACTATCAAAAAGTTGACAAAAATCCACTATCGGGGGGAAGGTCGTCCGTTGCTGTGCCTATATCAGTAGATTCAGTACGTTAGAACCATACTATCTTTTCTTCTTCTTCTTTTTTTGACGCAATGCATGACGCCTAGGCAGATGTGCCTTCAACCTAATGGCTTCAAGCGCAACTTGCATTCAAAGAATCTTGAAAGGTGAAACATGTTGTGCCCAGAATCACACCATGAACACACGCACACTATTGACAAAGAAAACACAAAGATTTTACGTGGTTCCCCAAATCGGTACATCCACAGCCAGCGGATAATACAACGAAATTAGGGAGGAGATACACCAACCACTCAACTCAACCTCACACTCTCATAGTTCTTTGGTTCTCACGCACTCTCATGTTGTGTATACAAAAGAGGAGCCGGAGCTACCATGAGGAGGCCCCTGCCAACTACCATCTCTCTAGCTCACTTTTTTTTTTTTTCCCTATCCTTTCACACTTTACACCCAAACCTAGATCTTTATATACACAGTAGATGGGAAACAAAGTCTTGATTGCCATAAAGGCCAATCACGCCTAAACTATTCCAACGTCAGGATTGGGTTGGAAAGTCTTCCATAGCTTCCACAATTGTAAAACATGATGGCTTGATCTCATCCAAGTCAAATTTTAGCCAATACGTGAATTCCATGTGCTGGAATTCAACAAAACACTCGAGGGGTTTCAATTATTAACTTGAGTGAAACAATTCTCGAAAATCTAAAGCAAGAAAAATCATTTTTGTGTTTCTTAACAATGGGTTATTTTCTGATAAAAAAAATCCATTCAAATGAGTCTCGATATCGATATCGTTCAGTCAATCCAGTTTTACACAGCAAACATCCTGAAAAATTTATCAAAAAAAGAGCAAGAAATTACCAGGAGACTGAAGATGGAGCCAAGGCCAATGGTGAGGAATCGGCCCAGATATGAATCAGAGATAAAAGCTCCAAATAGTGGGAAGAAATTGGAAGCCGCGGACCAGAAAAAGAGTATGTTTGTTCCTTTGGTTATCCCTATATGGTAATCTCCCATCAGATACAATATCATGTTTGGCAATAACCCATAGCTAGCCACCTTCTCCAATGCTTCATTTGCTGTTCATATTTTTGGAATTTGCCAAATCAAACACAGATTCAAGCAATAATCAGAGAAATCAAAAGAGCACAATTACAAATAACACCAGCTTTACATGATTCGGCCAATAATTGCTGCTGTTGTTTCACTGGAGGAAAAAATTCTAAGGGTTTGCCATGTGGCCAAAGGTCTGAGAATTTTCGAAATCGTTTACCATTCGAAATCTTTTAGCTGCTATCAATTTCTATGGGTTTAGTTCCTACGCTTTATTCCATATTCAATTGGGTCCCTTAAGGCCATCTCCAATCCTTTCCCATTTTAAGACACAAATTTTGAATTTGGGCAAAATCATCAAAAACCCATTTCCAATGCTTACCCAAACCCTGCCCCATTTGGGGGTTTTACCCATTTATTTCCCCATTTTGGGGACAACCCAAGCCCTTACCCGTTTTAAGGCTACTTTGCTTCACTGGATCTTTCAATTTGATGTCGTACTTAGCATTGTCGGATCTTCGCCGGAGCTGATTCTATCATCTCTCTCATTTAAATATATGCCATTGGTTATTTGAAAAATTAAATTTGGAGTTGGTTTTGCCATTGGAGATTATCCTACCAAAATTAGGTTTTTAGACAAACTTTGACTCAAATTTGGGTTGGAAAAAAAGCCCACTTCACTCTATTCAAACCTATAACAAATTGAACTTCACTCAAATTTTTACTCAAATTTGGTAAGCTTATTTATCACGTCCCAAATTTACAACAATGTCATTAATGAAGCTTTTACTCAAATTTATCCTTAGATTTGAGTTTGCAATGGTGTGTTTCATATCAAATGAAATCCTTTAAATATTTACTCAAAATTTGCTTAAAGTATGGAATTGAGATGTAAGTAAAACTGAACTAAACACTGAGTTAGAAAAAAGTTCTACAGTGTATAATAAACAAATGTGAAAATATGCATATATACATATAAACAAAATGTGAGGAGCATCCATGAATCAATGTAGCAGCTGGGGATCAAAATGTATACCTATGATAAATGGCATGGTTATAAGGCCACCCTTTTGTCTTCTCGGAGGAGGTTGCTGCTGTTCCATTTTAAGATCTGCAGAGACCTCCGGTTCTCCCTCTCCTTCTAAAAATGCAACCCACTTTTTTTTCTGTCAATAGTACAATTTTGAGATTCTTCCTTACGCTTAGAAATTAGAGTCAGACACGCCAGTGGACTTGTGGCCTGTGGGAGATTTATAAAAACGTGAAGGAGAGTGAATGTAGAAGTTGACGATGGGTCCTACCCACAGTCCACCAGCCAGTGGAGTTTTTTTTTTTTTTTTTTTTTTTTCGCGGAGAGTTTTCCAAATAATAAAATCAACATTTGCTAAAATATTTGATTTTAGCCATTTGCTAAAATTAAAGATTTTTGCACTTCCTCATTTGCTAAAATTAACCGTTGATTTTTAGCAAATGATGATTTTATCTAATTTTATTATTTGGGAGAATACGATTAACGACGCGAGAATACAAGTATGACGTGAAACACGGAAAAAAAAATTCATAATCATTGTAAACTCAACCCAATTAATAACATCATTAACATGAGAAAATACCAATAAATTCAAGGGAAAACAACACTCACGCACTAGTGTGAAGGTTCAAACTCGTGATCTCTTGGTGAAATATAAGAGTCTTAGCTAACTGAACTAACATCAATTAATTAACTAAAGGGTTTTTAAGTGGTCATCTGGTGTCTAACACCTCTTGCCTAAACATTTTGGTAGAGTCTATAACTGTGTGTATGAATACGGCAAAAAATGTGTGGTGTTAGCAGATACACCATGCTAGAAAAAAATTTGAGTGCCAAATGGGTATTGCCACCTGGTACCCAAACATGATCCGAGCAGTCCAAATGTATTTTGGGCGGCCCATAGTAAATAATGGATGCTCTCAAACACCACACATGGAAGGATCCGGGGTAGGTGTTATGCGGTAGGTGTTGTGCGACAAAACTACGTCGTTTAGCTTAATTTTTGTGCACACCTCTAAAGCTTCCAAGGGTCTTGTTTGAAGGAAGAAAAATCGCTACAAAGGAAAATGAGCAAAACGACGTAGTTTTGTTGCACAACACCTACAGCACATCGTCTCTCCCAGATTCCACATGGAAGGGATGCTACTAGCTAGTCTCGTGGAGATGGTTCGGAGTGGGTCTTTTGAACTCCACCACTAAATTACCCCACTAAATTTTATTTTATTATTTTTTAAACTCCACCACCATAATGTTTTTTTGAACTGCACCACCATAATGTTTGCTAGCATCTTTCTTAACTGATAGGCCCTTTTTGAGGGGTCAAGGGTCTGTGTTGTGCACCTAGTGCGCAACACGCATGTTAAGATAAATGACATTGTCGAACAGGTACCACGTGTCCAATACCCACCCGACACTGAAAAATTTCTCATGCCACCATGTGAAGATACACGTGACCGCCAACAATTTTTTTCCCAAAAATGATACAGACACACCATTTCCACTTCTTTCTGCTTTCTGTTTCACACTCTCACTCACATATGGGCGTATATATGAGGACCACCCGTATATGAGTGAAAGTGTGGTAGAGTGCGACCAAAGGGTGTGTCTGTATCATTATTATTTTTTTCCGTTTCTTGACATGCTTATGGCTAAACCTTGTGTCAGCTCAACTCAAAGTGGGTCGGACCCATATTATTATAGCTGCATCGGGGTTGGATGTGACTGAGTTGACTTGGGCCCTCCATTATAGTACTATAGTGGGAAACTTTTTGCTCTATTATTTTAATTGATTGGCCCACTTTATTAAGAAGTGGAAACTTTTGCACTTGTTTGATTTCAACTATCATTGATTCTATGAGAGTGACCTCTCCCGTCTCAAGAATTTATTTCTTCTCTCTATCCTACTTTCACACTTAGGGGACGTTTGGTAGGCGTATTGGTTTTGGGATAAAATAGTAAGAGCGGATCCATATTGATAAGAAAGTTTTTTTTTTTTTTGTCATTTGTCATTCCTAATCTATTAAATGAGAGGAGGGGGAATAGAACTCGATCAAGGGATGCAGTGTAGGGCATCTAAGAGATTCACCACATGAGCTACCCACCACTTGATTAAAAAGGAGGATTAAATAGTTCATAATTTAGATGAGGGATAAAAAAAAATGGGAGATAATGAGGGTGGATGATCCGATGATGTGAGATCGTGTCAAAAGATTTTCTTGCCCTTGGTAATGCATATATTAATTCTAGAGTATAAAAATTTTCAATTTTTTTTTTGTATCGAATCAAAGATCTCTATTAATAGTTTAATTTGCTGCAATGAAATATTATTAAATTATATGCGGAAGTACTGTATTTTTGTATCCAAAGGATATTATAAAGCAACTCAACAAACTAACAAATTTCAATTTTATATCGAATTAAAGATATCTATTAATAGTTTAATATGGTGCAAAAAAAATATAAAATTTATGCGCTGAGGTACTTTATTTTTTAATCCAAATAAAATTGCATGGGGGTAGGGAGGTAAAATGGGATGGGATAACACGCACTTATCGGGGGAGTATTTGGATTGCCAAACGATGGATATGGAGGAGAAGGGAGACTATTTACCTCAACTCACCTCATCCCCTCTTCTATTTACGCCATCCAAACGGGCTTTAGGTTTTCATTTTTTTGGTGGGGAGCCGGCCACCCATCTTCACCTCTCCTCCTTCTCTAAACCCAACTCCAGTACATATCTCTAAAATACTACTCGTGTTACAAAAGACATTGTGCATATGTCTTTCAAACACTCTACAAATTCAATAATATATATTTTGTGCAAAATACAAAATACAAAATGTGAAGAGCTAAATAATGGATGCTCTCAAACACCACACATGGAAGGGATGCTACTAGCTAGTCTCGTGGAGATGCTTCGGAGTGGGTCTTTTGAACTCCACTAAATTACCCCACTAAATTTTATTTTATTTTATTTTAAACTCCACCACCATAATGGTTTTTTGAACTGCACCACCATAATGTTTGCTAGCATCTTTCTGAACTGACAGGCCCCTTTTGAGGGGTCAAGGGTCTGTGTTGTGCACCTAGTGCACAACACGCATGTTGTGCGGCCCTTTGGGACTCACCTTGGGTCTTATTTTTTTATCCGAATTATTCATTTTGTTCGTCTTCTCAAGCACGTGGCTCACGTAGAAATTCATGTTGATCGGAGATCTTTAACTACATTTTCATAATGTATTTTTCTTGAAAATGGAACGCTCAGAGAAACTATTGTAGGTGATTTTTTTCTTCAAAACAATAAGCTAAATGGTCACCGATCACATAGTTATTGATGTCCGATCAACATGAATTTTGATGTGGACTATATAGTCGACAAGACGAACAAAATGAACTACTCAGATCAAAAAATGGGACCCGAGGTGGGCCCCAAATGGGCCGCAGAGCACGCTTGCTGCAGCACAAACTCAATCATTTAAAATCCAAATCTAGGCATAATGTTCTCAAACACTTTGGGTGGTCTTTGATTAGTCCTGAAGATAATATTCCAATAATTTGACGGTATAGTTGAAAAAAATTAGTCCTGAAGATAGCAAACAAACATAATATTTAAAACATGATTAAGAAAAACATAATATTCCAATAATTTGACGGTGTAGTTGAAAAAAATGTATATTCGCTTCTTTTATCTTAAAATATTGGTAGCAAAGTTTAAGTTAATTGTAAATATTCGCTGTAGGCACTTATATATTATATAAACATAACAACCATTTAAAAAATCATAATCTATAACAAAAGAAAAATTCTATTGTCCGCCTATTGGACGGACGATAAAAATACTATTTTACTGGTAAGTGTTCTTTGACCGGGTGTATGCTTTTGGTAAAATTGTTCTTTTGCAGGTAATAGAGCACTTTTATTGTCCGCCTATTGGACGAACAATAGGACTGATAACAAAGGGTTTGGAGTTGGTGATGTGCACCAGTGCACAGCATGCGTGCTGTGCACAATCCTCGCCGTCCGTTCGGTGATCCAATGGTCCAGATGGAATCTTGCAATGAACGGCTCGGATGTCGCAAGGCTCGGATTCAATTTGGACCATTGGATCGCCGAACGGACGGCGAGGATCGTGCACAGCACCAACACCGAACCCGATAACAAAACTCATTTATTCTTTGTTCGTAACTCGTAAGTAAGAAAGGAAATGGGTCGGAGACTCGGAGTGACTTTCCTTTTCGGCCCATTTTAATTCCTTAGTCAATTTAGGTAGAAAGATGGAGAGCACTAAAAGGTTTTCTTGGCTTCAACCAACCTTATGGAGTTATGATTAATTCATTTAGGCGTCGGACTATATGTCACATTATCACGTACCTATGGTTTTGATACCTTGAACCACATTTAGGTGTCCGGGTCAGCTTACGAGACACCTCGACTAATCTTGGGGCCAAATTCCACTGTCAACTTGCTGAGAGCCCAATTAGAACATTCAGTATTTAGCATACGTTAAGCGTCTAAAACAAGATTGATGCTCCGTTTGTTTCGATGCAAAAAAATTTTGGTTAGAAAATATTTTTCATGTAAAATGATTTTGGGTAAAATATATATATTTTTAATTTGGTTTTCTGGTGTTTGGTTGCACTTGAAAAAATTTGCAAGAACAAAATTGTTTTAATTATAGTATCAAAGTATATGAGTACTTGATGAAGGAAATTTTTGGCTCGAGTGCGTGGGGGTAGACTATAGAGAGAGAGAGAGAGAGAGAGAGAGAGAGAGAGAGAGAGAGAGTACTTTTGTTGCTTGGGGGAGGGGGAAGAGAGAGAAAGAGAGCAGCGTGCCCATGTTACAAATGCATTCACGTGGAAAGAGAAGAGGATGGTACAGTGTCCCCGATGGAAAACAACTTATCGGTTTTTCCATGGTAAGTTGTTTTTACGGGAAATTGCATAAAAAATTTCCAAAAAAATTAAATTTCATGATTTTTAACAACCAAACACCGGAAACTATGTAAAATATTTTTGGCAAAAATATTTTACTTCCAAACAAACGGAGCCTTAAAACCTAAAACGAGATTCCTGGGGAAAATTTTGAAATAATGACGGCCTTGTTCGTTTCCCTGTTTAATTTTAGTTTTAGTTTTGACGACATCATCATTTCCCCCATTTCTCTCTCTATCTCTCTCTACTCATTACACCTGCTGACATCGTCAAAACTAAACTAAACTATCTAACCAAATACAACCGACAAATCTTCCTGCCAAGTCTACTAATTAGGGTGAGTTTGATATTGGATGTTTTCAAACTAATAACTTTGGATCAAAATTGGGGTTTTGACATCGGAGATGCTATCACCCAAATTGGGTTTTTACTCAAAATTTGACTCAAATTTGGGGAAAAAAAGAGAGGGTTGGGGCTGACGATGCTTTGAACCCCCTATGAAAGCCTCGATCGCTTAAGTGGGCCCGAGCATAAGTGGGCTTCTCTCCTCCTAATGGGCTTTACCTAGTTACGAATTTTAGATGCCGCCTGACCTAGTTATAGATTTGATAGGACCAACCCAGCCCAGGTTCTTATGCCCAAGGGTGATGCTATCATTATAGCGGAAGCTAGAGCCTTTCCATGGGTTCAAATTTCAAAAGTCAAATGGTCAGTTCAATGTACAGTAATTTTTACTTCATTTGTCTCAAAATTTTAGTCCATCTTTTTTTTCTTTTTTTTTTGGATGTCCGATAATTGTTTTCTACTTTCACTAGTTAAGGAGAAAAAAAATATGTCATTTTCCTTTTTGTCCTTTATCCCATATTCATATTCATACAAAAAAGTGGAGAAAAAATTGAATTACAGAGCATATAAAAGGTAATGATTATGTTCTCTTAAAATGTTGGACTTTCAAATGCTACAATAACCCACTATACATGCATGCTATCTTACCGTAACGACTTGATCCAGCTAACTTGCTAACACTTGGCCTTATAACATGGCTCAAAAGGTTAATCTCGAGTTATATAGTAACTCGTGGCTTTTCGTTATATATTACTTAATCCTGTCCAAACTCTTCGATGTGGGCTCATTACTGGTTCTCACGCATATTCAACCCCTTGCCGTTTTCTTAGGATGGACACCACCCCGGCAAGTATTTTTAAACTAGGGTGGTGTTTCTCATAGCTCTTTTGTCTTTAAGTTACAGACCGTAGACAAAAGTTAATTGTTTATTTTTTTGTGACTTTTTGTGCTTTTGTTGTGAGGAAATACTTTTAAAGTTTTTTTTGACAAAAAGCCGAAAAAGGCGATTAGAGGAACTGTGACAGCAGAAATTTGGGCCCATCGTCTCAATGAATAAAACCAAAGCAATTGTGAGAAACTCATTCTCTATTTTACAACAAATAAACCCAGAGGTCAGAGCCGAAACAGGCCCCGAGTGTGGAGTTTTATAATTCTTAAATTTAGTAGACTTGAAAATGGTAATTAAAATTCTTATTTCAAGGGAGACCACTCATGTGATACTTTCATAGAGTAGAAGACGCGATATATATATATTTTTTTGGCTTGTGAAATTCTACATTTCAATAGGGGATGGCACACCCATAAGATGTTTAAAAAAAAAAAACTCATTCTCTATTTTACAACAAATAAACCCAGAGGTCAGAGCCGAAACAGGCCCCGAGTGTGGAGTTTTATAATTTTTTTTTTTGGCTTTAAGTTTGTTTATATGCAAGTATTTCCAGTTGAACTATTAGTAAATCAAAAAATAAGGAAGAGAAAGCCCATATCGTAGTGTCAATTTGCAATGAAACCCAATTGGAAAAATAAATCCAGCACTTTTCTTGATGCTTCAGCATATACAGAAGCTGCCAAGGCCACCGACTGTTGACATTTCTCTGAGTTGTCTGTTGTTTTTCGGAATCTTTGAGCTATAAATTTGTCAAAAGTAGTAATGATACCAGAAGTATATACAACTCAGAGAAATATGACACTCTCAATTTGGTCAGTGGACAACTGGACATGGTTACGGATTTCCTTAGCTCAAGTCTTTGAACGAGATTGTTTGCAGCATGCTTGCATGTGGTAGGCCGGCCCGCTAAACCGTTGAACTTATAAAATTTTCAAGTATATCATTAATCGTGTTGTACCGCACTAAAAATAAATTTATTATAACAAAGAATTAACCATTATTCTAGCTAGAAAGTAGCGGCTAAGTTCAAGTGTCGATCTGTAGAGACAGATTGACTAAATTACGTAGTTTTGATTGGTTTTTAATTTAATTCAGTAAAAAGGGATTGGTTTGATTGTTTTGAAAAACTAATGGAGTATGAAGGCATGTAAATAAATTTTCAGACGAATAAGTGAGAATAATTTAGAGTTTCAAATCCACCTCGACCACGTACCTAAGCTATGTAATTATCACTCGAATCAAGAAGGAATATCGCTAGTACTTGCAAACCTTCTCGAAGGAATATAGACTGCTTTATCTCATATAGCATAGACTCTTTTACGGGCTGTCAAGTGACACGATCCGTCTTACGAGCATAAACAACAAAACCATTGACTAACTATGCATTTGAAAGTATGCACACAAATACTCAACAGATTGAAATAAAAAAAATTATTCAATTCGATCACATGAAAAGGGTTCTTAGCTAGACAATCGATTGTCTAGCTAAAAACCTAAAGACTATACATATATATTACTTGAGTCGGGACTTCATCTTCCCCCTAGATGGTGTTTAGCCTTGGAGATTGAGATGATCGCTTGATTTGAAGAAGAACTTGAAGACTCTGTGGATTTTCCTTATGTTTTTCTCTCTAAGGTTACCTCTCATAAAGTTCAGAACCTAGAAAACGTACATAGAGGTCCCTATCTATACCCTAACCCCTAAAAAGTACATCAAAAACGCGTGTTTTGTTATCCCGAGTCTGGCCTGTCCGTCCAGGCGGATCTATCCAGACGGCTTATACAGTTTGCAATCTTTGCACTCTATGCTCTCGTATCAACTCCAAATTGCATCTTTTATGGTCCGATAACCTTTAAGGCCTACAAACACAATAAGACCATTAAGATTCACCAACCAACACTATGAATGCACCATTAAAGCATAAATTAGAGATTAAATGGGTACCTTTCAGCACCTATATATCATCATTCACATATTTGTATTGGGGGAATCTGCTATCCATGAGGGATGACAGACCCTCCAACCCCCAATTTGAACCGTCCATCTTGACAATCAGTGGTTTAGATATGTTTTATCAACTATTATTGCTAAGAGTTCTTCTACAAATCTGAATTCCATCATCTGCGGATATGGACAACTCGGATTGGTAGGGTCTGCCGTCCCTCAAGGACAGCAAAGCCCCCGGGTCCATTATATTTAATCATCTATTTTTTCAAGATCAATATATATTTTGATCATGTGGCTATCAATAATAGACCAATTTAAAGTTTTTTTTGCATGTGAGCTTCTCCGCTAGCGATATAAATGAACAATTCTGATCATTAGGGTTGAGATTTGTGATGGCCAACCAAAACGGACTGCAAGGTGAGCTCCAAAGCTTGGTTATAATCATCAAATATAAGTGGGTACAATTACTTTTGATATTTGCCTTTTCTTGTTCTCTCTTACATAGGAATTACTTGTGATATTTGTGATGCGACAGTTGATGAGGACAGAGACAAGTGCGTTTTCAATATCTTCCCACTAACACAAATATCGTTGATTGCTTCCATTATGAAAAAGGGCAAAAAGTGGAAGTGGAATTGGAGTTTAAGCGTGCCATTTCAACAGGCCATGGTTTTTACTGTAGCTGGTAGTTCACTACTCAAACCATCACCATATCTTGGGCGCTTGGGAGCTAATATTTGGTAAGATATACTGTAATAGATTTTTAGATTGCAAACTAATGTAAATTTGGACTTATAAGCTTAGATTATATGGGTGTTTACGAATCTATGAGCAGATTTTGAGATTTTTGTTTTTAAAAAGTTGTTGTAAGCGTTTGTAAAAATTTCTTATCAACAAATTTTGACAATCTACAGATTCTTAGAAACTGAAATAGGAAAGAAAATCTAATTATGGAGAAGCTAGATTTTAGGTGCTTTTCCGACCAAATTTTATATTCTACTAATTATTTTGGAAGCTGATTTTAAGCTTTATGCATGCAGAAGCTACATAACTATAGTGAACAAGAATTTACAGCAGACACACCCAATTTATAAGTTTTTGAATGATGGGTGAAAGAATAGATTTTGCATCAACATAATCTTTGGAGTAAAGTCTGAGGAATAAGTTATAGAGTTTGTAACCTATGGACTATGGTTTACATCACCAATAGTCGTAATATGCACCCTTCCCACTGTTTTGTTAGAAGACCACGGAACTTTAGTACAGTCCGGTGCTGATTCCTCCCCCCAATACTTGATTTTCATTTTGAAGTTTGAACCACTCACTGAAAGAAAAACTGTTGATTTGAGTGTGACAACTCCTACTTGTAGCATAAAATGTATTGAGCCCAGTGGTTAGTCTCGTTGGTTGATGAATTTTTTTTTCTTCTACACAATTGAGTAGGATTAGATTCTTGGGTTTACGCTGCAAAAGAGTAGTATTTTTGTGAATACCATAGTTCTGGCGTGGAAGTATGGATTGTCTTTGGCTGGACCGAGAAAGATATTAGTCGAGGTACACGTAGCTAGCTGGCTCCAACACTCTGACTGTACTGATAATTTGGGTTGGTGGAATGATGGTAACCTGATGCTGCAAAAATGAATGGAAAGTAATATGGGTACAACACTTGTGCACTCCAAATGCACATCACCCTGACGTGGTAGATAAGGAGAGGCCCAATGTGGGGTTCACCAAAAAAATGGGCCTCTCCTCATTTGTCACGTCAAAGTAGTGTGCATTTAGGGTGCACAAGTGGCGTACTCATAGCATTGTTCCGAAAATGAATCTATGGTTCAGCTGAATGTATGGATTCATCAAGATATGATTAGGTTTCTGTCACTATCTTTGAAGCATGCATTGAGGAATGAACCATTTTCGAATTCATACAATGTGTGACTTGTGCTTTCCGACATGGTTCTTGTTGTCTAAAAAAGCTGATTTATCAACAAAAACACATGTATATGCAACCCTGCGTACTCATGAGTATTAATCACGTAGATTAATTAGAAGTATGTGTTCGATTCATGACAATTGCTACTTATCTCACTTTAGTGTGCAAGTGCCGAGTTTAGTAACAAGCTTATGACTAAGTGGGGCATTAAAGTGATTGGATGTTGATGCAATGACCGATGTATGATAAAAATGGTTGTCCACCCAATCCATCACGGATTTGTAATGAATATGTCAAACAATGATATCAAATTTTGTCAAGCAATCCATCACAATATTTGTAAACATAAATTTAATTTCTCAAACAATTATGTATAGTGTAAAAATTTAATCCAATATGGTATTGTTGGGCAATATATGTATATGTATAAATACATAAATTTAATTTAGCTCATTTAAAAGCATGAAAAAGTAGCATCAATGGATATTTGTAAATATCAATGCAGCTTACAGAGGTTATATTTGAATCTGATTGTAAAGAGCTTATTGATTTGTGTCAATCATTCAAATACCTCTTTTTTCGGAGATCGCTTGTGGAATATCAATGGATATGCAGCTTACAGAGGTTATATTTGAATCTGATTGTAAAGAGCTTAATATCAATTACCCCATTGTGTCAATCATTCAAATACCTCTTGCCTTTTGATGAACGTGTACATAATCATTTTACCCCTTGTTCGAGGGATCTAGTGCATAGGAGTTTATGTATTTCTCTGGGTTGTAATCCGCTTGATTTAGAATCTCTTGTAGCCCTTGAGAGGCTTTCTTAGCTTGTTTATATCAAGTGACCTAGTCATAAAATAAATAAATAAAATCTCCAAAAAGAAGATGATAAATTTGGGTTTCAATCTCTGCAAAAATAAATTAATCAATCTCCAAAAAGAAGATGATAAATTTGGGTTTCAATCTCTGCGTTCTAGTTAATCATATGAAAAAAAAAAAAGGATGAAAAGAAAGAATAAGAAGAAAACACAGAACTTGATCTTGATCAGATAACTGATAAGGGGTTAAGAAGTCCTTAAATTAAGCAACCGCAATAGCATTAATATTGAATTAATTGTAAAACAAGTGAAAATATATCTAGAAATTAAAGGAATGGGTGTGATGGTCTTGGGTGGAATTACTTCTGTACACTATTTAATGTACGCCAAATATACACTGGATTATATGGAAATCACAAATAATCAAAGTCGTTTAATTTGTTTCAAACATATTT
Source organism: Vaccinium myrtillus (assembly GCA_016920895.1). Lineage (NCBI taxonomy): Eukaryota > Viridiplantae > Streptophyta > Magnoliopsida > Ericales > Ericaceae > Vaccinium > Vaccinium myrtillus. Next base: position 1,778,083 of record CM029272.1, on the reverse strand, counting down.
TCAAGAGTTCTTATAAAAAATCAACAAATTTAGATATCGACTTCCGTCCCTGAATTCGGAGTGTTTGAGCGGGACTAAAAAATGGGTCTTGCATGCCTTTGTACATTTTCGGTACTCCATTATTTCGGTACCCATAGTCGGGTCCAAAATAGAGATCGAGGCTTTTTTTTATTTTCGGAAATATTCCCGTCAACGTTGACTGCCAGTAATTATCTTTGTAATTACGTGCGCAATTCATGGCAAAAGAAAAAAATTACGTGCGCAAGTTATATATTCACAAGGTCAACTTTGATATATACGGTCTCAATATGTACTAAAAACCACTATTCTCAACTGCCATCTTTTGTTGATCCATCAATTTTATGAATCTCTTTGTTGAATAGTCTACCATATAGTTTTTAATTTAATTGTATAATTTTTGTTGATAAGCACCGTCCACTGTACCGACATAGGTGGTCGCGCTTTATCTTATTTTTATATTTTGGTTGTGTCAATCTCCTCTATCCATTAATGTCATTGTTGTAAATGCTACTTGAGATTCACCACCATATTTTTCAATAAATTTGAAGAGATCCAGTGGCGGAGGCACACCTAGGCCAGTGTGGGCACGTGCCCACACTGCCGTTCTCTATATTTTCGTAAGTTTTTTTTTTTTTTTTGGGTTTTATAGTCAGAGGTTGTCCAGACTTGCTTACTTGCATTTTGATTTCCTCTCTAGTTGGCAAGTCATCCATGCCGGGAAGAAGATTCAAAAGAGATTTATCTCTTGTGACTTGGCCCCAAGCGGTTGCCAAGTTTTGAACTCAGCTGGATATTTCGTGAATTGTAGCATTAGAAAAAAATTATTTTTATTATCTAGACAATTTTTCGCTCACAAACAACATACCCCATGATCTTTTGTTCACTCACTCAAAAAAAGAAAAGAGAAAAAGAAAATTACCTACTTTAGTTGGGACATATTGGATATCCCTTCTGATCGAATAGTTTATTATATAATCTAATCTAGAGGTAATCATTGGAATTGCATATTCGTAAATGCTAGATCAAAGGATACAAATTTTTTTTTCCTAAAATTTTAACCCAAATTATAAAGCAAGATGCGTGTTATTTGATCAAATACATTGTCGTATAAGAATGTCCTCTCTTTTTTTTTTCTTCTTGAGTTGTGTAAATATCAAGCCCTACAAACTGAATGTATTTTCATTGTCGAAATAATTACTCAATGTGGACAATGGCAATTTGTGTAATTTTCATCTATATTTTAGGTGAGTGAACTAAATAACACCCAATCAAATATGAAATTCTCATTTTTTTTCTCAAGCTGCAAAAGGCAAGCAACAATCGTATTGTCAAAAACCACCAACTCGTGGTGAGTGAGTTATTGTTAAAATTCTTGTTTACAGTGCCCACACTCATATGTAATCCTGGCTCCGCCACTGAAGAGATCATCACGGTATGGTGGAAATGACAAGTGTAGGTGTTTTGTACATAGTTCTTTAAAATGTTAACAAAATGAATTCAAAATGACAAAAAAATGTTTATAATTTTTCAAAAATAATAAAAAAAAAGGAACCGTTTGTAGCCTGTAGGCTGACCTTGAAAGGAACTGGATTTTAAGGTGAATGTCTTCTGAGGGCTCCACTCGAGCCTACAACGATGATCAAACCCGTTCATATTCTAGATTTCACAGAGAACACTAGTCATTTCAAGAAAAAAAAATTATATTTGCTCCCCCGAAAAACAACAGATCGATTAAATAGATAAATATATGCCCTGCGAATTTCGTTGGACAAAAAACATTACTGTATGATATTAATTTAAATTGTATCGTGCATAGACAATAAGATCTTGCAACTTATTAAAGAAGATCGAAAAACTAATTTTTTGCTAAACCAACAAAGTAAAAAATAAATAAAAATAAAGGCAAAGCAGACCAACTTCGTTGGCCACAAAATTTATAAGTTTTTAATGTCGCGGATATAATATAAGATATTGCAACTTTGATCTTGTGCGCAATTTATAATATACATGACAAAATCATTTTCCTATGCAATTAACAAGCCAAATTTGTTCATCAACCATCACCTTACTGGCCAAATTGTTGCATCTTCTTAAAATCCGATGGGCGAAAACTACAACAATCACTCATAGCCCATAGGATAGTATGGGTCCTACAAAAAAAAGATGATTATATTAATAACAATCCAGTGACACTTACAAAACGAAATTCATTATAAATATTTAGACAAAGCCAAACTAATTATCTAACTAATATAACACGAGAAAAAACACATGATAGTTGATGTATCTTTCAACCCAACCCAAACATTGAGCCTAATGCAAATAGCAGCACTCACAATATGTCAAAAATTCATAACTAGAATTAGCAGTCTCAAAAGAGATAAAATGCTAGCCAAAGACAAAAGACAATAAATACCAGATGATCAGATGGCTACGACCAAATATAAATGAACCAATAAACTCTCAAAGTTACAGATCTGACAAGCTACCACGTTGCCCTGCCAAAAACATCATGTAGAGTTAAAGCACTGTTAACACATGTACCATTGTAAAGTAACATCGTTTGAAAGAACCCGGTCTATAGACGAAATAATCATTCGAAGATAAAACTAACTCTCGCAAAAACGAGAGATATAACTCTCACAGATCAGATGACAAGTTGTTAGTCTAAAGGGACGAGAGAAAACAAAACATATATTGCAGTGTAGAAGAAGCAGTTTAGAACTAGGACCATGGCTTCTCCACCCACTGCCCTACAGTGGCTGTGAAACCCTAGGATAGGAAGGAGGAGAAGGGAAAATAAAAAGTACTTTGTGATGGCTAGGGTTTTTTTGACTTGAGAGAGAGAGAAATTAAATGGGTCCTACAGGATGTTTAAAAAATCAGTTTCTTTTTTGTTTTTTAACTATATATATTTTTTAACTATTTGTTGGTCAAACATTTATTTGTTCTTTCCTTTTCTGAAAAATAACATCTTTTTAGTGATATCTAAAAGTGTCCTTTTCTTCTATTGGCAAAGAAAATTCACCATAGATATACATATATCAACATGACAAGAAATGCTTGTTTTTAATTATGAAAAAAAAGGAGGGCCAAAAATTAAATTAATTGATTAAGCTCTTATTAATATTAAAATGAGTTGATTTATTGCAAAGACCATTAATCTAAGACACAAAATGGGTGCCACACAATTTTCGTGTACGGTTGATGTATCCAAACCGAGTGGTGAGCCCAAAATCCTTTTTAGCCAATAGTAGAGGTGGCAATTGACAACCCAACCCAACCCGTCCACTTATAACCCAACCCAATCTACCCATATTGTAATATGGGTTAACATGGGTTGAACCGATAATAACCTATATTTACATGGGTTTGGTTGGGTTAAAAATGGGTTCACTCCGGAGGAACTTTTCTTGGGCAAAGGATGGGTCGGAATAGGAGATGAGGGGCAGAGGGGAGTGACAGTCTTTAGCTCGTTGTATTCCGACCCATCCCTTGCCCAAGAAAAGTCCCTCTGTTTAGCTCGTTGTACGCCTCACAGTCTTTCCTGTGGTTCATTTAATTTTTTGGAGGATATTCATTCAGAATAGGTTTGGCTACACAAAAGAAATACGTACTAAGGTTTCACCCCCACCTAGCCTAAAGCCCACCACAGCTCATGCATTGCCTCCGCCCTTGCCATCTTCATCTTCGGTCATTATTGCTTAGGTTGCTGCCGTCAACTCAACAACTAAACGACGTTTTGTCCCCTAACGACCCGCATAAAATAACGTGGGAGAATCTTAACCACTCATATTCCGTAGCTCAGCATTTTTACTGCCTTCCCCTCACGCATGTTTTACTTTTCTGGATAATAATTACGGGTGAGCAAAGGAGAGTATTTCTCTCTTTTTCCCCTTTCTAGTGCATCTCTAGAATTAAAAAAAGTCACCATCAAAATTATAATCTACTTTGTTACTAGTACTATCTTTCTAAAAAGATAATCTACTTTTTACTAGTACTATCTTTCTTTATTTTTAAAGAGAATAACTTATTTATGTACTTTTGAAAAAATTGTATTTTAGAACTCATTGATTTCTAAAAACAATAATTTGCATATTTTATGAATATAGCAAAATCTAAACAACTTTCGAATCATTCCGAATAAGAACATCATCACTTAAATAGGGACGGAGGGAGTAACTTATTTACGAACCGTACGCAAACAATAATTTGCACATTGAGCATCTCCGCCGTTCATTCCGAGATTCAACGGTCCGGATCAATCCGCGTGTTTATCCGAGCCGGATCGGTCCGGATTTTAGCAAAATTAGATTTTATCAACACTAGATTTTATCTCACAAAATCATTTACAAAACACCTTTATCAGCCATAAATTAATTTAATCCATTGGGAAAACAAATGTGATTTTATCACACCTCTAAACAAAACTAGATTTTATCTCATAAAATCCATTCAAGAAATAAACTACTACGCCAGAAAGTTTGACAAAACGAAATCGGCCCTCTAGCATACCGTTTCTCTCCAAAATAGTATGTACCAGCCAGTAAGGAACAATATTTACAACCTTGGTTGGATCCTTCTAAAATGGGTGCGCTCCCTAGATGAGAGCTACCATCTAGACAGGAACACGATCCTAGATAGGATGGGAGTTTCAGACTAATCTAAAGGACGGAATTCTCACTTCTTTGGGTCCTTCAGTGTTGTAGCGGTTTGAGCTATTTTTTTTCTTTTGTTGGTATCTCGACAACGCATTCTTTGGGTCTCGGATGCTTTGTTGCGCTTGTTCCCTTTGATCTTTATTTTTTCGGAGATTAATAAAATTTCTTTTCCCAAAAAAAAAAAGGAAGAAGAAAAAGAAAAAAGAATTAAGAAAGATTTAGGACTGTCACTTTCTCGTTGTATTCTTTATCTACGTATTTAGTATTAAGAAATATTGTCCCACATTGCTTGGGAGTGAATTGGTGATCATTTAATATATGCTGAGACCTCTCCACTCATTGTCAATTGGTTTTGAGATGGATATAAAGTTTCAACATGGTATCAGAGTGGGGCCCATTCCACTCTACATTAAAAAAAAAAATTCCACGCCCCATGATGACAGACTAGCAAAAAAGCCTGCACGATGATATGACCCAAAAAGTGGCCACACGTGACAGACCTCAAATGCAGCTGCACGTGAGGGGGATGTTAAGAAATATTGTCCCACATTGCTTAGGAGTAGAATGAGTGATCACTTAATATATGTTGGGACATTTCCACTCATTGCCAATATTAAGTCATATTGTCACATATTGCTTGGGAGTGGAATGTGTGATCATTTAATATATGTTGGGACCTCTCCACTCATTGCCAATTGGTTTTGAGATGGATATAAAGTTTTTTTTTTTGTGGGTAAAAATGGATATAAAGTTTCCACATTTAGTCCATATATTTAGCATAAAAAAAATCTATTGGATGTCATTCGTCACACATGTTCATATATATAAAATGTTCATATACACACTCCCTTAATCCCTTTGCAACTATAAAATATATGTACAATACATATAAAAATTAATATAAAAACTTATTCACACATGTATATTCATCAAATATTATCTTGCTCCTCCTAACCTAGGGAGCTTCTACATACCCCATTCTCAGCACCCGCTCCGTGCAACTACAAATCCGGTGGAGGGCGGGGGGGTGGAGGAGGACACTCCGCAAGTGACGGAGGACATACAGATCACACCACTCGGAGAGGCATCAGTGAAGGAACATCTTGGCCCACCAAACAATGACGGTCACTCAGGCAAGGCCATTGTTGTGCAACAATGGAACCTTACGCCCGTGTGCCAGTCGAAAGGTGGTCGGATCCAATCCGGTCACCGCCGTGTATGACTGGATTTGTAGCTAAAATAGCCTTCCCATCCTAGCCGTGGTATCCCACTGCCATCAATTGTCGTCGGGCAACATTATTGTAGGAAGCCATGGTGAGGTCATTTGGGTATTTTGATTTTTAAATGACTGAAATGTGGTCGGATTTAATGTGTTTCATATTTGTTAAATGATGAAAACGGGTATCGCCCAACTCCTAAGCGTCTGAATAGTGGTCATGCAAAAATAAAGAGCCAATAGGACACCGTTGGACGAGTAGCTCATATAATGTTCAAAGTGTCCAACGCATTGGCTGGGAATGTACATGTGACGAATTAGGATCCTGAATTCTGAATGGAAAAGTAAAATATTGGACCATCCACTTACATACGAATATTCAATTGAGCTAATTTTTTTAATTGACACTTAAAAAATTATTGAACGATTCGAATTATTCATGTAGAATCAAAAAAATAAGCTATGCGGGCTGCTATGTAACATTTTAGGTATCCATCCCCTCCGGTAGCCATATTTTAATCATTAATTTTACAACTCCTATATTCGTTCCCTTTCTTTTTCTTACTGTGGAGCGCCATCTCGTTTCTTTTGTGTTCACTAATGTACGCCTGGGGTACGGGTCCCTGTAGTGAGGGGCTCACTACAGGATTGTAGTGAGCTCATCCGGCTATCCATCTCGGTTATAAACACTCGGATTTTAATTAAAAAATGAACGGCTCGGATCATTTAAAGTTTGGATTAAATTCGAGCCGTCGGTGTCGAGATGGACAACCGGATGGGACTCACTACAACCCTGTAATGAGTTACCTCACCACAAGGCCTCCGCTCCCGTACGCCCTGTGACTCAGGTGCATTTTAGCGTAGGTACGACGTATGTTTAGGACCACTACACACCCATAAAAAACACCCAGAATTCCAAAATCTGTGGCCCAGATCCCAAAATTAATGGGCCATTGATTTTGGAATTCTAAGTAGATTCTGGGTTTTTTTTCTTGAACTGTTCTACAGGTACCGATCAGAGGTACCAACCACGTTCATTCACAACCTCAAAATCAAATTCAATCAAGTGCATTCATCTCAAAATCAAATTCCAAGTGGATCCACACGAGAATCGATGCAGTCGGACGGCTCTATGAGCTCGATCCAAAATCACTTCATTTCATTAAACAAAAATTGAATGAAATGGGGGTGATTTTGGATCGAGTTCATAGGGCCGTCTGATTGCATCTATTCCCGTGTGAGCCCACTTGGAATTTGATTTTGAAATGGATGAACGATTCGAATTGACTGTTTGTTGGGCCTCCGACACCGTCTATACACGGTATGTACAAATGGGTCGGTACCTCTTGTATTTTCGCTTTTTCTTAAGATATCTGGGCATTCTGGGTATTTTCTTCTTGGGTCTGGATATTTTTTTCTGGGGACATTCTGGCGTATGTTATACTCCTGTTTTCTTTTGATTAAAGTAAGAATAATTGATGGTTCTCCTATTACGTTACAGTAAAATCTTTTTGCCGGGGATTCTCAGTGAGCTGTCGGTCGAATTTTGCAGGTTTGGAAAAAAGGTTACATAAAACAGCAACAAACATTGGAAAAGTCGTACCCCTTAATGTCTCTGCACAGGGATTATATCATTATAATATGCCAATTATATATTCTGGTAGAGCAAAGCTGGTTTTGTACTTTAAAAGCGATTCAGATCCTCCCCAGCCTTAACGAGAGTAATTCGTCTAGTTTCTCAATTTTTGCACTCTCCTAGGTCTTGATGATGATCAAAGCCGTTCATTTTGTAGAACTCATTGAGTATTCTAACCGCATAAAAAACAATGTCAATCGGATATTGATAAATAATTGTTTGGATCATTTATATCTTGAAAAAAGGAAATTTATCAAATGTGTACGGGTGATTTTTTTTATTATATAAACGTGATCCGAGCATGTATGATGGACATAAATTTATTGCATAGTTGATTTGTGCCCAAAACGAGACAAAAAATTAAGAAATTGAATCGTCCCGTCCCTCCTTAAAATTAGCGAGGATTTGGACCCAAAAAAAATGATAAAAGATACACGAGTATTATCCTTACAAGTATAATCCTTTTTTTGTTGAAAAAATGGTAAAAATAAGTATTATCCTTTCATTGATAAAAAAAAAAAGAATTATCCTTTCGGGCCGTTGAAAAAAAAGGTACTATTATCCTTTCAGGGGGTGCCCAAAAAAAAAAAAAAATTAATTGCAAAAAACAAGCCCTTTTGGAAGTAGGAAACTAGGAGTCTAGGAATGCCAACCATGTGTTCATGTAAAAAAGACCATCTTAGCTGTTTGGCACATTATTTTGGTTAGTGGATTTGTCCACCAACTGACATCAGTTGGCTGTTTAACTCAAACTGGATTCTACAGATATTTGGAATCAAATTAGACTGTCATGCCTTTAATTAGGAACTGTTGGCCATCTTCCTGTGGGTCAATTTAAATAGCACAAATTATCAAAACAGTAGAACATTTTTTTTATTTTAATTTAGAGTGTCTCGGGCTAGCTTGTGTACCTCAGACTAATTTCCAGAGCCGTCTTCAGACTAATTTCCACAGCCATTTCACATGGTTACGCGTGACGTTAAGGTGACCCTAAGAGTTACTGATAAAAAAATCGAACCTAAGATTTCAAATGTAAGCAAATCCTCAAATCTCAAGCCAAAACCACTTGTCCTTGGCTTATCAGTAGCACAAGTTATTTAACCAACCACTAATGATTCTTGTTTTCTTTTTATTCTAAAATGTAAGACAGTGCAATATTCCTTGATTTCTAATGTCGAATTGCTTTTACACATGTTGCATTATTATAAAGGATGGATTAGGTACCATAGCATAAAAAATTGCTACAGAAAGGCCAAAGAAGCTTCTTTTCAGCATCAACAAAACCACCACTTTTTAGGGTGTCACTCAAAAAGACCCTCCCTTTGTTTCTCCCACCAATTTGGTGCTTCCCCTTCAGCTATTCTCATCTCCCTTTTCCATCTCCTCCTTCAATCAAATACTGTATCTTTCAAGGTTTCTGGGTTTGTATTTTGTGCTGTTATATTCTGTTGAAATTTGATGTCTAGGCCACTGGAACATGATTACATAGGCTTGTCAGAGGCTTCTTCAAAGGAGCGAAGCCCTACTGAGAATGAGACAAAAAATGTCTTGAATTTCAAGGAGACTGAGCTGAGACTTGGTTTGCCTGGCTCAGAATCTTCTGAAAGAAAGGCTGGAACTAATGGGTATTATACCCTTGGTCATCTGAAGAACTTTGTATCTGGGTCTAAGAGGGGGTTTTCTGATACCATTGATGGGTCAGGCAAATGGGTTTTCTCCGTTGGATCTGAGGTTGATTTGGGTAAAAATGGTTTGGAGAATAACAACACACACAAACCTGGTTTGGCTGGGAGTAATATGAAAGAAGAGGTTGCTTCTCCTTCTCCAAAGCCTGTTCAAGAGAAGAAGACTCAAGCTTCTTCTGTGAATCAGCTTGGTAGCGCTCCTCCTGCTGCCAAGTAAGTTTTTTCTCTACACTTTTCAGTTCGTAATTATTTTATCCTGCTGTAAATTTTCTCTCTTTGCTTTCATAGTGCTTATTGTATCAGTTTTTGGTGCTCGGATTCTCTTGTTGGTTTTTCTCTGAATTCTCTTTCCTGGTCTGTTGCTCCCTTTTTTTGGTAACCGGATGTCCGGCCAATTTGCACGCACCCCGACTAATTCCGGGGCCTAACGACCGGGCATAACCCCAGTGGCCCAGGAGTCTTCTGTTTTGGTTGCTGAAAAGTGTTGGAAAAGAAATAAGATTGGGGTTTTGATTCATGGAATTTAGTTGTTTTAGGAGATGAGAAAAAATTATGGATCAGATTTTTTGGAGGGATTTATCAAGGCAAAAGGAAAATGATGGGGAAACCTTATACTGGATTTAGCCTTTTTCTTTCATGTTTTTTTTTCCCTCCATGAATTCCTCAATAAATCCTTGATCCAAAAACAGCCTTAGTTGCTTTCTATAGTGATGCCTCTATTGTTTATTGATGTGGATTGTTTTATTCCTCCTTTTTGTATTCCAATTACGACTAGTGGGGATTCATGGTTTTGCTCTTCTAGCTCTATCATCACTTTTCTCAAATTATTTACAGGCTATTTTTTCTTTGAAATTCCGGTGCCACCGTTGCCTTACAGTACATCTATTACTCTGGTCACAATATGTTTTGTCTGTCACAGGGCACAGGTGGTAGGATGGCCTCCAGTTCGATCTTTCCGGAAAAATACAATGGCCACAAATTTAACAAAGAACTCAGATGATGACGGGAAGTCCGGTTTTGGGTGCCTCTATGTTAAGGTTAGCATGGATGGTGCTCCATACCTAAGGAAGGTTGACCTGAAAACCTACTCCAACTATGTGGAACTCTCATCAGCCCTCGAGAAGATGTTTAGCTGCTTTACAATTGGTACCATCTCTCTCGAAAGATAAAGAAGTGATTGTTTCTACATGCTATATATAATTAGTTGATTTTTTCCTGATGGAAATTGTAGTTTGCAATTTTAGCCCATATAAAGCGCGCTTGTTTTCTCTTTAGCTTGGTTAGTGGGAGCGGCTGCCAGAGATGATATCATTTGTCGTGAATCAGGCTAAATCTTTAGTAAGCTTGTAGTTTCTCCTCATATATTGTCAAAGAGAAGTTTTTGGCTGTTATCTATGTTGGCAGTCCATCTTATATGCCGTTTTGCAGTTACTCCATTAGGTTTTGAGTCGCAAAATAAACTTAGCTTTATTTGTTGTTTTTTGCTTCGCGATAATTACTTAGCTGCTCATGAGCTAGAAATATACAAATTATCAAAAAGACTTTTCCTTAAAACATATGTCGACATGATTTATGGTGACAATAATATTCTTTAACACTCAAGTCCGTAGTCTGAAATTTGGTTTAGTACTATTAGGTAGAAAGAATGATGTATTTCTGGTGAACAGGATTAACTAGCTTCTTTGATCTTTACTTTGGAGGTAATGTTGGAGACAAAGTGCAAAAGGGCATTTGGTTAATTTCTCTTTTGGCTTTTGTTTTGATGCTTCTCTTAGTTGCAATATCGGGCATCATTGGTCTATCCTAAAATGATCGAGACCTGTATTCACGAAGTTCAAATGTTGATATTTCACCTGTGTGGTTTTTTGGTCTAGCCCGTGCACTAAGATAGGCATGTTGACAGATTTGCTGTGGTTAATGTACAAGGAATTGTTGTTTCATTGTGACTGGGTGTTAATTTGAGTTTTGTTTACGAATCTGAACTCAGGGCAGTGCGGTTCTCACGGGCTTAGTGAAAGTAACTTGAAGGATCTTCTCCACGGCTCTGAGTATGTTCTTACGTATGAAGATAAGGATGGTGATTGGATGCTTGTTGGTGATGTTCCATGGCAGTGAGTTCTCTTTTCAATTGCTCTTACTTGAAATGTGCTTACCCTACTTCTCATAGTTGGGTACAATACTGATCCCGTACTTAACATGATGTTAGATGTAACTTATAAATGCGGTGCAAACATCATTTCTGCCTAGAAAACTCCAGATATCATATTTCGTAATTGGATTGCAAGATTTACTTACAATTGGGGCCATGTTGATATTCTTGACATGATCTCTTACAAGTTACAATCATCCGTTAATTGATACGAGAGTTTCTGTCTTTTGCTGTCACTTTTTTACCGATATGGTTTCGTTTTACAACAGGATGTTCATTGATTCATGTAAGAGAATGAGGATCATGAAAAGCTCAGATGCAATTGGCCTAGGTATGCCACTCTACTTCTGCCCATCTTTGATTTTTGTCGTTTTATTCTGTTACTGTATAAAGTTCCTCACAATACCAACGCAACCAAGATTTCTCAGAGCATAGTAACGAATCACTAAAACCATCGAGCTTGCTTTTACCATATGAGTCACGGACTATATCTTTACTTGTCGATTGGGACCCTGTATGTTCCAATGCACTCCTAGCCGCATGATATGGAGAGAATCTCGAGGCACGATCTAAGATCTTGCAGCTGTTGTGCATTGGGATGGGTGAATTTTGGGGGTAGAAGAAACACAACTTTCTTATGGGCTTGGTTTGACTTTGCTGATTCTGTTTCTTGCAGCTCCAAGGGCCATGCAGAAGTGCAAGAACCGTAACTGATTACCAGGAAAGCGAATACTGTTTAGGACGGCGAATGGTTTTTTTGGTCGGCAATCTGGTTCTGAATCTTATATGTTTTCCTATTTTAGGCTTGTAGTAGTTCTTGGATTGGAAATCTGTCGTATCAGGCAGGTATATAACTGGAGATGTCCAGATGTTTTGTCGATGAGAAAAAAAAGAAGATGATTATGTTTGGTTATTCCATTGTTTCTCTTGATCTGTATTTCCTCTACATGAAATTGTTTGTAAATTGAGTGTTTGTTGATTCAAAATGTGAAGCTCTCTCGTTCAGATATTGCTCATGTAAGATTTAGACAAGTAAAGCTTACCATGATCGGATGTGTTATCACATGGGTGCATGCTGCTTGCATAGCCCATTTGCACTCTCTAATGGTCGTAACCTCATAAACCGAAGCAGTGCATACCAGATTCGGATCATGGTAAAAACACAACCTTATAAGTCCTTAGATGGGTTTAGTAAAAGTGTGTCTGGATTTTGGACCGTACCATCGGATATTACGTACTTAGGCTCGGTTTGTTTCGATGTAAAACCTTTTTGGTTGTAAAATATTTTTCATGTAAAATGATTGGACCATACCATTGGATATTACATATCTTCGGTTTTACCAGAGTCAGATCACGATAAAAATACAATCTTAGTTTTGGTGCACGCAAGCTAGCTCCAGAAACCTACATTACCAAAAATAAGCGCCAAAGAATTATGAGCGAATTTTTCATTTTCTACCTACAAAATAAACACATAGCCCCATGCTACTGACCAGGTATACATTGTTCATTGCAACATCCTATATGTTGTGTCACTTTTAACAAATAAAAACTCGGAAGTTTGCCGAAGTTGTCGCGTAGCAAATAAAAAGTCACAGGTCTGGCTAAGCGCAACACTCATATGCTTCCATTCCTGTATGAATATCGTGTTTTATGACAATGTGAGATTTTATTCAGTCGCAATATTAACTTATATATCCAATATCTACTCCTAAATTGTTAAAAGTAACATGAATAAAAAGACAATACGCAAAACATCCAATATTCTAGTATAAGGCACTATGAATATTAGCTAGTACTAAGTCATAAAAGGATGACAATGCGAGGGCAACGCATGTGAAAAAAGAAAAAGGTTTGGCAAAAGAATTCTTCAAGAGGAATTAGATTTGTCAATCAACGAAAATCCATCAAGTTATCACTTATTTGGAGGCATACAAGCTCAGGAATCTACACTGTTAAATCGGGCTATTACCACGCTGTCAAGAAGACAAAATCAGTCTCAACCCAGCCATCCTCTTCGTTCTCTCCCTCAAAAGAAATGTGGACACGTCTCTGGAATACTCCAACTATCCCCAAGGTACGTCTCTTTATGTGGAAGGTTGTGAAAAATTGGGTTGCTTGTAAAGAAAACCTCTTTCGGAAAAAATGTGCACATAATCCGTTATGCCCTATTTGTGAGGAGGAAAATGAATCTATTGAGCACATTTTATTCCGATGTCAATGGACAAAAGCTGTTTGGATAGGAAGTGGTAAAGCTTTTTGGACACTAACTTTCCCCGTTGTTGCTGCTGATAAGTGGATGGAGAACTTGCTGTGTGGTGACTTGGCTAAAGAAACTGATAAGGAAGTGGTGGGAGCCTTATTCCAGTTATGCTGGGCTATTTGGAAAGCCCGGAACGATTGGGTTTTCAATGGGATAAAGCCCAACCCAGAAGATGTGATTTTTAAAGCATCTCTTGCAAATTCTGATTATCTCCATTCTCCATGCTATGTTTTTTGGTGCTACGGTTTTACCCCCATGCAAGGAGAGGACAGGTAAGTGGGTTCCCCCTCTGTCCTCTGTTGTCAAAATTAATATTGATGGAGCATACAAATCCTCTCGCAGCTCAGCTGCCTTTGGCATCATTGCTAGAGACCGTAGTGGATCCGCTCTAATTTGGCATTGTGGTAAAGTTATTGCATCTTCTGCTATTTTTACGGAAGCATGGGCACTCAGAATTGCTTGCCAAATTGCCAAGGAGATGGGTTTCCCGGAGGTAATTTTTGAGTCTACTGTTTGGAGCTTATTACCTGCATTCAATTGGGAATGTCTGCTGGGCCTTGGGAAATTCGGGCAGTGGTCGAAGATATCAAATTTTGGTCGAGGTCATGGAATTGGTCCTTTGTTTGGTGCAGTAGGGAGAAAAACAAACCTGCCCATTGGTTAGCATCGAAGTGTCTCCATTAGCTCTATTTTGTCTTGTACGAGTTGTTTGCCGCCCGGTTTTGAGGATGTTCTTTGTAAAGATTTGGAGTAATTATATGAATGATATTTCCTTTTCAAAAAAAAAAAAAAAAAAAATCACCATCGCTTCTACAATACGACAGCATCTAGCACAATGATAAAATTTATTCGGAAATTCGAATCCATCCTATTGGGTGGGTTGATTTTACAATAAAAAACCGAGGGACCATTACTTAACAAAAGGAACGGTGCGGGGGTCGAAGTGTATTTTACCCACCGGACCACACGTGTGGAGGCCGCTAACAGAAAAACCGCTTGTTATTTAGGTACTAAAATCCTCAGCGCGGCGGCGATGATTGCTTGCAGGTCTCTATTCAGGTACTCTCTCTCTCTGCACATTTTTAGGGCTTAATTTCAACTCTCTCCACACTGAATACTCGTAGAATTCGAAGATACATATGTATTTGTATATAAGTTATGGAGGTATTTTCTTTGCAGGGTCGACCGAGCTTGGAAATATACAAATTCGTACGTTTTATTGGCACCTGTTCAATACTTACAGGTTTATCACTCTCTACCTTGTCGTTCACTAGTGTATCGTGCATAGAGGTTTAAGGGATCAAGATCAGTTTGATTGCTGGGTATAATTGAGGAAAGCTAATTAAATGTACCGGAACTTGTTATTTCTAAATTCGTGCGCATTTGATTTCTAGATTAAACCTTTGCTTCAAATTTGGAACCGTCAATTTCTTTTCTGATGGCTGATGTGGAAATTTGACATCTTTAGAAAGCACGCTCCAACTCATATAGTACCGATTATGTTATGTGAAAAAGTTCTCTTTTGTTTTATCAAGTTTTGAAGATGATTGTGGTCCCAGTCAATAAAGCAACGAGAAAAAAAAATGGGCGCCTTTGTTTTTTGACATGCCAAATTTGACATGAAGTAGAGATTTATCAAAAGCCACCTAAGCATTTGACAGTTTGGTTCGAACTGTTTCGAATGCCAATCTATCCACTTCGCATGGCATGTCTAATTTGGTATCCTTGGAAGGGATAATAGATATCTTAGTACTACGACATTTAGTTGGAGTGGGATAAAGTTTACGGAATAAAGGGAGGGTTATTTTTTACTTGTGGTGAAGAGGACAGATAATTTGGAGGTAAGGGATTAGCTAATGCCAGAGAAGCATTTCTCAGAAAAAAGAAGGGAAGAATCCCCCATTTGAAAGGACACATTTCTGAAGTTATATGGCACTATTGCAAGTTTTGGCTGTCAAACATATTATTTGACGTTGATGTGTATTGGAGTTCTTTTTAGCTGACTTGTTGCCGCAAACGTTTGTGACAGGAACGACATGGTCTAAACTCTGAGTGGAAAATTAGTGGGGAAAAAGATAGGAGAAGTGTTATGGATTTGAAAAGGAGAAAAACATTTACTACAATGTGGAGACCAGTCTGTACTCAATCTAGCTCCTCTCAAGGTGAGGTATCTAGTATAGCAGCTTTTTTGTGAAATTATTCGCGATCCGATGGGAAACTGCCTCCATATGTATTTCTTTCCTTTCAGTTGGTCCTTTTGTTCTTTTACTCACCGGAAAAATGTTGTCAAACTCCTGTTTTCATTGTCATATTGATTCTTTGAAGTAGAATTGAGGAATGGGCTTGTTGTGGTTAGTCAGTCATATTGGTATATGTTAGCTAGCTTTGAGTGATAGATGTTGCCTCTCTCTTCTTTCCTCCCTCTCTATAGCTACTACCATTAATGTATCCAAAGTGGTGTATGTTCTTTTCCATTCTTCTTCTCTATCCTATCCCAAACACAATCGGCCAAAAAAGGAGTAATTGCTCAGAAAGTTTGCAGAACTTTAGACATTCTGTTGTTTAAGTTGTACTCAGGCTAGCAGGTGCCTTGGGTGGTTTGAATTTGCAGATTGTTCTGTCAAGCAATTGCAGTCTGGATTTGAAGATCTGCATGATTTGGATGGTAGTGGAAAGCTAGAAGATGAAGTTCAAGTTCAAGAAGATAACTATAGCATTTCTAGTGGTAATTTAGCTGCTCAACATACCCATGAGGATGGTGAAGCCGCAAATGAACCAGCTGATCCAATTTTAGGTTCTAGATTATTTCAGGACAACGATCAAGGCGGAGCTCCAGAAGGTGGATCGGCGCCTCCTAATGAAAAGCACTCACTTTCAGTACAGGTATGTGGCATGTATTTAAATGTATACATTAAACACTAGAGGAAATCTACAATTATCGCATGTGAACTGATTGTGCGTGATTCTTAATCAAAGTCAATAACTTGTATGACATGAATTTTCAGCATTGAACAGTTTTTTTTTTTTTTTTTGTCTCTCATGATTCAACTTAAAATTAGATAATTAGGAAACCAAGCAGTCATTTTCTTGAGGAGTGCTTTCAATGTGAAGAAAAATACTTATATCAATTCAGAAACTTGTGATGGAAACAATAAATCTCATAGCAGAAATCCAATCAAAGATTTAGGCTTTGCTAACTCTCTGCAGCATTGTTTTTCAACAAAGTTCCACTACTTCCCAAAAGAAAGTTAATATTCTGTAATCCTGTTCTTTACATATGGAACCTGTTCTGCGTATGTGCCTCATCTTGAAATGCACTCCTGCTTGCTCTACGCTTTGGTTCTACATATTTGTGGATTTTTACACAGAATAACTTCGCCAAATCTGGAAGAGTTATCAGCCCCTATCGACTTGTACTAATTATCCATGTTTCAATCTCTAAAGGATTTTTCAGACCTTATTGAGGGAGTGCCAGTTGAATAAAGGTGTCGAGAGTATCATTGGTCATTCTATTGTCATCTCTCTGCTTGGAAAATCTTTTTCATTCATTTTCTCCGACTTCCCAATCGCCCAGTGGCTCTATTCGCAACGTCTGTTCCATCACTATTCACTCGTAGCAAAAGAATCTTAGAAGTTCACTTTTCCTTTCTGATTTAAATTCATGTGGAAGGGGCAGCTTATTGAAATTCAATCTTCGATACGATAGTTGTTGCTTGCACTTTCTTCCTCTTGATGGTTCAAGTTTCGGGGTGTGTGTGTATTTGATATGCAGGTGGGAGCAAGCTTAATGCGTTTCATCAAAGGAAAAGGGTACAGTTTTCATCATGTAATTTCTCAGAGTTAAAAAAATATCGACTACAGAAACATAAAGATCCAATATTGACTAACCAAACCAAACGGAGCCTTAAGTCACATTCAATTGGGAACATGAATCCGTTAACTCGATTGATCTCTGCCAAGGGCATCGTGCTCCGTGATATCCATGATCGGATTCATGTCATAATGATCTAAAGGGATTTTTTACATGATATCAGCTGCGTAATGCACAACCTTCCTCCTTTTCGGGGCTAGGGAACGATTGTGTGGTAAGACTTGAAGCATGACGCATGCGGAGTTAAAGATCCATTATTGACTGTCGTTCCTTAAATTCCACGTAGGGGATCTGTACAGAAAAAAATTGAGGAGGAGATAGGAGTTAAAATCATCTTTCCATCATCAAAAGAGGAGGATTTTATTGGTATGATGCTTTTTCTTGATAAGTTATTTTACCATGACTTCGTTCTTGAAAGCTTTTTAATTTTTTTTTTTGTTGCAAATTCAAGTGTTAAAGTATCCAACTCAAAATCGGTTGGCAATTAGTGGAGAGGCTGCCCAGACTCATATTCTAGTTTTTGGAAGCTATAATGAACCAATGTGAGACAAACTCTTAACACTCTCCCCCACATGCGATCGCTCACTTGAAATTGGAGAGGTAAACAAAGGATCCATAACATTGGGAACATAACGAAACAAGGTGCACCTATGGCACAAACAGTCAATCAAGAGAGTCTTGTCCAAGAGCCTTTGAAACCTATCACCATGTTAAAGCCTCCAACTCAAAACCAATTGGCAATGAGTTGAAAGGCTACCCAGGCTCATATAAGTCTTCATCGTCCCCCTAGAAGGATGATTAGTTGCTCATGAGTAGAGGAGAAGTAGATGATCTTGGTTCAATTCCCATGTTCAAGAACAGCATCGTCCTTTCCCTTTGTTTTTCCGCCGCTGCCTCGAGGCTCCCACGGCCAAAGCTGCCCTCTGGCCGAAACCAATTCCACGGCCGAACACTGACTGCTAAAGTCAGTGGGCATCCTGTCTTATATAGGGAGGGTTTTAATGTAGTAATTGCAGAAAAGACCCCTTAAACTTTGCGTAACAACAAATCACCAATTCTTCTTTGAAGTACTTTTCACTTGAACGCCAATCTTTGTTTATCTCCTCTATTTTATCCAAAAAATCTTGGACAATGAGCACGAAGGACCTGAAAACAGTCAAAACACAAAAGAGACTAAACAAGCATCATATGTCCAATAAATTTCACAAACAGATATAGTTTAGAGGGCCTAAATATACATATTTTGGCACTTATCAGCTACCTATTCTATCTTATTGTCAACTCTTCAACTAACTTTCAACCTGTTAATTGTTGCAGTAATTGAAGGCATTTCTGCGGCAAGTGTGAGTATGGCTTCGGAAAGAATACAAGTGATTATTGACGAGGTCAGTTACATTGTATTTGGAAATATGTGATTAAAATTCTATACATACTTCTACTTCCAAGTTTCAATTATTTTGAAGAGCCCATGAGTTGTGTTGCGCATCTGATTTAGTGAAGCAATATAAGAGTGGATTGAAGAGGCATTTGCTAATGCTGATTATATGGATGATGCTGAATATATTGCATGCATGGTACTGAATGAGATTGATTGATTGGAATGCAATCTTTCAGGGATTTAACATATTTTGTGATTTGTGCCTTTTGTTTTTCTTCTTCGATATTCATATTGACCCCTAAGTTTAACAAGTGTAGTTGTTGTATATCTGTATTAAATGTAACTTGGTCTCAATTAGTTTCATTTGAATACATTGTCACAACAAGTATGAATGATACATTGTCGCACTTGAAATTAATGATGCATGTGTGTTTGTCTATGAACAGGCAGTAAAAAGCCCAAATCTAGACTACTCTCACTTCGTATCACTTCCTTTGGCTATACACCCCGACCTGGTTGATAAGCTTCTCAATTTTCAGAAGTCCATACTGGGATCTAGCAATGCTAATGAGAATGAGAATCTGGACAGTGATTCCAATGGAGATACTTCAGAAGATGAAGATAAGGGCCAAGAGTTGGTTGGAGGATCTGAAGTTGCAGTTAAGCTTAATGTTGAAAATAATAGTGAACTTGTTAAAGTGGACATAACAAAAATACGCCGCGTAAGCTACTCAACTAGGGCATTGAAGCCTCCTGGTACGAAAGAAGCTATATTCCATTTATCTATTTCCTGCAGTAGCTATATATGTTCTTATATGGTTTGATAGCTGTTATTAGTTGATATACAATGGTAAGAAGGTGGGTGTTGGGTTGTGTTTTCTCGTAACTATTATGTTACCTGCTTGACTTTGGTGCCTTTGATTGATTGATGATAATTAGCATCTAAGTTAGCCTAGGTGTTGCATTCTTTCTTTATTCTTCTTCCTCCTCCTCCTGCAAGATGCAGTAAATATACCTTTCAATTGACAGATTCGCGAATTGAGAAATCAATATTTATTAAACCCAAAACTTTTCACCTAACGGTACTCATGTTGAAGTTGTGGAACAAGGACCGAGTTGATGCAGCTGCTGAGGTTTTGCAGGTAAAAAGACATATTCAACAAATATCTGCTGACAGTTGAATTGTTTAAAGATGAAGTGTTTCTTGTCTTCTTATCCAGAGTGTCTCCTCGAAAGTATTAGAAGCTTTGTGCAGAGAGCCTGTTTCTGTGAGGCTTAAGGGGCTAGTAAGATTCTTACCTTCGTCTTATTTTGTAGCTAATCGGACTTGGTTGTCATTTTAGTGGAAGGGTTGATCCCTACATTCCCCACTGCCCCAGTTTCTTTGAAGAAACATATTGCTCATTCCCTAAAGTAACACTTAAGATCTACCATTCCCCTTAGCAAGATGCCTTTAGATGTTCTTGCTTGTGATTGAGCCGACTCGTCTCCTCAGTCTTCTGGGAATGTTTCTTTTCTTGTTATTACCTTATTTATTGGTATGCGTATGGACAGTATGGTATTAGGAGTAAAGTATTCCCTTCTTTTAGGAATGCATGAGAGGCACGGTGCCTAAAGCACATGTTGTATTCATTCCCGTTGAAGAAATTGGTGGCAAGGGCAGACTCTCACGTGCTTGTCGTATCCTTTTTTCTTGGCCTTTGTGTTACTTCAATACTGTATTCTCTCTCCTGTAAAATGTGATCAAAGAGTTAATTGATGCAATATTTTAGTTTAAGTAGTACTCGGCATCTTTGCAATTCCTTAGGTTTTTTAGAAGTCATTATTGATGCATTTGAAGAAGCCGGGCTCATTATTAAGAAAGATGCTCAACAGAAGTTGAAGGTATGGTATATGACCTTTTAACAGTACTTCGTCTCGTAACTCTGCTTCATCAAATTTAACATGCAAGTCTTGTTTGGTCTCCCAAGTTATTGTAATACTGCCTTATGATATATTTCGACTGCAGTTGCACGCCACTGTGATGAATGCAAGGCACAGGAAATGGTACCGTACTTTTTCTCATTACCGGTTGTTTTCTTCTTTTCTTTTCTTTTCTCGTTTCAGTTTTGGCTGTGTTGTTACTTACCAAACCAACACAAACAAAGTCTTGTGTCTCAATCGATTGGGGTCAGCTACATGAGTCCTTTGTTTCCATTGGGCTTTGTCAAAGGCTACATGATCACTTAGACCTAGTATACTCATATCCTTGCTCACGACCGCATCTAACGTCAATTTGGTTCCTCCTCTCCTCGTAGCATTACTACCCAAATCTATCCTATCAGCTCTCTTAACTACTGAATCTCTAGGTCTACAGTAAATATGTCCAAACCACCTTAGTCTATTTTCTCTCAACTTTCCTATAGGTGCTACACCCACCATCTCACGGACGGTTTCATTTCTAATCCTGTTACTTATCCCAAAAAAATAAAAAAAGTGTGTAGAAGACGTGCTCATTTGCTCACTGGTCTGGCTAATATTTGGGACTTTGAATTACGCAGGAGAAGAGGGACAAGAAATTCTGATTCATTTGATGCACGAGGAATTTTCAAGCAATTTGGTTCTGAAGAATGGGGCGAGTATCTTATCTGTGAAGCTCATCTTTCACAAAGGTTTGTATATGATGAGAGTGGATATTATCATTGCTGTGCCTCCATTCCGTTTCCTGAAACTATGCAAGTAGATTGATTTTTTCCCTTGTACGAATCAATGGCTTACTTGGCTTTTAATAGGGATACATATATTTTGATTCTTTGGCAATGCTTACTGTTGTGTTCATTGCTTTGGGTTCTAGCGAGGCTGCAATAGTAGTCCAACTTTCATTCTGCTTTATGTAACTACTGTAAGAGATCTTTGTTGGCTCTCCAAGGTATCATCTTGAAGTTGATGGTCTAAAAATTTGGTAGGTAATTCGGCTCATTTAATACCTTCGCATTGATATTATACATGAAGTTACTTCAAAACTGTATATGGACTATCCCCATACGATGACTGTAGAGGTGGAGTTTTACATCCAATTCTCAAAAGCAACTAAACGGTAGATAAATGAAGGGATTATTTGGAAAATTCTAAAATCAGCCATTGGGCTGACATTAAGGCTTAAAAAGTGTACCAGCGTTATGGAAGTATCCAAGTTCTTATGCGGGCGGTGGTGGGGCCACTTATGTGAGGGAGAGGGATGTGGATGTAGCCTTTTTTTTTTTATATAAATCATTGGTAGGATTAATGAGTTACTGAGTAAGTTTTGAAAATGTCAAGTTCTCATTCACAGTCCGAAGGCAAAAAGATTACATCACAAAATATTACTACCAAAACAACTAGCATATGACATGAGCACGGCTACAAAGCACTACAGGCTGACCGACTCCAGACACACCTGCCGAGGCAGACCGACACTAAGTGCAGGCATAGAGTCCTGTCAAGATCTAGTCGTAGAGAATCCCAACGGAAAACCCAGCTCAATCCTATGCATAAGGCACTGATGCAATCTGAAAAACACTCCACGCAGGGAGATAAAACGGCACCCAAGCAGGGCAAACAACCACCAAAACGGGGCAAAACCTAAAACTAACAGAACAAAATTGAAAAAAAATAGAAACCCCGGCCGAAAAGGTGTCGCCGGCCGCCGCGCCGGATCTAGCGACTTATTGCGCCGGAGAATCTCAACCAGCCCTTCATTAGCTTCAAATCTTCGCTCACTTGAAACCCGATGGAGGTGGTAGATTACAGCTTGGAGTAACATTTTGGGTCGCGGATCTTGATCGTCTCGATTTGCCACAGAATGATAGAGATTTTCACCACTAGATTTGTATCAAAGTTGATGACTATTGTGAATATCAGTATAGTGCAAGCCGCCGCGTCAGCAACATCGGCTGCAAACAAGGAGGCTGTTTTTGATGTCGCTCATTTGATAGTCATTTTATATTCAGGTTATTTATTTACATTAACCGGACTATAACTAGGGATTTACATAGTACAATGACAAAGTCCGAATTGAAATAAGTGAGTCGGTTCTCAAAGTTAACTTCTAAATTAGTTTGAGCAAAAGAGAAATGTCTTTTGGGTTTTTAAATACAAAATGCATAAATTGAAATAACATAAAATACAATGGAGGAAACAATGAGATAGAGAAGGTCCTGGAATTCCAATTCAACTCTGGCTTTGTAACAATAGTGGAGTATTGCATTAGTTTAAGGTCTCAATCAAGTCATTTAGTTGTGATCCTGAGGTCCAAATTTTTGTAGGGATAGTTATAGTTTTGCTCAGGTTTTTGTTATTTTGACTTCACTTTACACCTCATTTTTTGCCCAAACTTATTAAGAGTTCAAATTTTGACCCCACTTGCCCAGATTTTTGCTATTTTGACCCCACTTCACACCTCCTTTTTTGCCCAAACTTATTAAGAGTTCAAATTTTTGCCCGAACCTATTAAGAGTTCAAATTTTGACCCTTCTTGTAAAAAATTCTGGCTCCGCCCCTGTCTGTGGCATAGCCTATCTTTGATTAGCACGGATTGTCTACGCTAAAATAACACTAAACTAGGGCTATAGGCACAACCCGTCTTCTCATAGCATAAGTTATCTCAGCACTCTAAATCATACTTTATGTGAAAACTATTGCATGACTTAGTGTTTGACATCACAGAAACCAAACACCCGATCTTAAATACTTGAGAAAATCATTTAACAAAATAAAAGATATATAGCGATACAATTAATTGAACAAATTGAGATGAAGCCAAAAATCAAATACTAAAATTACTTGGCTAGGATTTCATATACATTCCAACAATAAAATGAAAGAGCGTTGTTACATATTCGGAACAGAGGCAGAGCCTCTGCTCCCACGGTGGAGCACAGCTCTTCTCCCTTCTCTAGGCCACTGGCGAAATTCCTCTTCTTCCTTGGTTCTATTCTGACTACTTCCTCCAATTATACAAGGCAATTGGTCCCATGATATAACCACAAAATAATACTCTCTCCGTCTCTTTTTAAATGATACATTTGAAAAACGTGTATTTTTGTAGCTTTTAAAAAATGAATTTCCGTAGCATGTTTTTTAAATTTTTTTGCACCAAATTAAAGTACTCAATGAGCACTTTAATTTGGTATAAAAAATTAAAAAATTATATAAAGAAATATATTTTTTAAAGATTTGCAATTACACGTATTTCGATAAGGAACACTTAAAAAAGGGACGGAAGGAGTATAAAACTAGAGGATAGAAGACGACTAGACGAGATGGTGAGGAATTTAAATGAAAGATGAACTGGAACAAAAGTACAAACAAATGAGTAGAGACAAGTGAGTGTCGGTGGAGGAGATGCTAGGAGTAGGTCTGATCCAATAATAAATGGACTCCATATTGGTTTAGCTTTCCATTTTAAGGCCAAATTTGATACCCACACTTCTGCAACCTACAATCACAAACATATACTCCCTCCGTCCCTTTTTAAGTGTTTAACTTTCCACTTTGGGTTGTCTCCTAAAATAAGTGTGTGGTTTGAAAAGTTAATGGGTAAAAGTTTGTACAATTATCATTTTGTCCTTTTGAAAAGTTAGTGGGTAAAGAGTTAATGGGTAAAAGTGGAGGATAATTTTGGAAAGTAGAGGTAAAAGTTGATGTGAATAGTGTAAAGTGGAGGAAAAAGTTGATGTGAAAGGTGTAATGATGACGTTTCTTTAATAAGTTGGATTTACGAAACAACACATTTAAAAAGGGACGGAGGGAGTACTAATAAAAGACATAATGTAGTAATAATCAAGGGTTAAGCGGTCTAAATGTGTATATTGGGGTACTTATCACACCTCCTAACTTACATTTTGGTAATCCTCGAACAAAACAAAAAAGGAAAAAGAAAACAAACTAACACTAGTAAATATCCTATGTCGAAGGGCCAACGATTCTATTTAGAGTACTGAACAAGCCTTTTAAACCTCTAGGCGGCCCAAGTAGGACGAATGAAGTCTCGTGAGGGTTTACGTCAATGACACCCCACAAGCATTGTGAATTTATTCTCCATTCAAACGCCAGATTACTTTTTCAGTTTAAAATCAAGAGTTAGACAACATGCATAAAACTCACAAGAAAATATGATGGGCAGACAAAATTCAAAATACTATCAAGTTGTAAAGAAATTGCGTGGCATCAACACTCGGATTGTGTGAAAAACTAGATAGCATTAACATGATCCTAACTTCAAAGTGAGATAATCCAGATTTCCATCGAAACTAAGATTTGACTCAAAGCCTACAAGATACGCACTCGAAAATAATCCGAAACCGGTGCAATTGGGTACTCGCAATTTATATATTTGCGGTGGCAGAAATGTAAGCAAATCAAAATATTCCACACAATACGACTCACTTTTTTGGCGGTGTCTTCCATCATAACATAAACCATTAGAACGCATAAGACAAACTATTAGAAGACATAACATAGACCACTAGAAGGCATAACATGTTACAATTGAGTTACACAATAAGGCGGTAACATTGTAGCATTTCCCCAACAAGTAATTTGGTGACATTTGAAGTGAAAATAACTAAAAATTTATGGAATCTCTCATAGATCCAAGATCCAAGACTTGTTCTGTTACTCATTTCTCCTAGAATTGGCTCCCTTGTATCTTCCTCTCCACCCAAGAAGGCGATAATACAGGACTCATCTGGCATTCCGCAATCTCCAACTGTTGACCACCATTCGCCACCGCGTTTTCGACATTCGCCTTCTCACTGGGATAAACTTTGACTCTCCAGACTTTGAAGGTTTGATCCAAGCTCGCACTGTATACTAACAGACCCATTACAGCCGTATCCTCGGTTTCCAAAGATGCTGCTAAGCACCTCACTGGTCCATGATGGCCATCCATTACTGCTAGACATGAATGGTATGCATTTCCTTCTTCTCTCCTCCAGACCCTTATCGTTGCATCCTCAGAACCGCTAAGGACTAAGTCCTCTATCGCTACTAAGCAAAGAACAGAGAAATGATGACCTTGTAGAAATCCTCCATGGTTGAATCTCCCAGACATCTTCTCCTTTTCCCAGAAGTTTATGAGCCCATCTGATGAGCCAGAGTAGAGAAAACACCCATCAAGTGAAGAGCTCAATGCCAAGGCATTGATCGGTGAGAGTTGGAACTTGAGCGTCATAGTTAGGATATGCGAGCTTTCTCCGAAAACCCGTCTCCAGATTTTGACCGTACCATCAGAGGAGCAAGTAAAGACGCACCCGTCGAGTTGGTTGATTACGATGGCGTTAACGAGGCCTTCATGAGCCACAAAAGAATCAACACATTGCCTGTTTGAAACTTTCCAAGCTTTGATGGTTTTGTCCCATGAACCTGTGTACAGAAGTTTTCTGCATGGTTGTAAGCTATGCAAGAGATGTAGTCCTTGTGTTGATGAGTATTCTTCCTTGGAAACACAAAGAATGAGCTTTTTTGTGGTAGGGTTGTGATTTTCTTTGGTCGGAAATTCTCTTTCAAAGAGACATCCCACACCCGTATTTTCCGGTCACCATGTGTAGTAAATAGCACTTTTCCATATGCCAAAATGGCTCGTACTTCATTAGCACTGGCCTTGATATAACCCATCTCGGAGCAATCCGGTTGCTTCCACGCGTAGATTCTACTACTTTCGGATCCAGTGAAGATAAAATCTTTTGAGACGGTAATAGAGAAGATGTTACCTTCATGCCGATGGAGCGAGGCTAAGCAATGGTAGAGAAGAGACGGGGTAGGAGACATCCGCGGGGGGGATTTGGTCCACGGCGTCTCAGGGCTCGTCGGCCATTGTGGAAATGATGTCGGAGAAGCAGAAGATGTTCTAGCGGAAGTGTAGCGGGGATCGGGTTCGTGATTACCAAAGGAGAGTCTCCTAGGTAAGTTTATGTTCTTCCTTTCTTCATCCATGAAGTTCCAGAGAGTTTGTTTTCCAAACAAATCCATGGTTGATGGCTTGAGAAGGGTTAGAGATGGTGCTTGGCTGTTAGAGTGAATTGAGTATGGACACCGTAGATATAATCATATAAGTGTAATATTTCTGTAGGTGAAGTTTGTTGAGGGACCAGTTTGTGCCCTAAACTCTAAAGGCATTTAAAACTCGTGCCATGAAAGTCCTACATAATCTTCCGACTTTTTGGAGGGCATTGACACCTTGTAAACCAAAAGGACCTAACAACATAACTCCAGTTAGCCAATGAACTTGAATTCTGATGTGATTTTTGATTAAATGATGCCAACAAACTCGGCATGGCCCGTTTATGTTGATGCAAAAGGCCATAAGTTGGTGATTGCATTGATGTTGAGTTATTTGCTTCTGTGAATCGTGAATGATTCTGATGAGAGACGTTTATAGCCCAACTGTCAAAGTTCTAAAACTCACTAGGCGCTCTCAGGGCTGCCGGACACCTTCTGGCTTCTCGGCTGAGTACTTGGCGCCTAGTTGGGCGACTAGTTGGGCTAGTCGGGTGACTAATTGTGCACCTTTTGGCTCCCAGGCTGAGTACTCGGTGCCTAGTTGGGCTGGTCGGTGAGGGGCCTTCTAGCGCCTAGGCGGCCGGGCTCCTTCTAGTTTCCAAGCCGAGTACTTGGTGCCTAGTCAAGCGACTAGTTGGCTAGTCGGTGAGGAGCTTTCTAGCACCTAGGCGGTCGGGTACCTTCTAGCTTCTAGGCCGAGTACTCGGCGACTAGTCGGGCGATTCGGGCTACTTGGCGAGGGGCCTTCTAGAGCCTAGGCAACGAGTACTCGACCACCCGACCTTCTTTTCGAACTTACTGTAGTTTCATCAAATTCGATTGGTTTAACTAATTCGTTTATGTCCCTTTTCCTCTATGGGGTAAATTTAGAGTTACACTAGACTAGAGCTTATAACACTTTACTAAGCGCATGCTCACCTTCAGAAATATGGTCCCGTCCCTGCTCTTACGTGACGTATTGTTGTTTCATTGCTTTTAATCCAGTGGAATTACTCAGGGTGTTCCGCTAAAGAGTGTTTTTAAAATAAACTGGGTTGGAGGTTTTGATTTCAGAAATGACAAAATTTGATAGCTCAGTTTTTCAGATTGTTCAAGATTTGACTAGAGCATGGACGCCCACCCATTTTAATGTCCCACAACAACCATACCATTGTCACATTCAAGCTGCCTACTGACCTTACCAATCCCCTAAATGGCTTTCTGGTCATTGATTTACTATTTGTTTCTACAATGTGGGCAATAAGGCCAATGAGTTCCTAACTGTTTGAAAAAGTGAGTAGTTGATATTGATATTTTAGCATTGGGAATATGTGAAAATAAAGAAAAACTGAAGTGGGTAGGACTCAATGCTTCAAGTTTTCAACTGCAAATCAGGGTACTGATGGTGGTGGTTAATTTTTAATTTATTTTGAAAGTAATAAATTTTTATTGAAAAGGCATAAGGAGATGCCACCCATGAACTCAGCGAGAAAAAAAAATTTACTAACCCCAAAATATTTTTATACCTAAATTCGTCCACTTTGGCCCAAGTTTTGAGCTTAGGTTTAAACAATTTTTAAAGTAATGCAGAAGAAGTTATACTTTTGGTGAATTGTACTTTGCACCCCTTTAATAGCTTTTAAGTATTCACATTGAGCTCTTCAAATTTTCATTGTCCAGGCCAATTTATGCATGGTATTAATTTCATTAATGTAATCTAACTGTCAAAATTTTAGAGGGTATTGTATAAGTTGATTTTTCTAAAAACAAATACTCCCTCCATTCCTAAAAGATAGTCCAAAGTGAAAGCACGTGTTAACTTTTGAATCAATAAACAAAATCCTTCTGTGCATTATTTTTTAATTTTTCTTTACACTCAATTAAAGAACTAACTGAGATCTTTAATTCGGCGTTCACAAATTTGAAAATATATTAGCAAAAAATGCTCGAGTATTTTTTATCCAATAACTGCATCTTTCCGTAGTGAACAATCTTTTAGAAACGGAGGGATTATGGTAGGTCGTTTCTCACACCAAAAATAATTAATTAAACTGAACAATTACTACTACTCAAAGAATAGTGGCAAATAAAAATAATTAATTAAAGACTTGTTCAAAAGTCGAGACAATTACTACTACTCAAAGAATAAAAAAATTTGTGGCAAATATTTGTAGTATCGTCCTCCTAGGGTAGGAAACCCTTAAAAAAGGCTAAAAAGTTTGCAAGGGAGACTTGTTCAAAAGTCGTGCCTAAAACCCTAGGATACCCTATGAAAATTTGTAAAACCCTATAATTAAAGTGCATCCAAACCCTAAAACAAGTTTATAACCCTATCCACCCTAACAATTACCCCAAATTGCAAATGCTTCAATCGATTTCAATCGATCTTTTCTTCTTCAATTCAAGAAAAAAAAGTGAGTTGAGTTTGATTTCTAAAATATCTAAATAATTAAAAGTAAGAAAGGTGGTGAATTAAATAATTTTTTTAGGGTTTCCTTTGAATCCACCCCAACTAAATGACCCAACAAGTCGAGTAATCAAAAATCAAATAATTAAAAGTAAGAAAGGTGGTGAATTAAATAATTTGGAAAAGGGTCTTAGGGTTTGAATAACTCGCTAAAATATTGACAAATCAATTACCGAAACGACAATAACTCGCTAAAAGTGACAACCCCTAGCGATATCGACAAGAAAATAGCATGTAATTGAAACCGGGCATAACCTATCTTCGGTTGGCACGAATCGTCTTCGATTCTAAAACTATTAATCTAGGCACGACTCGTCTTCCCTAGGCATAGACTATCCTAATTCACAATTCCATGCGCCAAGAAAATTGTTGCATAACTATGTATTTGCAATCGCAGTAAACAAACCCATAACACTAGATAGGAAAAATAAGATTGAATCATAAAAATAAGTCTCAAAGTTATACAACCGTCGCTTCGATAATCAAAATCCAAAATTAACATAAAAACATATTTACTTGGTTAGGGTTTCATCTACACCCTAAGTGTAACGACCCAACCCGGATCAACACCTCCGCGAGTCCAAACCTGACCTGACAGATAACCCCATACGAGATCACGACCGCACCACGACACAAGCAGTGGATCCCACCTAAAATTAACCTGCAAGCTAAAACCCGAGACGGATTCCAGGAGAGTGTGTGAGACATAGATGTAATTCAAACAAACTATATGTTCTATTCCCAAAAGAAAACAAGCATAAATTACGTGACACAACCATCTCCAACACACATCCACGACACGCAACCTATCTCAACTCGCAGCCAAACCCGACACACAATCACGCCACACAAACTATTCCAACGCGCAACCAAACACACAGTCCATTAACAGCGACACACACACACACACACACCATCTCGGCACTCGACCATACCCGTCCCACAACCATGACACACAACCCATTTTAGCGCACAACCATTCTCGATATACAACTCATCACACAACCACACCCGGCAAACAACCAGACTCGGCACACAGCCACGGCTCACAGCCAGACTCGGCATTTAGCCACTCCTGACACACATCCTCAATAATAATATATAACAAAATCAACCCAAATGAAAACATCTATGAAACAAACACGCACAAGAGTAGAGCTCTAACCATCAACACAATCACTAACAATTTGATTAATCAACATCAATTTCAAAAGATCGGCCCTAAGCCACATTTATCGGCACTTATGCCATCGGCCCATGGCCACATTATCGGCACGTTTGCCCAATCTGGCCCATGGCCCCATTATCGGCACGTATGCCACAATTCAATATCGGCGCGTTTGCCCAATCCGGCCCATGGCCCCATTATCGGCACGTATGCTACAATTTGCCCAATCCGGCCCATGGCCCCATTATCGGCACGTATGCTACAATTTGCCCAATCCGGCCCATGGCCCCATTATCGGCACGTATGCTACAATTCAATATCGGCACGTTTGCCCAATCCGGCCCATGGCCCCATTATCGGCACGTATGCCACAATTCAATATTGCAAATCATTCCAAAAGAAATTACATCTATGAATCAACACTCACCTCAATCTCCAAAGATATAGGTAGATTCGACTATTGCTTTCAGCATCTCGGATGTGCCTGTACATTCCTCTGTACCATTTATCCTCAATTAGCTCAAAATCATTCACAATCAATGAAAAAACACTAGTTAAGACCAAAGACACCCAAAGGTTCACGCTCATATGCAAACAAAATGCTTAAACACACTTATGACAACTCGACACCCTTGCGGTCCACGAATTTATAGAATTAATCCACCAACCCAAATGTTATACTAAAATCCATAGCCAAGTCAGATGTAGTTCACGTTGAAATTCTAATTAAAATTGGACTACAGCCTACGTACCTTCCTAGCTTGGACAGAATCACGAATCAAGGTCTGATCGAGTTCTTTCACGCTGTCTGATTGAGTTCTTTCACGCTGAAATTTAATTTATGCCAGAAGACTTCTTTCACGCTGTCTGATCGAGTTCGAAAGCCACCTTTATCAGTCTTCTTTCACGCTGAAATCAAGGTCTGTCTGTCTTCTTCTTGATCGAATTCCTTCTTTTCTTGACTTCTTGATCGAAGACTCTGTCTTCGTTTTGACTTCTTGCTGATCGTGAGAGAGAGAGAGAGAGAGAGAGATGATCGTTGGTGAGAGAGAGAGATGTTCGAGAGAGAGAGATTAGCTATGTTGGACGGCTGCTGAGGGTAGAGGGCTTTTATTTCTGAGATTCGAAATCAACGGCCAAGGAGAGTTTTTTAACCTAAGTCACAAAATCAACGGCTGTTATTAAATTTGAAAGAGGCGCGCTTTTTTGTCGCCTCTCGCCTTTGCGCCTTGGCGCGCCTTTTCATCGCCTCTTTTCACTCGCCTCGCCTGGGTGTACCCCAGGCGCAGAGGTGCGCCTCGCTGTGCCTCTCGCCTAGGCGAGCGCCTGGGCGCGCCTTTGACAACTATGGTTCAATAGTTTATTTATGTTGTGTTTATTAAAAATGTTTTCATGAAAATTTTGAAAACACAAAAAAGAATATGCCTTGTTTATGAAACTGGGTGTTTTAAAAAAGGGCCAATTCCCGACTGGTACCAAAAAATTGGTTTTGCATGCCCAAGTCCACCCGCCATCTGAAAAAGCACCGAAAATCCCACTTTTTTCCACGTGCGCAAAAAACGGGATGCTCTCTCTCTCTCTCTCTCTCTCTCTCACCCCACATGGGCACAATCTCTCTCTCCTCAACTCCCAGAACCATATGAAAGTGCCTAAATCCTAGGGTAACTTATGAAAGTGTCTAAACCTAAACTCTTGGGTACCCTATGGAAGTATCTAAACCACTAAAACCCTGTAATAGAAAAATGCACCCTAAACCTAAATTCTAGGGTACCCTATTAAAGTGCCTAAACCTAAATCCTAGGATATCATATGAAAGTGCCAAAATCACTAAAACCCTATAATAGAAAAGTGCACCTTAAACCTAAACCCCAATAAAGAGTGACTTACCTTAATGATAATTAAAAAAAGCATCTTACCTTAGTGGTAACTGGTAATTAGATGGTCTTTTTAGATCTTTTTTTTTTTGGTCATTCGTCATTCACTCATTCTTAAACTATTACATGGGGGAGGGGAAATGGGATCAAGAGGTAAAAGAGGTAAAAATCTGTTTAAAAAACAAGTGAACAACCGTTCTATCCGTAAAGATGGGGTGCACCGATGGTGCACTGACCGGTGCCGGGAACCTCCTTTTGGGTCCCACACGGCTAATCCGAGCCGTTCATCCATCTTAAAAGAAAATTTGAAGCAAGCCCACATGGAAATCAACTCAATCGGACGTTCTTAAGTGCTTGATCCAAAATCACCCCATTTCGTTCAAAAAATGGCTCGGATCGACCATGTAGGACTTACAAGTTGCCGATCGGTACATGGTCAGGATTCAAGAGAAAAACTTGGGTGCAAATAGGGCACCACGTGGTGTCTTTCGGCACATTTGGGTCGTCCAAAAGTGTATTGGACGGCTCGGATTTGGAGAGAGGAACATGAGAGAGGAAGAGGAGAGAGGAAGGTGAGAGAGTCTTTAATCCGGACCATCCAATACAGTTTTGGATGGCTCGGATGTGCCAGAGGGGCACCACGTCGGATGCTACCCTCTCAGCACCAAAGTTTTTCTTAGGATTCAGCTATGAAGCACGGATACTCTATTTTGGGCTTCGTATCACGTACCGCACGCGTATTGCATACGGATACGCTCCGGATAAGTATCGGATATGTTTTTTAGAGTATCCGTAATTTAAATTTAATTTTTATTAATCGGATACTTTTTGGATACGCTCCGATACGTTACGGATACGTTGTGATACGTTTCGGATACGCGCGGAGGGCTGTAAACGAGCCGAATCGAGCCGAGCTTTAGAATGTTCATGTTCGTTCATTAAGTTTTTAAACGAACTCGAGCCGAGCTCGAACTCAATGAAAATTTTACGAGCCGAACTCGAGCCGAGTTTGCCGAGGTTTGGATCGAACTCGAACTTGTTCGCGAGCCTTAACGAATGAAAAATATTAGATATATATGCTTTCATACAAGTCTAGAACTTCAAATAAATTTTTTATTTTGTTCATAAAGAAGTTTATACATATAGAAAATTATAAACACATGTTAAAATTTAAGTATCTAATACTTTTTTTAAGTTCATACATGTAAAAATTATAAAATTTTCATTATGTATATGAAAGTTTATACATGTTCAAGGTTATATATGAAATTCTTATGAGATATTTATATATATTCTAAGTCGAGCGGATACTTTTTGATAATCGAATTTACGGATACGTTGTGATACGTTTCGGATACGCGCGGGGTTAAATTTGATATTACTTAAAATATGTGGGTGAAAACTGTAATTAGGACTTTATAATAAAAATCCCCAAATTGAGAACAGTACATCACATACCGATCGTGTTCTCTCGTTCTTCTCTGCTGCTCCTCACTTTATCCCGAATCACATCACATCACCGATCGTGTTCTCTCGTTCTTCTCGTCGGACGTCGTCGTCGTCGTCGGACGTCGCCGTCGTCGTCGTCGTCAGTCGTCGTCGTATAAGGTTTGTCTTCTCTCTGTATTTCTCTCTCTCTCTCTCTCTCTCTCTCTCGTCTTTCTCTCTGTCTCTCTCTCTCTCTCTCGTCTTTCTCTCTGTCTCTCTCTCTCTCGTCAGTCATACAGTATGACTCATACTCATATACTCATATATATATATATATACATATAATCTTCTCATTTTAGGTTTTTTTAGTGTTATTTTTTACCGTGCTGTAAAAAATAGAACCATTTTGCTCTTATTGATGGCTGGTAGAGGCTGAACCCCGGTGTGTAGTATAATTTTAATGCTTTTTTTTCCCCCCATAATAGTCTGATGGAATCTGCTGCTAGTTCTGTTGCTGGTAGTGGTAGTTCTGTTTCTAATGAAGGGGAATCGAGGGATCAAAATACAAACAATCATCTTTGGAGTTATGTTACAAAATTAGAGAAGAGTGGGGGGGGATACTTTGATGATGTTAATTGCTCTTTTGTTTTTGAAATGGTGAACTTGTGTAATGGAATTTTAGGAATTAAATATATATATAATTTTTATATTTTTATATTCAACGTATCCCCAACGTATCGTATCCGACTTTCTGGAAAAATCGCGTATCCGCGTATCCGTATCTCGTATCCGTATCCGTGCTTCATAGGGATTCAGGAAGGGGGGTCGGTGCCCCTGGATTTATCGTTTAAAAAAAGCCCCAACAAGTTCCACAAGCCTGACATTGGACGTTCAGAAGCTCTGGTAACTGATAAGCTCCTCTCTCTCTCTCTCTCTCTCTCTCTCTCTCTCCTTCTCTCTCTCTCTCGTCTGTGCCTTCTCATCTCTCTCTCGTGTGCGCGCGCGTCTACGAGA
Organism: Vaccinium myrtillus; assembly: GCA_016920895.1. Lineage (NCBI taxonomy): Eukaryota > Viridiplantae > Streptophyta > Magnoliopsida > Ericales > Ericaceae > Vaccinium > Vaccinium myrtillus. The sequence continues at coordinate 1,743,254 of CM029272.1, read as the reverse complement.
TCTCTCTCTGTCGTCTACAATCTCTCTCTATGTGCGAGTTTGAATCTGTGCACGAATTTGTCTGTATGAATTCATCTGCATATCTACGAATTTGTTGAATCTGTGTACGAATTTGCTTTTGAATGAGGTAGAATTCTAGGGTTTTCAGTTGGAATCTCTACGAATTTGCTTTTGAATCTGTATGAATTCATCTATATGTCTACGAATTTGCTTTTGAATCTGTATGAATTCATCTATATGTCTACAAATTTGCTTTTGAATCTGTATGAATTCATCTATACATTTTTTCCCTTGCTGATTGCATGAAGAATACAACCCTCCTCTTCAACCCTTTTGAGAATAGGTATAATCCAACCCTCTAGTGGACTTCATTGGTTGCAGTGTCTTCATAGGAATTGCTACTGTTATAGAGTGTTCTTTGTATGTGGTGAGAGAACCCTTGTTTCGGAAAAATATACAGAAATGATGTAGTGACAGATAGATACAGAAATGTACATATAGGTGATCAATTCAATATCGTTTCAGTTTTGTAGGTTGAGTTATGATCAAGAAATACTTAGGCACAGGTTGCATTTGATGGGGAAAAAACAGTATGACCTTTGTTGTGGTGAGAAAAGTCTTGTTTCTGCATTCTTTCATATGATTTTAATGCGGCTGGGTAGTAGGAAAAAGGTTGTTTTCAATGATCATGTGGCTGGAGAAGAAATGTTGGCTTTCGTTTGTCACTATTCAGAAACTCAACTCCAGGAAATATGACTTTAGAATGACTAGATCAAGGACCACAACTAGTGTTGAAATAAGACAAGAGGTTAAGTAATTCTCTGATGATCATTTTGTTACCATTTCCAGTTCACACAAATGTGGCAATGGACCTAGGCATCTTAGTTTGACTGCTAAAAGGACACGCTATTAGTTGGGAATCAGAACTCCATTTTCTATATTGGGTTATTTTCAAGTCATGATTCTTTTGCTGCCCTGCTACTGCTTAAATCTACTGCTGCTCATGTATTGCTGCTACCAATTCTATTTGTTCAAGTCATGGATTATGTACTGCCATATGTGCTGCCATGGATTCTCATGCTGCTCATATATTGCTACACCAATTCTCTACTGCTGCTACTGCTACTCATATGCTGATTACGCTTCTAGTCTGGATGCCTATTCATCTATTGTTATGTTTGAGGCTAAACTAAGAAAACTGTCATAATGACTGAACTTAAATGGTTTGAGCAAATTGAATATTATTCATAAAATACAGCTTACATTGGCATTCTGAACTAGGATAAATGATGGATAGTCCAGAAGTGGTTTTGCCGATCAAAATAAATAAATAAATGGAAATGGTTTAAAAATATGTAACACTAATGACTTCATCTAGAATTATTTGTGGTAGGGGGAAGGGGAGGGCATAACACGTGGATTTCTTTTTTGTTTTTTACAAAGTTCGACTTGCACACACATTGCATGTGCCCCGGCCTCTAGTAGATCAGAATAGGTGAGAAAGGAAGAGATAAGAAAGGGGAGATCTCTCTCACCAGATCTCACCATTTTTTGTTAGAAAGGGGAATGGCCAATCAAAACATTTCTTTTTTGTACTTTCCTTTTCATTTTTCACCAAAATGTTTCATCCAAATGAGGAATTTCATAAGAAACCATAATCCTTTCCTTTCTTTTCTCATGAAACCCCTCCATCCAAAGGGGCTTAGGCTTCCAAAGTCTCGGTCTTGAATATTTCAGCAAATCAATAACTTTGGTCGGAGGTTCTTGCCGTGATTCTACCTCTCTTTCTTGCAATTGCTTGTATTGATTTCTTGCTCTAAAGGTATCTGTAAATCTTCTAAGTTCTTCTTTTGGTTGTTTTGAAATTGACGGAAACCCTAGCCGAAATAAAAACAGCATGATGATTGTGGAGTAATTAATTTGCTGATTTGAGTTTATTTTTGTTTTCCTTTAACTGAACTGTTCATCGGTTCCGCTCTCGATTTCCACAACTTTCTTGGTAACCAAGCAAACCTTTGGATTTTGTTTGCATCAATGTTGGTTTGTCATACTAGTCCCAAATGACTCTCTGTTTGGAACCTTGGGGGATGAAAGGGAAAGTAAGGGAAAATAATGGAGGAAAATTAAAACGAAACTGGAGAGTAAAATGAACTTGTTTTTTTAAATTTTCCTTCCCTTTCTCTAGAAAACAACAATGGAAGGAAAAGTTTTAAAATTCTCTTCTATTCCATTTCTTTCCCGAAGTTCCAAACACACCCGTTTTTGTTGGTATTTGTCTTTGCGGATCCAACTACGTAATATTCTTCACTTTCAGACTGATTACGATTTTTTTGTTTTCTAATCTGTGAAGGGGCTATATATGCTGAGTTTCGTTCTTGCACCGCGCACATACTCGTACTCATACACATTTACATCCACATCCACATCCGCCTTGACACACACTTCAACTGGTTTCGTGTATACATAGGGCCTGTAGGAGAGTCGGGTTGGATTATTTATACAAGGTGACCAAATGTCCAGTTTTTGGTTAAGTTATTCACCACCTGGATTAAGTATGGGTCTGCGGTACACTGGTACTAATCCGATCACTATTAATCTCGTAGTGTCATGTATCCCTTCACCATTTTATCCCGTCTAACAAACGGGCATATTGTGCATGATGTTGTATTTACTAGTCAAATCCAGATCTCTTTGGTTTTGTGGTGCCTCCATACAACAATCTCTTGAAAATACGAAAAGCAATATTGTTTATAATTCCTGGTCCGGTTTTATGTATATTTTTTCTTTACGGAGAGGATGTTTTAATAAGTATTATTATGTTTCCAGGTTTAAGAAGACCGTTGGGAACAATCACTCCATTGTCCACGAACTCCCGAATCCCTTTTATTCTTGTTCCGAATCCCAATGGGGAAGAACGAATTCCTGACTCCGAAAGCAATCGCCAACCGTATCAAGGCAAAAGGTCTCCAAAAACTCCGTTGGTACTGCCAGATGTGCCAGAAACAATGTCGTGACGAGAACGGGTTCAAGTGCCACTGCATGAGTGAGGGCCACCAGCGCCAGATGGAGGTCTTCGGTCAAAACCCTAACCGTGTCGTTGATGGCTACTCCGAGGAGTTCGAAACCTCCTTCCTCGATCACATGAAACGCAGCCACCGGTTCAGCCGCATCGCAGCCACCGTGGTGTACAACGAGTACATCGCCGATCGCCACCATGTTCACATGAATTCGACGCAGTGGGCGTCTTTGACTGAGTTTGTAAAGTATTTGGGGCGTGAGGGCAAGTGTAAGGTTGAGGAGACCCCGAAAGGGTGGTTTATTACTTATATTGATAGGGATTCGGAGACCCTTTTTAAGGAAAATATGAAGAATAAGCGAGCTAGGTCGGATTTAGTTGATGAGGAGAAGCAGGAGCGGGAGATAAGGAAGCAAATTGAAAGGGCGGAACAGTCGGTGCCAAATGGAGGGGCGGCTCTGCCTTTGGAGGCTGAGCTTAAGCCGTTGGAGAAATCAGAGAATGGTGAGAAGATTGTGATTAGCTTGGGTTCATCCTCTAAACCCGTTGTCAAAGAGAAAGTAGGGAGTTCTAAGTTGGTTTTTGAAGAACCAGAGATTGAGAAAGTTAAAGAGGATAATGGCAAGTCATTGAAAAGTGGGGTTGGGACTAGGTCGGCTTTGGATGATTTGATGAAAGAGCAGGAGAAAGCGAAGGAGCGGATCAATAGGAAGGATTATTGGTTGTGTGAGGGTATCATTGTGAAGGTCATGAGCAAGAAGTTGGCCGAGAAAGGGTATTATAAGCAAAAGGGCATTGTTCGGAAGGTGATTGATAAGTATGTTGGGGAGATTGAGATGCTTGAGAGTAAGCATGTGCTTAGGGTTGATCAGGAAGAGCTTGAAACAGTGATTCCACAAATTGGGGGGCTTGTTAGGATTGTTAATGGGGCTTACCGTGGATTGAATGCACGTTTGCTAACTGTGAATACAGACAAGTTTTGTGCCAAGGTTCAGATTGAGAAAGGTATATTCGATGGGAGGCTGCTTCAAGCTGTTGAATATGAAGATATTTGCAAAGTTGGTCAGTGAGTAGGTTTTCCTCTGTGCTAAGTTGAAGTGAGCCCAAGCTAATTTCTTAGATGGGTACTAAAATCTTCCATGACAAACATCTGTAACTGCTTACTGCTATGTATCTTTCGACAAAGTTAGCAAGACTATTTTGTTTTTCTCTTCACATATGGCTCAATGATTTTGTAATTGTAGGAACCTGATGTCACATGTTTTGACCTCCCCATTGCATTGTCAATAATATGCCTCATTGTTCTACTTCTGCATTATTTTTACTCGTGATTATGATTGTGCATAAAAAGCTTTTGATAATTTGTTCTTTTTGCAGTGATGTTAGTGTGAATCTTCATTGGCATCCGTTCTCTGCTCAAACTAATTTTTGTATATGTTTCTAGCAAAGGCATGTTCTCTACTTATTTGACTGTTTCGTTATATTCATATTGCGTACTGGGTATTTATCATGCAATAATCGTTTTATTTTTCAATATATGATTGTTTTATTTTCCCATTACTTTTGCACCACAAAACTATTAAGGACAGACATGGTTGATTTTATTCCATTCTTAGATCTCTATGGTTATTTGGAAATAAACAGGACAAAGGATATTATCTTCCTCAAAATGTTTGAACTTTCTGACATCTCTCCCTCTCCGTTTCACCCGACTTTTAACTCATATTCTTCTCTTTTTGCCCAAAGGAGAAAAAAAAAAACTTGAGCCAGATCAAAAAACCTTTATCGTAAGCCTTGATTATCCCCGGCATTTGGCCTGCTACTTTGACAAGTAAATGTGTGATTCTTACAAACAGGAATTTGATCGAGTCTTACATGAAACAAGATTAATTCACTTTCTGTTACTGACATGAATGATATCATTACTAACCACCGAGTGAAGTCACGGCACAGAGATTCGGCTGTGAGAGGCTGTCTGAACATGTGAGATTTGGAGAGAAAGAGGGATAGATTTGCGTCGAACCAGTGAGATTCGCGGGGAGAGAGAGAGAGAGAGAGAGAGAGAGTGGCGATGGAGAAAGAGAGACAGACAGATTCGTTGAGACTCCTGAGAGCGTGAGCTGTTCTTTGAAAAAAGATGGAGAAAAGAGTCGGTGGTTGAGAAGAGTAATGAAGGAGAGAAGGAAAGTAAACGTTAAAAATGCGACCCACATAAGTACTACTACAGTTTGTATCCGATCACAAATAACCTTTTTGAGAACAAAAAATTTACACTTCAGTACATATCCGAACAAGGCCTAAATGTGTGATTCTTACGAACAGGAATTTGATTGAGTCTTACATGAAACAAGATTAATTCACTTTCTGTTACTGACATGAATGATATCATTACTAACCACACAGTGGAGTCACGGCACCGTGTGGTGCGGGGAATCCGGCCGCCCCTTGTGAAAATGCACGACTCGGATTTAGTCCGAGTCCCATGTAAATCCAAACCGTCCACTGCTTGGATTAAATCTGAGCCGTGCACTTTCGCAATGGACGCCCAAATTCCCGCACCACACGGTGCTGCGCATGGTGCACAACAGGGAATGGGCATAAAAGGAGTTAAACGAAATGGTTGGTTCCAGAGACGCGTAACAAACGACAGCTTACAGAAGAACAAAAAACAAGAAAGCAAAATAGCTGAAAATTTGTCATGGACAGGAAGTGAAATCAACAAGATTTTGTGACAAATTTATCCTTCTGTTTTTTCCTTAAAATTGAATCCATCATCGAAAATAGCTAAATATCCAAAAGAAAAGATCAACGGACTTGAAGCCAACCACATGAATATGAATAGAATGATCCTGGCCAGTGGCCCTCGGAAAAATCCATCAGTGTTTTATTCCACTCTTCTTGTGCCATTAACAGCACAGAAGTGTCGTCTTTTTCCATGCCATTCAGAAAAATTGGCAAAAACGTTGACAACAGTTTGGGGTAAGGAAAAGAAAAATAGACCAAGGGACAAAAATCCCCATCCTTGCAATTTACAGCCTCTTTCTCTTTTGCATAATGGTCCTAAAAGACCATACCACGATACGAGAGGCCAATCCAATGGTATATGCTTGTAAAAATCAAAACCAAATCACCAATTTAAGAACCAAATCACTAGCTTCCTAATGTCATTTTACTCGATGAGCAGTAGCACCCAAGTATTCTTCAATGGCAAGTGCTTGGCACCATGGCAGCTAATACAAATCCTCAAATTTAAACCAATAAAAATCACAGATCCCATCAAAAGGAAATCAATACAGATAGCAATACAAACTCCAAAAATGGTATGAAAATCTAGAGGTGTGAGGCTAGGACTCCATTGATTTGATTCAGCAAACACACGAACAGGAAGCCCTCCCTTGATTCTTCACAGATCCCATCTTTGCACTTCCGTATGGTTTTCAACACGATGGGGGTGGTAATCGGGAATGGGCTCACGAGTCGGCGGCCACAAATGTTCTGATTTCGGCTTCAATCGGTTCGACCTCGTTTACACGGACCTCAAAATGGGCATAATCGAGTTGGGAAAACTCGAATACGGTTCGAGATATTCTCAAAAAAGGATAGAGAAGGATCTAGCGGGGAAGAGAAGAGAGGTGAAGACCCTCTGTGATCGAATAGTTTTTGGATAGGATGAATTTTCAATTTATCCAAAAAGTCAGTCGACGGAGAGAAATATGCGGGGAAGAGAGAAGGGGAAAGAGTTTCGGCGCGAGGGAGCTGTGGTGGACTGAATATGGTTTTGATTCAGTATAGCGAAACCTATTTTAAGAAACATAAATTCATTCAGATCAAATACCAATCGGTATCTAATTAATATGAAATTTTTACATGATGTGTATTTTTCTGTATTCTACAATATGAATGTCTCGGATCATTAAAATATTACTGACATAGATAGAAAGTGTACTTAAAGACCCGTAAGAGTTTTTGATATAGAAAGGGATATGATTCAATATATCCAAATCCATTTTGAGAAATAGAAATTCATTTAGATCAAGTACTAATATGTAATTTATTTATGAGATCTTCATACATCATGTGTTATAATAATTTTTACGAAAAGAATGTCTCGGATCATTAAATTATGGTCGATATAGATAGAAATCGTCCTTGGAAAATCCAAGAGTTTAGAACTACCAAACGATGTCATTTTTCCAAATCCATTTTGATAATAGTTGAACATGTCATGACTGGATTATTTTTTTGAATCTTCATTTAAAAAAACCCTCCTTAAATGGAGTTGGATATCCGATTGAAAAAGGAGCGGATCGAAATCGCGTATAGTTCTTTTGCCTTGGAAAAAAATTCTATGCGTGTTCCGCCGTTCTCCCCGTCCATTTCTCTCTAGTCTCTCCCTCTCTTTAACCCGCTTCTCTCCTCTCCTCTCTTTCTCTCTCTCTCTCTCTCTCTCTCTCTCTCTCTCTCTCTCTCTCTCTCAAAATTGCTTGTAAGTACCTGCGATCTCTCTCCTCTCTCTTCGTCGTATGTACTCTACATATGTACAGTTGTACGTCTATGTATGTTGGTATATATCACATTGTACTTGAATACATATATGTAAATTGAGTGGTAATTGTTCATTAGAAGCTTGAATTTATTGCTAATTCAGTTGTTATCAGGTTATGCAATGCTAATTTAGTGCCAATACATAAACATTATCCCAATAAAGTGGCAATAGATGATCTTAATTCTTAATTTAGTTCTAATTGAATGTGGCCGAGGTCGAGAAATGAGATCACACTATTTGATGTACACCAAATATACGCCAGGTCGTGAACAAAAGGGCCTCATAGCAATGAGTAAGTGGGAGTGTGGGGTGCTCCTATCTTTCTACTACATCAGGCAGAGTAGCTGCAGGTTTTCTAGATAAATAAGTAGGGACAGTGGGCGCAACTACAGTAAGTGATACACTCCATATTTTTATCCATCTAGATGATACCTCATCCGCTCTCTGGATGTCAAGGTGGTGTCTGTAATCGCCCACAACGTGGGTTGACAAGTCGGGGCACCCAAAGGCGTCGTCCCACCTGCACATTGTACAAGTTCAACTCAAATAATCTTATGCATAAATGAATGACTATGATAAATTATTCCACATATTTCGTAGGAGTAGTTCTTTGGATATACTGTAACTTTTTTGAAAAAATAACACAGGTAACCTTTCGTTGCAGTTGTGTTAAAATTGGCGTAGAATTGATTATCATTTTATGGTAGCAAAATTAAAGATTTCAACTAACTTCCCTTTTTCCTCTTTTGCATGTGCCGTTAAAATTGGCGTAGAATTGATTTTGTCCTACGCTTCCTTGCAGGCAACTGAAGAACGGTGCAAGAATAAAGGCGCTTACATTGTTCTAGAACCCCCTCACTTTGATTCTCCAGTATTCCACACTTTTGAAGCAATTACTCCAAGACCTAAGGTGCAGATCCTGATAATCTCTACTCACCTGTAATCTAGAGGATAGTTATACACCAGCCGTCTCATATTTTTTGCCACTTCTTTGAAGTCGCTATTTTTCAGATAAGAAATAAAGCACTTTTGTTCGATCTCAATTTGTTTTGTAAATTGGCAAAAAAAATTTAAAAAAAATTTGTGCAAATGTGCTTTAGTTTTTTTATCTGAAAAATGGCTTGGCTTTGCGATAAGAATTACGAATATGTGACGGAGGCAGTAAATTCTATGTTTCAACTGGACAAAAATAGCCAGGCAACTTCAGCTGACCCAAACTGATCCGCCGCAATGGGGTGGTTTTTATAAACTCAACCTACACAGGGGCGGGTTTGTTTTAAAGCTAAACATCTGGTCTTCCCATGCTCTTTGGTAAAGGAATGCATATGCAAACCAAAAACAAAATTGAGTTGGGAAAAGGGGGTGGGGGGTACACCATGTATCCACACCTTTTTTGTCTTCTAGTGAAATTTTATGGCAAAAATGTCATTAAAAGACAAAAAGTTATTGTGGGCTTTTGTGGTGGAAAGGAGGAGGGGAATATCAATTACCAAAATACCTTTACTAATTATCAAACATAAAATAAAGCTCTGCATATAAGTATCCGGTGCTCAAATTTGTACTAGTAACTTTTACGCAAACAAGAAGAAAGAGAAGAGGAAGAGAGAGACGCTTCACCCTCGCAAGGATTAGACAATTTCCCACGCACAAAGAATCTCAAATTCTCATATTGACTACTAATAAAATCCATCACTTATTAAATTATCAAAATACCCTTAAGGCCTTAACCATAAATTTGACCAGCAGCATACTTAACCTAAATAAGTATAAACGAGACTCTATTAGAAATAGAGACATCCCTATAAATTAATCCACTTGACCCATGTAAGTTCTACTTGAAACTAAACAATCTCCATTTGTGAATGCTTCCTAATCTTGTTCTTTCTTGCTCCCTTTATGGAATGCATCACAATATTGCAGAATACAATCCGTAGGTTTTAAATTCTTACTGCAGAGAAAATCCGCTTCTTCTTCCGAGTTTAGCAGGCACGATCATATTCAATAGAGACTACCACAACATGGAGGCTAGCCTCGTTTATAAAAAATGATCAAAGATAACACCCGCACGCACAGTCGCGCTGCAAACAAACACAAACACATACATAAAAATAGACTATTAAGGTAATGAAAGAAAACTTTCCATCACAATATGGCAAAATCATAAGGTAGATCAAATTTGCATTTCACATTTAGAACCCTATGCCTAAAAGCCATATCTGGATGGCAATCAGTAACAATATAAAGTACATTGACTGCCAAAAAATAAATCAATATAAAGTACAAAGAAACGAAATTCCTGAACTTAAAAGTCAAATTGTAGGTTTCACAATTTTAAAGAATCAGTTTTTGAGCCAATAAGGACTTAAATTCCCAAGTTTGAATACCAAATTTGGGCTCCAATATCACAAAGTCAGTTTTCGAGGCAATCAAGATTGAAATTTATTAGTTTGATGACTTTCATTCCAATAAACAATTCTGCTCTTTATACATGTTACTTTGACGCAGAACACCATAAACACCCCAAAAACGGTATGGAAAAAACCTGTAAAAACACATATATTGATCCGTCCGAGATTGGGAATGGAATTCATAGGTGGATCACATCTTGAGGATATTTGTACATAATTTCTTAATTTCATCATATGGAAGAAGTAACAGAGTTCTTGGAAGGATAACAAAAGCCATAAATTCTTACCACCAAATCCAAATTGAAACGTGTACATAAGAAATGTAACAGAGAGAGAGAGAGAGAGAGAGAGAGAGAGAGAGAGAGATTCCCAGCACTCATATGTGAGATTTTCCCTATGTTCCTTCGTTACTCCAATGGCTGCCTGGTTTTTTCCGAAGGAAGCAGAAAAGAAAAGGGGAGGAGCAAAATGAGAGAGAAACTCTAATCTGGGCCCAATTCAGTAATCGGGCTTGTTGGCTAGAGGCCCATGTTAGCTTTCTTTCATGGAGTATTTTCTTCGAGAAACTAAAAAAAATTAAATTTTTTAGTTTTTTTTTTTTTTCTAAAATTTTTCAAGGAGACATTGTTGAACAATTTTTGTGTTCAATATCATATAGAAGAGATTATGGATCGATTGCACGGAGCAGTGTTACAAAGTACAAACATAGATAGACGTCAGACGTGCACGGATTCCGACACAAATATACGGAACTGTTTGATACACGTGAATTTCACTTTGTAGATACAAAGTTCATACACATCAACGGTTCTGGACATATCGGTATCTAGATCTGTGTATATCCATCAAGGACCACAACATTTTTATTGCACGGATAGATGCTTCTATTGTTTCTTAGCGTTCTTTTTACTTTTTACTTTTTATAATATGTTGGGCAAAAGGAAAGTAAACAAGAATGAAGAAGAGAAGCTTAAATGTGAACGGACATAAGAGTGAATTAACAAGTGACCATATCCTTTCTTCAATAACATCTAAATTCAAGTAGTTTTTTTTGTACATATACATCAAAGTGGAAAATTAGAATGATTTTTTGCTAATTGTCTACTTCAAAGTACTTCACCATTTCTCCAAAACTCTACGGAGCCTAGGCTTAAAAACTGAAAATCAATGAGCAAGAAGCCAAACAAAGGAGAGTTTTGAACCCAACTGCCGAATTGACATTTACAACATTTTGGTCTCACTTTCAAGTATCCATAGCAAGAAAATATAGTAAGACTAACTACATACCATAAAAATTTGAAATTATGGATATCAACATTTCCTTATACTTCCTAACAGCTGTCAATTTGAGTGAGCAAGAGTCTTGCACTTCATCCTAAAATTCCTTCATTCAGGACCGTTGACTGAAAGAACGGACAAGGCATCTGCTTAAGAATTAGCAACACCAGCCAGGCATTGTGAGGTAGTATTGACTGAAATCTGCCTATATGCATGGGGATGCTGAATTATTACCAGAACGGAGTCCTTCATGGTTCTGCCTTGGGATGGGGCCGTTGGCTACAAAAGGAACATAATACTGATACATATCAGTACAAAAATGTAACCGATAACACTTTATGAATTGCATAAGAATAACAAACTTATTGAACTCCTTTTAGAACAGTACATGATGAGGATCTAGAATGACTAGCAATGATGATGGAAATGAATCGATATACGGGTGTGAGTTTGAGCAGTCATTACTTACCACCCCAATATGCCATTCATTACTACTTTTTTTTATTTTTTATTTGAACAGTTCCATTCATTACTACTAAAACCTTTAAATGTCGCTGCATCCATTTCCTGCAATAGAATGAGTAAGAAATAAGAAAACCGTGGGTGCATCTCCAATCCAGAAGGTTAATTTCTTAAGTATCACAATGTTATTGGGATTGAACACCATTTTCCTGGTAGTTTTGAAACTTCTCGTGCAAGTTGATTCGTCCACCATACGTGTTATATTCACTGAAATTAGTATTCTTCATTTGGAAATGCTCAAATAACAAGGACCAACCATCTAATCAACATACTTTATCCATTCAAACCTTAGCCATTCTGATGTTTTCAATGTTGTTGTCCTCTTTTTCTCCTTAAAATTTAGTTGGGGATGCATTCTCCTTAAAATTTAGCTGGGGATGCATGCAGAAAGTTACTGAACACACTTTATGGTTTGATGGCAGTTGCCAGTTGAGCACACACGTGTGTGTGTGTGCAGTTGAATAGGCGTAGGGTTTGGGTAGTTTTGGGTTAGTAATTTTACCACTTTGCCCTAACAATTGATTCATGTTATATTTAAGGTAGTTGTAAAAATAGTTTCCATTGGGGCAATAGTGGTTCTCACTTTATATATGGAATAGATGCTCAACAAATAAACCAACACTGCTGGACTGAAGGAAAATTGAAGACAAGCCATTGTTGGATCGAAGTATACATGGTGAAAATATTTGACAAATAAACATTTTGGAGAAGATGTTTCGTAGCATTCAAATCCATGTACATCAGAACTTACAATACTGTAGATTGGAGGCACTGTTGCTTGCCCTTTCGACTTTAGTGTGGGCATAACAGAGAAACATGGCACCAAGTCTTGTGACCTGAAAGTCCATCTGTGAAAGAGAGAGCAAATAATCAACTCCAGAATGGACTTGAAGGCAACATTATGCAGCGTGTAAATTCTGTACACCAATGGCTAGGAAGTTTAGGAATCGTTGAAACGTGGTGTTATTGTGGAGCGTAAATCCAGAAAAAGACGGAATTCTTATGTACCCAATGTATAGAAAGATGCATAATTGTGCCAATTCACGAACTAACAGTCAGAGCCAATAGCTCTCTAATGAGCCACCCATGTCATTGTATATCTGAAATCAGAAAGTTCAAATGTCAGTGTATCAAGTTTTGCAAATTCGGCCTTCTATAATAAAGTAAAAAAGTATCCATCATACCGCAGTATCTGCCACTGCTGTAATCTGCATCACAGCTTGAAACTTCCTGGACCATGAAAAAACAAGCGATAAACGAAACGTGAAAAAAGGCCACTAAGCATCTCTGTAAAGGCTAACTCATATATTGTATTAGAGTCTTAGACCATAACATGGAACTCCAAAAAAATACAAAAACATGCATGCGAGTAATGCAGAAAATGTGCGTGCGCGCGTGTGAGAGAGGGAGGGAGAGAGAGAGAGAGCATACTTAAACATAACGTATTTTGCATAAACTGCATCATGCATCAAATGGACATCTTCATCCTGTGGGGTCAGTCTATTCAGACTTTTCCCTCGCTTTAGTTGGACCCGTTAGTGCACAGTGGAGTGGTCCTAGCCTCCCAGGGCTAGTCAAGTTTCGCGCGTACTCACATAATCCTTCAGTAGTGCCTCTCACTCACTCTCAATCTCGCTTTGCGCTAGCACTCTCAATTCTTGCCATTGTAAGTTTGGGATATTTTTGACGGACACTTTCACGCACCTGCTCTCATACAGGCTAGCACATGCATATTATGTGACTTAGTTACGCCTAAGCTGACCCGGTAAGTTATCAAAAAATATTAGCAGACTCAAAGCAACATATCTTTAGAAATTATCAGGCACGCTACTAAATCCCAGAACACCAACTAGAGATGTGGGAAGAAAATCTCTGGTCAAAGAAATAGACGCCCTTCGCGATTCAGATAAAAAAATGTAAAAAAAGTTGTCAATTCAAGAAAAGATCATACCAACTAGAGATGTGGGAAGAATCAGGCTTTATCAAACCCCTATCACTGTGCCTATAAGCCCTCGGGAGCTTGCTCAGAAATCAGAACCAAAGAGGGTCCAAATCCATGAAAGTGAACACCAAAGGGGATCTCCTTTTTTTCCCATTTCAGCAAACCCTAACCCCATCGTAGCGTTTCACAACCTCCTTCCCGTCCGTCGGTCGCCGTCCCTCCTCTCTCTCTCCCCCCTTCAAGATCGCATTCTATCTCCTCTCCAATTGAAAAGGCCATACTGTGGTTTTTTTTTTTTTTTTATCCGCGGGTTTTTTGGTTTTTTTGCAAAGCTTAATTAAAATAACGCTTTTTTTTAAAATTTCCGGGTAGAGCTAATCAAAGTAGCGCTACCCATTTTTTAAAAGTAGAGCCAATCGAAAGAGCGCTACCCATTTGTTTTAAAAAAAGGTAAATTTCACTCACTTCCCTTGAGGTTTTTGACAAATACACAGAGACCTTCCTTATACTTTCTGAAATTTCACTGTCTCACCTACTTTACAAAGTAGTAATTGGCATATACCTCCCCTACTGTTAAAAAATGTCCAACAGTGTTAACTTTGATGGTGAAATGCCGTTAATGCCCTTAAATTCAAACTTTACTTTATTTTTTCCCTTATTTGAGTTTATATTGCATAAAATTTTTGAAATGCGTGAAAAAGAAACTAAATTATTTATTTTTAGTTCCCATAAGATATATTTTCACATTTTGATAATATAAACAAAAGTATTAATAATCACTTAAGCCCAGTGCTTGCATTGGTAGTTTTATTATTTTACTTTTTTTAGGTTTCTTTTTCTTTCTCTAAATCTAAAACTCTAACTAACTCTTTTTTCTTCTCTATAATTTTAGATATTTTACCTACTCTCTCTCTCTCTCTCTCTCTCTCTCTCTCTCTCTCTCTCTCTCTCTCTCTCTCTCTCTCTCTCTCTTATTTTATTTTGTTAGAGGTAACATCTAAAAAAAACTATAAGCATCAAATTTTTGGGAAAATTTTTGTACACCAATTCAAGGATCCCATTGAGAAGAAAAAAAAGTTTAATTTTTTCAAAAAAGAAAACTCATTAATACATTATTTTTTGCGTGTATAATGCAAAAATGCACATTCTCAAAAATAATAGATAGTTGTCCTATAATAATAATAATGCATTTATGAATTTATTTTGTAAAAAATTAGACTGTTTTTTTCTCAATGGGATCCATGAATTTGTGTAAAAAAACTATCCAAAAACTTTTTTTCTCAATAGATAGTCGTCCTAAAATAGTTTTTTTTTTCCGTGTGCGAAATGCTTGTTTCTCCTAGAAGGATTTTCATATTATTTTTTAAACCATTATTATCGCTAATGCGAGAGAGAGAGAGAGAGAGAGAGAGAGAGAGAGAGGTTAGGTAAAATATGTAAAAAAAAAAAAAAAAAAAGAAGAAGAAAAAGAAGTCTAGTTAGAGCTTTAGATTTAGAGAGAGAAAAAAAAAACTTAAAAAAGTAAAAAAAATAAATAAATAATACCATCCAATGCAAGCAGTGGTCTTAATTGATTATTGATACTCTTGTTTTTATTATCAAAATGTGAAAATATATCTTTTGGGAACTAAAAAAAAATTCTAAAAAATTTTTTTGAGTCAAAGAAAAGAAAGTTCCAAGAAAAAAGTAAATAATTAATTTACTTTTTCACGTCATTTAAAACATTTTGTCCGTCGCGGCCACTCGAAAAAGACTTGTCGGCTCGTCGCCGTGATGAGGAGAGGTGGATCTGGGTTCAACTTTCAAATAGAGATGAAGAGATCAGACAGTGCCGAGAGAGAGGGGCATTGGGTCACAGGCTACTAACAGCTGTTTTCCTTTTCTTTCTTTCTTTTTTTTTTTTTTTAGAGTACAGCTCTAGGCTTAAAGAACAGCACAAAGGACAAGGTCACAAGATGAGTTTTTGCGTGTCCTGTATTTGCCTATTGTGGATAATGGTTGCAAGGAGTAATTTTAAACGTGTATAAAGATTAATTTTCCATAATCTCATATTTTGTTTATTGTCTAATGTTAGTTCTGTGTTGATGAAATAAATGGTATTGGTAAAATTTTAGAGTTATAATTATATGGGAAGGAACTCACCACTGGCTCATTAGCCATCTCAATTTAGACGTGTATCTTGGCTGGTCATGATAGAATTCTTTGGGAACTTGATTGGTTAATACTAGTGCTTGTATTTGACATTATTTATAAGTCAATACAAAGTTCAAGATTAATAAAGAGAGTTTTGATTGGGAAAGAAATCTCCTAATTCAAAGGCAATATTCTCAGCATCTATGTAAAGGCAGTAGGGTTGTTGAGAGGATATATCACCCAACAGAAGAGAGGCAGTACCATCTCGACGAACGACATCAGAGATTCAGAGTTCACGGTTGGAGAAAAAAGACATCGACCTTTGGGAATAAATCTTTATTTTGCAATGGAGTTTTCTGTCTTATGAAATCGTCCATACTCCATGAGCGGCTAGTTTTTTAAAGTAGGGTTGAGGATGAAACCTCGTGTTCTGTAGTAATTAAATGCAAAATCTTGGTTTGTTTTTCCTAATGCGTGATCTCATTGAATAGTCGTTTTTACCTCATTATAATTTAATTTACTCCCTCCATCCCTTTTATAGTGTGATCATTTCCATTTTTGGTTGTCCTTTAATAAATGTGTGTTTTAAAATGTTAATGGGTAAAAGTTTGTACAATTATCGTTTTGCTCTTTTAAAAAGTTAGTGGGTAAATAATTAATGGGTAAAAGTGGAAGTAAAAAATAATGTGAAAAGTGTAAATTGAAGATAAAGTTGATGTGAGAGGTAGTATTTTTTAATAAGTTGGATTTACAAAAGCAACACACTTCAAAAGTGACGGATAAAGTAGTAGTTTTGGATATAAATCTAATCGCGTTCTTTATGAAGTGAGGGACTCTACCGTACCCCGCGGACAGCAGGCCCCCGGATTCGTTCTTTATGATTATTCTGCCAAGCTGTGCAATTTTATATTTTAAGTTTTGGAGATCCCTTGTGATATGTTCGCTAATGGATACATCGAATTTTTTTATGTCTTGAACCTTGAGGCGAGGAAGAGCGTATGTGAGTTGATTTATATTTTCCGCGGTAATACAGATTAGTTTCCAAATTACTGTGAAGAGAAGTAGGAAAAATAAATCAAAGTTTGCTAATAATCATTATGAATGCATGAGTGTAGATTCTGAAACCCTTGTTATTTTTCTCAACCGTTACTCTCCACTACTTTGCTTGATAGTTTAATTATTTCTTGCTCCTTGTTCATTTAATTTTAGTTTATAAATCAATAACAACTTTTGTCAACTAAGTTAGGGTCTAACCACTTTAGATTTAGACATCCCATAATAATATTTTACTTAGGATGCCACCCTATGTCTTTTAAATCTTTATGATCCCATCCTGTAATTTTAAAAAGCCCCAAAAAGCCCTTGACCATATTTTTGGCTCTTGATTTTCCTATATTATAATAACGGAAATTTAAGACTTTCTAATTTGTAACGTCCTAAACCATCCTAAACCCAGGGTCGTCCTAAACTATCCTAACCCATTTCCCTATTAACCCGTGAAACAACTTTACCAATTTCAAACCCATTCCCCTATTATCCCGTGAAACAATTCCTTTTTTACAGTCGTTTGAAAACGAGTGTGGCTTTGCACACCACCCTGACAACTTGGTCCCCGGCCCCACCCCTCCCTCTCCCCAAATCACCCCGACCCCCCCTTCCGGCCCTTTTTTTTTTTTTTTTTTCCTTTTTTTTCAACTTATTTCGCCACTCTTCTCTCTTTTCTTTTTTTTTTTTTTTCAACTTTATTTATTTAATTACTCAAATTTTAATAATTTCATTTACTATTAACTTTATTTATTTAATTATTCATTTAATTTGGTTTATTCAAATTACGTTTGCAAGTAAATTATTTTCTTAAATTTGCATTTAAATTTCACTTTGTATTTAGAAACTTTATATTATTTTAATTAGTTAATTAAGTGGTCTTAACAATGAATAATAAATAAAAAAACTTCTAAAAGTGAATAATAATATTACAATCATACAATCACGTTTTAAAGTGAATAAATATTACAATTACGTTGACAAGTGGTCTACCCTAATCAATATTGACTACAAATTGTGGTTGTCCATAATACCCAGTTACCTTTACGTGTGCCATAACTTAAAGCCCATCCTTTAGCTTCAATCGGTGCATTATCCCACCACCACATTGGGATGGGTGGTACGGGGGTTTTGTACAAAGTGACCTGTTACGGGCAAAGCTATTTCAATGCATTCCCAATCAAAGTGAGTAAAACAACCTCCAACATTCGCGTCAAATGTGTGTAGTTTGACTAAAACTCATAATGAATCCATTTTGTATATGGATCGTTGATCGCAGATCTCATATTTTTGTTCTCGATAAACATCATTGTAGAGATATCTATTAATTTCTTCGATAAGATCATGTCGTACTTGATCCCGCCCTCATCACCTCATAGATTTGCGCGGCTATCGCCCAAATCCACAATGACCATCGACTTTGACGTCTTGTAGGACATATATTTTTTGAAATTGCCAAGGTAAATCTTTGAATGTAGTGGTTGTGCTCCCTCTCCCTATCCATTTGTCTTTCCCATTTATCGCTTTCCTTTCCATTTCCCTCTCAATGTAGATGCGACTCTTGCAAAAGGTATCTTCTTCCATCTATTTCGTTGTCGACCTTTGTGTTCTCAGTATTATTGGCCCTCGAACAATTTTTTGTTAGATGGATCCCCATATCAACAAACTGCCTATCATTTTTCGCATACATGGATCCATCCAACTAAGTATTTGTCGCGTCGGGTTGTTCTCCTCGGCATTAAACCCGTCCGCGTGCAAGAGAGCCTTCCAATGAACATGGATACTTTGGATAGCGGAATCGGAATGCCCATGGTACCCATCCCTCGGATCGTGCATGCATGGCAACCCGTGTGATGTTTTGATCGAACAACCCTAGCTTGGGAGGGGGTAGGCGTCTTTTCTAACTGGAACCCGATCAACTCCATTGCATACAATGAAATGCGACACCTTATTTCATCAAAAATGGCGTCACGTAAATGTATGTGGCGTGGGATGTTGAGAGATTTCTCGAAGGACTTCTTAATTTTCCCAAATTGATCTACCAACATATTCTCTATGCCCTCAAAAGATGTTTGGAGCGATGACATGGTACCCCCAAATACTTTTTAGCCTTGCATGTGCGGACCATCTTTAATAGAATAATACACTTTGTTTAAAATAGGAAAGTTTAACATAATGCCGTAAAGTTATAAAGTCACTATACCTTTGACTTGAATTGCTTCCGAGGTGCATACATGTTCTATCCATGCTGTAATAAATCGCTCTTTGTACGGCCTTAACCATGTATCCGCAAGATAAGGTATGACACGCGGATATTGGCTATACTTCTCGCACATGGCAACCCACTTTTCTTGGTAAGTCGAAGTGCAAGATGAATGAATAAGGGATTGCCATAATTTGTTAAAAATTTCATACTTGGAATGCCCAAGACACAAAACAAAATGCCCCATGGGAAACATGTTTCAATGGCGTTAATAAGTGCCAACTCCGATCCGTAAACCATCCACTTCTTTAAGGTATTCAAGGCCCGGTACATGTATCTTCCCTCTCATTATTAAGATATGCCATAATTTTTGAGAACAATGTGATACCCACAACCTCAATAGTGGTTTCCGATACTCATTCGTTTTGTACGTGGCATCAATTACCAACACAGATGAAAAGTTCATAGATAGCTCTAGACTTGTAGGATGAACCCAAACAATATCTGTGATTTCGTTGGTCTCTTGATTTGTCCTAAAGTCATGGAGGTATCCTTTCTTAATTAGTTGGTCTAAGACATCGATTTCATTTAGACCGCCTCGTTTGGCTTCCTTGTTTGTGAAGATAGCGTTGTAAATGCTTTTAATTTTGTTTGAAAAATACTAAGAATTTCACGAGGTGCGAATCTCGATTGTTTCTCTATGGTTTTAGCCTTGATGGGTACAATTTTCTGCAGTTCATGTTTGGAGACCACAAGAAACCCCTAAACCCCAGTTGGCCCCTCAATACCTCGCAACTCAAATGGACAATCACATTTTTTTAGTCCCAAATTCCTATGCAATTTCACCCCACGGTGCGAATCATCACCTCGGCAACTTGCGCCTTTTAAATTAGCATTTTTTAATAACTACCACAATACTGTTTTGAGACCAACTCTCTTCGCCCAAAACATATCTTTGCAAAAATCTATAAAAAAAAATAAAATAACGAATATGTATAAGTAAAACATTATTCGAGTAATTTTTATCTACGTTCAAAATAAATGACCATAAGAACATTTAACTGGTGCTAAATTGGGTTATAATGCTTGTTTTTGGAGACGCTACTTTTTACATCATTCTCAAATGACCAACCAAGTGGATCGTAGTAGCCATCCATAATGTTGTTCGATGAATTAAAAAAGAAAGAAAAATATTGGGAGATGTTATGGAATGTATGTATGAAGTAGTGGGAGACTTAAGAAGAGAAGGTGTGAAGTAGTACAAGAATGAGTAATATAAATAGATAAGGCATTGGGGGGGGGGATCTTGATAGGTCTCATAAGCAACACGTGTTAAGGCATTGGGGGGGCCAGGGATCTTTGATAGGTCTCATAAGCAACACGTGGTAAGACATGGGTTATCTTTGATAGGTCTCATAAGCAAAAGGCATTGGGGGCACCTTTGATTTTTTAATCAAGTCAAAGATTAAAGTAATTAAAAAATGAAATAAATAAACAATATTTAATAAATAAAAGAAAAAAAAGAAATAATTTGAAAAGAAAAACAATAATATAAATAAATAATTTGAAAAGAAACATTATTTTTAGGAAATCAATTTTGTCATAAAAAATAATAAAAATCAATTATTTCTAACATATTAGAGCATTTTTAAAAGATAAAAGAGAAAAAATATTAATAAAAGCGATAAATAAATAATTAAATAAAAAATAAATTGAATTAAAGAACTGAATTAATAAATAATTAAATGAATTAAATAATTAAATTAATTTGAATAAAGAAATGACTTAATATAAATAAAGTAATTAAAGTAATTAAAAGTAATACAAAGGAATTAATATAAATAATATATTATATGGTAATTAGAGGACAAGAGGAGGGGTAAAATTAATTACCGTGTCGGGCGCGTGGGACCCGTTTGGCGGTGCGCGCGTCGGATTTCGATGTGATAACAATTTGCTTTGAAAACCCTTCCTTATCCTTCCCAAATTGAAACATTTCATCCGTTTCCATCCCATCACCCATCCCACTCCTCCTCAATCCGGATTTTACGTTACCAAACCCCCATTTTGCATCCCACCATCCCATTCCCAATTTTGGAAACCCCATATCACGGAGAACAAAACCCATGAAAAGAGGTTAAGGAGGCGACTCAATGTTCCAAAAAAATGGTGAGGAAGCCTTTGCTAGATTTTGATGTCATTAGCACTAATGAATCGATTTTATGTTTTGTGCAATAAGTGTGTTTTACAGCGATTTCAGTGGATTTTAGAGAGTATAGATGTTCATAATCGTGGCTCGCAAGTCTATTTCAGATTCGAAGTTGTTTTATGGTGTTTGAGTTTTGCATGTCTCTAGTATTTTTTACAAACCCATTTAGTGGGTTTTGAGGATTTGGTAGAATAGAATATGGATTTGTGAAAGCTTGAAACATGTTTGTAGTACCCATTTATGCTGGATTTTAGAGAGTAATGTTGTGGGTTAGTAGCCCTAATTATTGGTTTATTTGTTTCCCATGATTAATATATCGTCAGTGGTAATTGTGCAAAATTACTTTAGCATGTTTTACTGGTTTTTACGCCGTGAGACACGAGCCGGATGCTCCACGGGAAAATGGTAGACCAATGTTCCAATTTTTGCTAGACTTAACTAGAGATTCAAAACATGGGTTATTGGTTTTCCATTTTCATGGATGACTGAATATGTACTGAATGTCTTAATTTTTTTAAAAAATTACTGGGCGCACGTTTTTGTTTGTTTGTTTGTCTGCCACAACTAAAGGTGTATTGGATGTTCTGTTTATGGACACCCAACGTACTATGTTTATTACAGTACATGTTTGTTCAATTGACTCACCATTGTACTGCTAGAACTATGTTTATCAATTTTTGAAGTAGTACAAATCCAACCTTAGGAAATTTGATTGTTTGATTGACTCACATTTTTTTGGGGTAAAAATTGTACAAAATATGGTGACCCAGTGTACTATATGTATATTATATGAAATAAACTCAGAGGTCAAATATGGTAGAACAAAAATACACCTTATTTAATTTGAAGCCCAGAAGTTCATTTTAGGTGAATTTGTACATGGATTATTGGTTTAGCTTGATGTAATGTGAAATAATTTGACATGGTTTAATGATTTGTCATTTTTTACTACTATGAAATTATGAGTTGTTTTACATTATTTTTCAGGGGTTAAAACTACCGATGGAAATTCGGGTATGAAGCTTAAAATAGTAGAAAGGCCAAAGGTTGACAATGCCCCTCCATCAAAAGAAAAATCCAAAACAATAGAAGGTAATAGTATACCCGACCTTGAAAATGTGTGAAATTGGTTTACCATGTTAAAATTTGCTGACTGTCTACCATAAATTGTTAGTTTGATTCGGTTTTTTTTTTTTTTTTTTTTTGGTTTTGTATCTGGTGTAGGTGACGATGACGAGGATGATGGTGCTGCAAACAAAGATGGCGAAATGGAAACTCGTGTAAGGATGAAGAAAAAAATATATGATGTCCTACTGAAGCATGTCGAAAGGACTGCAATGGCGTTGGAAAAAATGAAGGTGGTCGGTCAAGATTGAGCGATTTTATCTGAAATTTTGAAGTCCTGTACATGAACTTGAAACTAATT
The DNA here is from genome assembly GCA_016920895.1 of Vaccinium myrtillus. Classification (NCBI taxonomy): domain Eukaryota; kingdom Viridiplantae; phylum Streptophyta; class Magnoliopsida; order Ericales; family Ericaceae; genus Vaccinium; species Vaccinium myrtillus. Next base: position 1,720,527 of record CM029272.1, on the reverse strand, counting down.
GTAACTAATCAATAATAGAACTTCGAAACTGTAAGTAAATATAATCATTTGTATAAAATGCTTTTCAACTTCTTTTACCATTTGCAGCAACGTGAAGGCCTTGACTGGTTTAATTAGGAGTATTTTTGTTTTAGAAATGTACAGTAGATAATGGGAAGGGGGAAGTATCAGAGGGAGTGATTGGGTGCTGGGAATTTTTTTCGATATTTTATAACGCGTTCTTTAGAGAAAAACGTGGAAACAAAGCAAAACCCAAGGGACCTTCTTAGATTCAAATTTGGACACAGTTATGTGATTGAAGGGGATTTTAGAAACTGAATCCCATCAAATTAGGGATGAGATATAACCGCTTGTGTATAATTAAGTGCTACTAAAATACTTAATAAGGGCACAATGGTCTGACTATTATGTTTCAGGATGGAATCATAAAGATTCAAAACTCATAGGGTGGCATCCTAAGGATAATATTGAAGTAGGATGGCTAATTAAATTTCTCTAGATTGAGGGTATTTAGTTTTCTATAAAATCACAAGTTATTGTAGGTTTGATCTCGCTCTCACCATACTATACTATCAATTCGATTTGTGCGATTGCAAGTACATTAAAATTTTCGCAACAAATTCCTTGGTTCTTTCAATCATGAAAGCTTCCATTGCTTTGATCGGGTTCAAATTGGAAATGTGAGTGATGGCAATTCCATGCGTTTCCATGAGCTTGCGTGGCAACAAATCGGTGAGCTTGTGTTGCTAAAGCCCCATTTGGCACTCGATTGATTTAATGTTTTTTTGGGTCCATAAAGATTATTCAAACCGCGCAATTTTCTTATAGGCCCTTACCGATATTGAATTAAACTAATTTTTTGCAGGAACCATAAAAAAACATTAGAAAAATGAGCGATTTGAATTATTTTGTCGGTTTCGAAATGGGCCTAAAAAAATTAAATAAATTAATTGAGTGCCAAAGGAAACCTTAACAGTACCTCTAAAAGCCCAAAACTAAAACTACACAATGAGCAAGTAACGTGATTAGGAGAGCAAGTAATGCCTTCATAGGGCTGTAAACGAACTGAGTTTTTCGTGAACTATTCAAGACTCGACTTGACAAGATTTGTTCAAGTTTGATTCGGGTATTAAACGAACATGTATAAACTTATAAAAGTATTATAAACTTAAATATTAATATGTTTTCAGAATTATATATATATACAATCCACTTCTAGAGCTCCCGGATTTTAAAAAAATCGGGACCTCCACTTTTCGGATCGAATTTCGACGATCCGAACCGTCCAATGTGTTTAAAAGGTGTTTTTAAGGGTCCCCCGAGAAATCAGCAAAAAAATATACAGGGAAAGGCTTGATTTGAGCAATTTTACATAAAAACGTGGACGGTTCGGATCGTCGAAATTCGGTCGGGATCTATGAGGTGTGGATTTTTTAAAAATCCGGGAGCCCTAACCGGAAGTAAATTGTGTATATATATATTTGTGGACTTATTTATGTACAAAATAAAAAAAATTATTTGAATTTCTAGACTTGTTAGCTATTTTTTTTGACTCGTTAAGACTCGTGAACAAGTTCGAGTTCGACTCAAACTCAGGCAAACTTGGCTTGTCAAATTTTTATTGAGCTTGAGCTCGGCTCGATTTCGTTTAAAAACTTAATAAACAAACCTGAACATTCTAAAGCTCGGCTCGATTCGGACTCATTTACAGCCCTATGCCATCACAAGACGCTAGGGCCTTAGGGGTGTTCCACTAACAAAAAATAATTTTTTCCAAAAACCGAGATAGATAATTTGTTCACAATACATCACACAAAAACTATGAGATCAATTTCTCGAAACACCTCTGGGGGGAAATCATGAGAAATCAGTTTATTTTTGGGAAAACCCCTTAGAGCCAAGTATCGTCTTTTCATAAGGCGCTAGGGCTTTAATTCCGGCAGACCCTTTGTCTACGTCCAAAATTTCCTCTCCGCGACGCTCTCTCTCTGCTATTCCCCGCGATTCTCTCGCTGACGGTTCTCAAACCGCACACCGGAGCCCATTTCCCTCGCGATCTCACACCTCTCTGTCACCGTATGTCTCTCTCTCTCTCTCTCTCTCTCATCGTGTGTGTGTGTATATATATATACTGTATATATACTTATATATTTGTACATGTATATATGTATGCACCTTTAATTAATTATAATCGTGATTTTTCCTAGTCAATGATGTTACTAGATCTTGCCAAAGTATGACATTCATTATGGACTATAAAGATTATAATGCATACATTTTATATAAAAGACCAAAAAATGAGCATATTCACATTGACAAGTCCCTGTTCAAAAAAAAAAAAAAAAAAAAACATTGATAAGTCTATGGAGAAGTCTTTAGAATGATTGAGATGGTTTTTTACGACTTTTTTAAAAATATTTCTCCACGATGGTTAAAAATAAAGAAAATCAAAAGATAAATCTTAAAATAAACAAACAATTTATAAACTAACCATTATAAATGAACCAGCCAACAAAAGTTGAAGCAAAAGATTGAATCTAAATTTTTATGTTTTAGATGTATATGTGTGTAGAGTAAATATAGCATTATACATAATTATGCTAAATATATAATACTCCTATTAATAATTTTTTTTTATAGTTTTGAGCGGGTTGAGCGGAGGCGCGTGACCTCCTTTAGATCCGTCCCTGCTTGAGTGGTGTTTGTATATGCAAAATAAACATGTATTCTTGTTTCCTATTTTACGAGTATCCTTAAAAACATGTTTTAAACAAGTTGAACGGCTCGGATTATTGGATACAGGGGTACTAGTGATCGCCTCCTAGAAATCATCCTAGTGAGCGTCCAAAACGACGTCGTTTTGGGCGCCAAAAGAGACAACAAAATTTTTGAGCAAAACTACGTCTTTTTAAGTCCTATGAGACAAAGAATTAGAGACCTCCCAAACCCTTTTTCACGCCTAACAAGTAACAACTGAAGAGATCACTTTCTTTGGAGAAAATATGGAATCTGCCTCCATGGATCATCTTCATCCATTCCCCATTGATTGCTAGCACTCTTCTTTATTGCATTTCTGCCGAAGTTTTCGATCTTTGATTTGTTAGGGGAAAAAAATCCCCAGTTTTCCTGCTGGAATTCAGAACAAAAAAGTACGTCCTTGCTTTGGCTAAATAAACAAAAAATGGTTCATTTTTTTTGTCTTTATTTTTTTAATACTTGTTTGTTATCTGTGGATTTTTTGTGGTTTATTGGTTCGTTACCATGAGAGGAATCTAAAAAGTTATAAAATTATGATCAATTTTTTTAAAAAGTTCACTAAACACAAAAATAATCTAATTTTTGTGGTTTATTGGATTATCTTTGTCTTTATTCAGAAAAATTTAAGGTTAGTTAATAATTTATTCTTTTTAGATTCCTCTCGTTAAAGACAAACCAATAAACCACAAAAAATCGTCGCCAAATTAACAACGAAAAAAATTTAAATAAGGACAAAAAAATGAACCACTTGGTTTATTCACCCAAAGCAACATCACCGTTGGCACTTATATATTTCAAGCAAGTTCGACAATGAAGACAAACTTGGAGGAACCTTGTAGGCTGGACCAATGTTAAATGAAAATTACCTGCAACACACTATAAGCTAAAAGGTATATGTCATGTTTACTTAAAAACGACGTAATTTTCCTCAAATTTTTTGCTATCTCTTTTGGCACCAAAAGCGACGTCGTTTTGGGCGCTCACTAGGGTGATTTCTAGGAGGCGATCACTAGTACCCATGATCCTGGATTATTAGCATGGAGCTTCGAAACATGTGTTTTTTTATGTGTCCTTAGAATCGGGCCATGTGTGTGTGTGTGTGTGTGTTAGAATTAAAAAAGAAAAAATAGCTATTAATGGTAACTGTCAATTCCTAATACTACCGTCTATGTTATTGGATTGGAACAAATTTCAAATTTGTCTTCAGCCCAATTAAAAAAAGCAACATGAAGTATAAGCTACTGTCCCGTATCTGTTCTATGAATTCGTCTTTTCAATAGCTATGAAGATGTTTCATCCTAAATAAATTATCAAAATCTCACCGAACATAAGACCATTCAAAACCTAGGGCTTGTTTGATAACACAGATTCAACACTTAAAACTGAATCAATTAAGTAATAAGTGATTAAGTAGGTTTGATAACTACATTTTATATTACTTAACAGATTAAGTGTCACTTAAAATGTAGGCTAAAAGGTTGATAAAAATTAAGTAGCTTTGGCTGAATTCTAATGTACTTACAATAAAAAATCACACCGCTGCCACGCCGCTGTCACCGGCACCACCACCATTCCACCACCACCACAACTACCAAGCCACCACTCCACCACCACTGCCACCGCCACCACTCCACCACCACCACCACTGCCACGCCGCCGCCGCCACCACCACTGCACCGCCGCCGCCACGCCGCTACCACCACAATCGCCACACCACCACCATCACCAGCACTATCGCCGCTGCCATTACCCATATACCACCACCACCATTATTGTCATGTCACCGCCATCACTCCACCTCTCACTCCACCACCACCACCACCACCACCACCACTAGCACTCCACCCAGCCCACTGCCACCACTACCACGCCACAACCATCATGTTACCACCACTACACCACCACTATTATACCACAATTACTCCACTGCCACCACAACTCACCATCATTCCACCATCACCATTACTCCACTGCCACTGTTACACCGCCACCCCGCCTACCACCTCCCAATCACCACTCCACCACTACCACAAATACATAATGACCATTAGTAAAATTAAGAGACAATTAGAACACAAAAAAAAATTTCACTTTTTTAATTAAGTACTTAATATGTTTTATCAAACAGCTTTTCAACTTAAAAAATTCAGCATTCAGTTTTCAATACTTAATTTTTCAGCTTTCAGCTTTCAGTTTTATCAAACAGTAATGTCCTTAAAAGAGGGTTCTATTAATCAAACCACGCACTTACAATTACTGTCACCATAATATATTGTTCTGCAGCTTTTGCCTTATGTAACTTTGTATGTGGATATATTGCACTGAGTATTACTTTGCGTAAGTATTTTGTTGTGATGTGGAGAATATGCAAAATTGACATGTGATTTATCTCTAATATAGGTTATACTATGGACCTGGACCTGGATCTGGACCTTGACGTGCTTCGTATTGCTGACCCGGGGCCTATTGATGAGTCGTTACTAGTTTTGCAGGGGCGGCACCTCTCCCGGTCAGTTTGGGATGCTGATGTAAGTTACCACTTTTACATTTGGATAATGTGCAACATGAAACCACGTTATTTACTTAACTTATAATTTCTCAATCTAACCCCTGAATTACCAAATCTTTTCAGCGCACGCGTCCGGAGGATTGTGCGAGGATTAGAGTTCGTCGGGTCGAGGCAGGTACACGGAGGTTACAGCGGCCGTCACCGGCTGTCTTTGAGTTGATACGGCGTGCCCGTTTAGAGGGACTATGTTCAGTGCCGTTTGTGTCCTTGGATTGGGGTCTTATTACGGCACTCGTGGAGCGATGGCGGCCTGAGACACATACCTTTCACTTGCAGCCCTCTGAGGCCACAGTGACGCTACAGGACGTGGAGGTGTTATTAGGTCTTCCAGTTGACGGCAGACCAGTTACTGGCTCTACAATCTTCGACCCATTCGTATTGTGCGAGCGTCTTTTGGGAGTGGTTCCACAGGCCAGTGATCTGAAAGGGGGGAAAGTTAAGTTCAAATGGCTACGTGACAGGTTTACTGGCCAGGTAGGGAAGGGGCCGAAGAAGAGGTTGTTGAGCGCCAGGCACGAGGTTACATACTGTTGCTTCTGGGGGAGACTATTTTTGCTGACCACACAGGGGGGTATGTGCACTTGGCTTACCTGCAGTTGCTGGAGAATTTTGATGTTGCTGGTGAGTACAGTTGGGGCAGCGCTGCACTTGCCAATTTGTACCATAACCTATGCCATGGTGCTACATGTGGCAAAGAGATGACAGGTCCGTTCATACTGTTACAGGTTTGGGCTTGGGAACGGTTGCCCTACCTTGCCCCAGGACGTTTAGGGAAGCGTGCCCCTAAGCCTGGTTCTCCACTTATTGGACGGTACGTTAATTTCATTAATAGTTACATGTACATGTAGTTCCAATCGTTCGTCATATATAAGATAATAACCGGGTTAAGCTTTCAAGATAAACTCAAGAGAAAATGAACAAACAATATAACCCCTTGTCAACTTCTATTACAAATTAAATTACATGGATAATAAAGATATGAAAGGTTAAAGTTATGTTTCTATATTAACGGCGCATGCAAAAGAGGAAAAAGGGAAGTTAGTTGAAATCTTCAATTTTGCTACCATAAAATGATAATCATTTCTACGCCAATTTTAACGCAACTGCGACGAAAGGTTATCTGTGTTATTTTTTCAAAAAAGTTACAGTATATCCAAAGAACTACTCCTACGAAATATGTGGAATAATTTATCATAGTCATTTATTTATGCATAAGATTATTTGAGTTGAACTTGTACAATGTGCAGGTGGGACGACGCCTTTGGGTGCCCCGACTTGGCAACCCACGTCGTAGGCGCTTACAGACACCACCTTGACATCCAGAGAGCGGATGAGGTATGTATGCAAGTTAGACGAAAATTTCCTCTTTTATAAATATGTGGTTTACAACTTTACATTGAACTGCTTTTGATGGTGTATAATTTTGACATCTCATTTCACAGGTGAAATGGAACCCCTACAGTGACAAGCTGCTGGACTCTCTACCAGAGTACTGTACGGCCGGCAGGGCTGTTTGGCGGGCTAGTGTCCCCCTAATATTTTTCGCAACAGTGGAGTTCCACCAACCGGAGCGAGTCCTCCGCCAGTTTGGGTTCTACCAGAGCATCCCCCGCCAGTCTCGGGCTTTAGAGCCGCCACATGGGAAGACCCTTCAAAGTGGAAAAAGGGACTGGGCCGCCAAGTATGCACCGATCATAGCTATTTGGAATGCTAGGCTGCAGCATGTTGTAGAGGCAGGCTGCCCTGACGTGTCTTTGTACCCCTTCGATGACCCTTACGTGACTTGGTACAATAGGATGAGCAGGCGTTGTATTAGCCGGGTTGGTGCTGGTATTGATGGAGCGGTAAGAACTATTTACACGCACTACTTTATATGTACTTTAACTGAAATTTGAGAAACTAACACGACGTATTGTTTAAATTTTGCAGACACGTTGTTTTCAGGCCCTCGCTCGATCCGGGGTCCCTAACACGTTTCGGGACATTGGCTTGGCAGGACTTCAGCACTTGGCGGTCTTGGAAAAGTTTTTGCGCCTTTCACCCCCAGAACACCGTGTATTCCAGGAGCCGGAAGTGGATGAGGAAGAGCAGCAGTTGGGTGAGGAAGGACAGGGCTTCCCAGAGCAGCCAATACCTCAGCAGGAGGCAGCGGGTGAGGGACAAGACAATGCTCATGTAGAACACCCTGCAGAGCAGCTTGTGCCGGCCCCTCGTGGGATTTATTCCCCTGCTAGTTGCGCTTTAGCTTTTAAAGCTTCTCCACCAGTACTTACTCCTGCGGTAGGTCTTCTTGTGGCAGAGGGGAGTTCTTCAGTAGTTGCTGGTGGGGGTGCTACTGCAGGCACATGCAAAGATCAGACTACGGCATCCGTGCACACAGCAGAACAGCCTAGTACATCCACACCAGTCACATGCTACCTTTTTAGTAGCCCACTTGAAGAGACGCTGGCTGCAGCTTTGGATAGTTCTGTCACTCCACAGCAGGCAACAGAGCCCATCTTGCCTGTACGAGCATCTTTGGAAAGCCAATCCCAGACCCACGCGCCCCCTCAAATCCCCATCTCATGGCCCTCTGATTCCATTCTAACCTTCAATTGGATTATGTCACTCATGGATGCATTTGAATGGGGATCTCGAAGTCTACCCCCTAGCAAGTTTTCTTCGATCTGTCCCGTTACAGTGCTGGATAGTATTATACTTTCTGCATCGACAATCCTTCAGAAGGAGCCCAACTGTGTTCACATTGATGGGCTGGGTGATGACTCGAGTGTCGTGGTTGTTGGGGATGTCCATGGGCAGTTGCACGACCTCATTTTCTTACTCCGGGATGCAGGTTTTCCGGCGGATAATAGAGTCTTTGTTTTCAATGGAGACTACGTGGATAGAGGGGCCTGGGGTCTTGAGACCTTCCTTCTGTTACTGGCGTGGAAGGTAAAGATTATTCACTTTTATGCGAACCTTTAATTTCATATTGGACAGTAAAATCAAAGCTTTGGTATGACTTGGGTGGCATTTGATGGTCTGAAAAGTCCTTTGCATATACGTCATGCAAAGTTACTAGAGTGAAATAAATATAATTAATTATCTCTCCTTCGGTATATATTGAAGTTGTTGTGCATTATTATGGCAAATAACGCGTTGGTCGAGTTGAAAGTCATGTTACATGAGATGATCTTGAGTTCAAACATCACTACCAGGCTTTATCTGATTCTTTCTAAATGAAAATATTTTGATAGAAAGAAAAAGGAAGACCACATGGTTTGAACTTAACACCTCAGGATAAAAGCACCAAGTCTTAGCCGCTGAACCAAAGAACATTTTTGCTAGTACTTAGTAGTATGTCCCATTGAGAACCAGGGGTTGTACCCTTTCCTTGAGCGCTTCTGGATGTGAATAATCTTTTTGATATCATTGGGTATAGTGCCCTCTTTTTCGGCTTCTCTTCGTATAAGAAATGCTATAGATGATCGTTGCTTCAGGCTAAGCTTATGAGACCTACAAGTGACTCAGGTTTGGTCGTTTGGACTCCATTTGGTTGCTGAAATGATCATGCTTAAAGTTGCTCTCTGTCTCCTTCGAGAGTTGGTAATGTCCCCTAGATGTATTCTGTGACAGTCTTTTGTGTTAGGACTGGAGGACTAGTAGCTTAGAACTTCTTATCTTTGGTCCCAGGAATGTGAAAATGGAAACAACATAGAAAGTGTGTTAAGAGCTTTTCTTGGGAATGCTCTTGGTACCATTCCTGTTTCAGGAAACTATCTTTCATATTCATGCGATGCGAGTTTTTAGTATGAAGTTGAACAACTCAAACACAAATGTGATTATAATTTTATAGAAGATTAAAATTGGAAACCGGACTAATGAAAAGCTAAGAAGCACGGACATGTCCACTGGCCTCACGAATCTGTGTCGGATATGGACGCTACACGACACTACCCGGACAAGTGTCAAACATGCCTAAATACCTGTCAATTTTTTTCATTTGTTTTACTAGGACGTGTGGACACTCTAGGACAAGTAGGGGCACTCCTGCTAAATGTGAGGGACAGATTATAGGTTAACATGTAATGTTCAAAACTCGGTCCATAGTTCAAAATTTCATTTGATGGTTAGTTCATGAATACTTACGTGGTAACTGTGGATTTGTATCTTCATAAGGTAATATTTTCGTGGGTTTTATCTTCATTTGATTAGGAATGATGTTGTATCTTGTATGTAAATTTATAAGATACCTCTATAATGCAAACATATACATTTTTTTTGGCTTGTTCATAATGTTTCAAAGTCGTAATTTATGAAGAAATGTCCTATCTGCATGTCCTTGTCCCGTGTTAGACGAAAAATATACAAGGCCTTTGATGGTTACACACTGTGCTTGGTGGTCTTTGCACCTTGTTTGAAACTTTTCATATATGCATATGACATGGAACGATTTGTTAAGTTGTGTTAAATTATCCCACATTGTTCACCTAAGCCACCCAAGCCTGGTTAATAAATTCTTGAGGTTACTCCACCTATTGCCAATTGGTTTTAGGTTGGAACCTGTTAAGTTAGGGGTTTATTTGTTCATGTTATTTCTTCCTAGGGGTATTATTGTACATGTACATGTGTCCATATATATACAATGAAATGAGAAGGGGGAGCCCTAACACCTCACATTCACAGACAATCGTTCTCTCTCTCTATACTATCGAACATGGTATCAGAGCTCCCGATCATGGACTGGGCTTCATAGAGGAGTGATTGTTTGTGACTTTTCTTCTAGATCGATCGTTTGGGTGTGTATTCCCTGTTTAATCGATCGAAGTGAGCTGTTCCTTATCCATTGGTAGAGTTTCACGCTGTTCCTTAGCCACATCGCCAGAGTTTTACGCTGTTCAAGACCTGTCGATCACTGTTGGTCCCTGTCCTTCACTCCGACGAACTCCGGCGACCTTCGTCTGAAGTCGACGACCACCGGCGACCCTCGCCTGACGTCGGCGAACTCCGGCGGTCACCATCTGACGTTGTAACTCACTGGGTTCAGTCCGAAAGTGTTGTAACTCGCTGGGTTGTGTTCGAAGAGTGGTTTCTTACCTCCGGCGACCTTCGACGGCCTCCGGCGACCACCATACACCCTCCGGCGAGACTCAATGACATCCATACAGGTGCTATTTGGGTTTTCTTTGATTGATCTGGGTAATGGCTGTCTGGTATGTACTCAAAACTATTCGGGTAACATTTGTTAACCCACGTTTGTGCTCAATAACCCCTGTTGGAGATCAACACTGTCTGGGTTTGCTTATTTAGGGTGTCTTGACATCACTGGAAATCATTTTAGGTAGTTTCACCTGGTTTTCCTTATCCTGAGATATGTCAGAAGTACCAAAAGACGCTTCTGGCAGTGCGAAGGGTGAAGGGAGCCATTTTGTGACTCAACCTACTGCTAATCTGAATGTTTGCCCTGTTAAGTTGGATGGTTCCAACTATTTGCTTTGGTCTCGGAATTTTACCTTGGCCATCACTGCCAATGGTCTGTTGAAATTCATCACGGGGCCGGTTCCATCACCGGCAGCTACTAGTCCAGATTTTGTGACATGGACTACTCAAAATGCTCAAGTCCTGACTTGGCTATTCAATTCCATGATACCCACCATCAGCAATAACTACTTGTTCCTTGACACTCCACATAAAGTGTGGACCTCTGTGGCCCAAACCTACTCTCGCAAGGGTAATGATGCACAAGTGTTTGACTTGAGAAGGAGACTTCGGGGGTTGGACCAAAACCATAGGTCCTTGGCCGAGTACTATGCAGATTTGAATGGAGTGTGGCAAGAGCTTGATTACTATAAGAGTTTTCACCCTACTTCTACTGCTGATGCCACTGCATATCAACAAATGGTTGAGAAAGATCGTCTTTATGATTTCTTGGCGGGCCTCGATGTGGAGTATGATCCTATTCGCGTGCAGGTATTAGGCCGTGTTCCTTTTCCCTCTTTAGGAGAGGCATATGCCTCTGTTCAGGAGGAGGAGATTAGACGGAGTGCTATGGTACCTGTTTCTATTCCAGACCACTCGGCTCTGGTTGCCATTCCTACTCCACGGGATGGTAAGGCTCTGGGTGATCGTGATTTGCTTCAGTGTGACTATTGTCACAAGACTCGACATACCCGGGAGTTTTGCTGGAAGCTCCATGGGCGTGCCTCTCGTGGACGGGGTGGTAGTCGAGGTGGTGGCCGTGGTTCTCATGCTCATGTCTCGGAGTCTATTGTGGAGAACTTGCCAGATTCTAGTGGCGGTCGGGCACATCCTTTAGCTTCAGATAGTTCTCTTGGTGGTGCCCTTTCTCAGGGGGAGTTACAGACTTTACAGAGTCTTAGGCGTCTTATGACGAGGCTTGACTCTCCATCTACTACAACTTCTACTTCCACTACTTCTTCCCACTTTGCTCACACAGGTATTCAGGCTAGTGCCTTTACTGCTTCATCCTCACTTCCTTGGATAATAGATTCTGGTGCTACTGATCATATGACAGGTTGTTCATCCTTCTTTGACTCCTATTCTCCATGTTCTGGTAAGGATAAGGTCAGAGTAGCAGATGGATCCCTATCTTCGATTTCAGGGAAAGGTTCTATAAATTATTCTCCAACCATGTCACTTTCTTCAGTACTTCATGTCCCAAGTTTTTCCACCAATCTTCTCTCTGTTAGCAGTCTTACTCATTCTTTAAACTGCTCAGTGACATTTTTTCCTACTCATTGTGTCTTTCAGGAACTGGATACAGGGAGAATGATTGGCAGTGGTAAAGCTTATGGAGGGTTATACTTTTTGGAGCCTGCACCTAATCCAGTGGGTCCACCTATGTCATGTGGCCAAGCTTTTGAAGCAGATGTGGGCTCAACTCTTTCTTTATTGCATCAGTGGCACCGTAGATTAGGCCACCCATCTTTTGGGATTTTGGAAAAACTTTTTCCTAGTTTAGTTAAGCACTGTACTAGGAGTAAGTTTTTTTGTGAAGCGTGTGAACTTGCAAAACACAAACGCTCATTTTATGCCCCTGTTAATCAAAGAAGTGATTCTCCTTTTATGGTTATTCATTCTGATGTTTGGGGTCCCTCCCCCGTTACCTCTCTTTTCGGCTATCGTTGGTTTGTTACCTTTATTGATTGTCATTCCCGTGTCACGTGGGTGTATTTACTTAAGGCAAAAAATGAAGTTTTTTCGTGCTTTCAATCGTTTCACAAAATGGTGCGTACTCAATTTGATGCTAACATTAAAGTGCTCCGTAGTGACAATGGGACTGAGTATATTGATGGGAATTTTCGGGCATATCTGAATGACTCTGGCATTCTGTTTCAGACTTCTTGTGTTGGTACTCCACAACAAAATGGAGTTGCTGAACGCAAGAATCGCCATCTTGCTGAGGTAGCCCGTTCACTCTTGTTTACCATGAATGTTCCTAAACATTTTTGGGGAGAAGCTATTCTTACTGCAGCTTTTCTTATCAATCGCATGCCATCCAGTGTTCTTCAGTTCCAAACTCCTCTTAGGTTTCTCCCGGGCTGTTCTCGGGTATCATCTCTCCCACCCAAGGTGTTTGGTTGTGTATGTTTTGTCCATGCTCCTAAGCATCCTGGTGGTAAACTTGGTCCCAAAGCCCGTAAGTGCGTATTTCTTGGCTATTCTCCTACTCAGAAGGGTTATAAATGTTATGACCCACACTCTCGCAAAACATATGTTTCCATGGATGTCACTTTTTGGGAAACGGAATCCTTTTATCCTCTGTCCACTCCATCTCTTCAGGGGGAGAATGGTGATAGACAGGAAGAGATGTTGACATATTATACTCCTGAGTCGTGGTCTTATCTACCTTGTCATAGTGAGGGGGAGAAAGAACCTTTATCTGTAGAAAGAGTGGAGCATGGTGTTCGGGAACGACTGGATAGGCCAAATTTGCAGACTTTTTCTCGAAAGAAAAAAGGCAAGACTACATGTGCGGTACCACTTTGCCAATCTTCATCACCTACTCCAGTTCCTGACTCTTCAGCTGACTCATCTGGTAAAGATCCTTTCCCTACTATTGTTGATGATCTTGATGCTCCTATTGCTCATAGGAAAGGTGTCGGAACTTGTACCCAACATCCTATTTCTCAGTTTGTTTCATATTCCCGTTTATCTCCTTCGTATCGTGCCTTTGTCTCTTCTCTTTCTTCTATATCTATCCCACAGGATTGGAAAGAAGCTATCATAATACCTGAGTGGAAAGAAGCTATGGTAGAGGAGATGACAGCCTTGAAAAAGAATGGCACCTGGGAATTGGTGACTCTTCCAAATGAGAAGAAATTAGTGGGATGTAAATGGGTGTTCACTGTAAAGCACAAGGCAGATGGAATGGTTGAGAGATATAAGGCTAGGCTTGTTGCTAAGGGTTATACTCAAACCTATGGTATTGACTATGAGGAGACATTTGCTCCTGTGGCCAAGATGAACTCTGTTCGGACCCTACTCTCTTGTGCTGCTACTTTGGATTGGCCTCTTCAACAGTTTGATGTGAAGAATGCATTTCTCCATGGTGATCTAGAGGAGGAAGTGTACATGGACATACCACCAGGTTTTTCCTCTTTTGCAACAGAAGGAAAGGTGTGTAGGTTGAGAAAGGCCCTCTATGGATTGAAGCAATCTCCTAGAGCATGGTTTGACAGGTTTCTCAAAGCCATGTTGAGATTTGGATACAAGCAGAGTCATGCTGACCATACTATGTTCATCAAAAGGAGTAATGGTAAGATTGCCATACTTATTGTTTATGTGGATGTCATAATAGTGACATGTGACGATGTGGATGAGATTGTTAGCCTTAAGGCTCTTCTTGCTCAAGAGTTTGAAATTAAGGATTTGGGGTCTATGAAGTACTTCCTTGGAATGGAAGTGGCTAGATCTGACAAAGGGATCTTTATCTCTCAAAGGAAGTACATCCTTGATCTCTTAGAAGAAACTGGTATGTTGGGATGTAAGCCAGCCGACTCTCCCATTGAGGCCAATCATCATCTTGGTAGCAATGCGGGGGAGCATACAGATAAGGAGAGATATCAGAGACTTGTGGGTCGCCTGATATACTTATCTCACACCAGACCGGATATTTCCTATGCTGTGGGGGTTGTTAGCCAGTTTATGCATGAACCTCGCACTGTGCATCTTGATGCAGTTTATCGCATCTTGAGGTATCTCAAATCTTCCCCAGGTAAAGGAATTTTGTTCTCCAATCATGGTCACTTGAAATTGGAAGCCTTCACCGATGCAGACTGGGCAGGCTCTATTGATGATAGGAGATCTACCTCTGGTTATTGCACCTTTCTTGGAGGAAATTTGATTACTTGGAGGAGTAAGAAGCAGTCGGTGGTTGCTAGATCCAGTGCAGAGGCTGAATACAGAGCAATGGCTCATGGTGTTTGCGAACTTTTATGGCTCCAAACCCTGTTACGTGATTTGGGATTCCCTGATGCTGGTCCTATGAAGCTCTACTGTGATAATAAGGCTGCCATAAGCATTGCTCATAACCCAATCCAACATGATCGAACGAAGCATATTGAAATCGACAGACACTTCATAAAGGAGAAGCTGAGCAACGGTCTAATTTGTATGCCTTTTGTGAGATCAGAAGACCAGTTAGCTGATGTATTTACTAAGGGTCTTAGTAGTAGAAGTTTTCACCCCATTGTGTTCAAGTTGGGCTTGATAGATATCTTTGCACCAACTTGAGGGGGAGTGTTAAGTTAGGGGTTTATTTGTTCATGTTATTTCTTCCTAGGGGTATTATTGTACATGTACATGTGTCCATATATATACAATGAAATGAGAAGGGGGAGCCCTAACACCTCACATTCACAGACAATCGTTCTCTCTCTCTATACTATCGAACAGAACCCTCCAAGAAATCTAACATGGTATCAAAGCTAGGTCTTGGGTGGCCTTAATTCGTACCTCCACGTGCATCCGAGCTGCATGTGAGGGGGAGTGTTAAATTATTCTCCTTTGCCCGAGTAAAAAATCTCCTATTCTTCTCAATTCTTACCTCCACGTGCATCCGGGCTGCACGTGAGGGGGAGTGTTAAATTATCCCACATTGTTCACCTAAGCCACCCAAGCCTGGTTAATAAATTCTTGAGGTTACTCCACCTATTGCCAATTGGTTTTAGGTTGGAACCCTCCAAGAAATCTAACAAGTTGTTTTTTGTTACTTGACATTTTGGAGTTTTTTTTTCCCCTACTCATAGAGTTTCATGGTCATTGTGGGTTGTATTCTTAGGTATACAATTTTTTTGTCCATAATCGACCGCTTTGAAACCTGGATGTCTAATTTGTACTCTGCCCGTATGTATTATTCTACTAGAAGATTGTTCTGTTTATATTTCCTCGCTATGTCATTGGACTAGTAGGCCGATATTATATATTTATTTCTGCATTGAATTAGGGTAAATTAATAAACACTATTTTTTGTTTTTTGTTTTCTGAAGTTCAATAGACACTAGTTCAATGATGCAATTTTACAGGTTTCTATGCCGAAAAAGGTATTTCTTCTTCGTGGAAATCATGAGTCAAAATATTGCACACACGTGTATGGGTTCGAGAAAGAAGTCTTAACAAAGTATGGAGAGCAAGGGAACGATGTCTATAAGAAATGTTTAAGGTGTTTTGGAACACTTCCTCTAGCTTCCATCATAGTAGGCCGGGTCTACACTGCACATGGAGGGCTTTTTCGCAGCGTAGCGACTACCTCCTCGAAAAAAAGGAAGAGGACTCGCAACTTGGAAGAAAGTTCACTAGTTCTTGGTTCGTTGGAAGATTTATCTCGAGCTAGGAGAACAGTACTCGATCCTCCATGGAAAGGTCCCAACTTGATTCCCGGTGATATTTTGTGGTCAGACCCGTCAATGAACCCAGGCCTTTCTATAAATGAAGAGCGAGGAATGGGTCTTTTGTGGGGCCCGGACTGTACCGAAGACTTCCTACAGAAGTTCAATCTGAAGGTAATTGATAAATCAATTTTCCCATTAAATGGTCATACATTTATGCATATCAAGATATTCCACAAAATCCGCACCCTCAACTCGTGCAAATCCCGTCACACACGTTGAGGTGCAAATGTCCCTATATATATAGCAAACTAGGAACCACGGAAACGAAGAGAATTTAACTCAAGACCTCCCACAAACCAAAGTTTTAATTCCCTGGAGAATTGGACCCAAAACGTCCCATAAAACCAAAGATTTGATACCTTGTTCTAAAAGGTTAATTTCGCTGGTAAACATACAGTGTCCAACATCTTTATCTCCTTTTTCGAGCAATAATAATGGAAAATAGGATCATGTGATGTATAAAGATGCTTAGTTGGTTATAACTCATTAGTCAAAGTCTTTACAATTTTGAACTTTTGATACTCAGGTAGAACGTGTTGATTGACGATTTTGAACTTCATTGCAGCCGCATATGAGTATTTAAGGATGGAAATTGATTCTTTTGAGCTTACCTTTTATTCAACACCAAATGTAGGGGGTAGATAGTGAACGAAAATTAAATATAATTTACTAGTACACAAGTGTATAGTTTTCCGATTGCACTTTGCATTAATCTCTTATTCTATAGAGTGGAACTTGAGTTTTTCATGGAAATATATATTCGTCGGTTAATCTTGTATGCTTCTTGATTTGGGTGTAAGTTCCCCGGCCCCAAGAGAAAAATAACACCAAAAAAATACCAATTTCTTTCATTGTTATCCTTGGGTTACTTTTGTGTTAGTAGTATTCATTAAGTTGTACAGGACTAGATAGTGGAATCCATGCTCTATATTGACTAGTCCTTCAACATTGTTGTTTCCACAGTTAATTATCAGATCACATGAAGGTCCTGATGCGAGGGAAAAACGGTCTGGTCTTGGTGGAATGGATGACGGGTACACAATAGATCATGTCGTAGAGTCCGGGAAATTGGTTACTCTATTTAGTGCTCCAGATTATCCCCAGTTCCAGGTATTTCTTTGTGCAGCGGCTGGTCTTACATGTGGCTGCTCTAGTTGCATCTTCACTTTAGTATTGGCTCTTGTATTGTGGTTTTATAATTATATCTCCTTTTAGAATTTGATAGAGGCGATTGAAAAAGTTTTCCATCCATTGGCGTAACACTTGTGCATTTGCTTGTTCTACATTGGTAAATCTAAAGTTAGATGTACCAATCTCATCCTGAAAAAAACACCATTTGAGGTGGATTCTTGTATCCCATTCTAGTTGGGCCATGTAATGGAATTGCATTTTGTCAGCCCTTTCTAATTATGTACCTGTTTTTTATTTCCCTTTATTCTAATTTATATAATGGCGGAAATGGGCCTTCTTTTGTCGCTTCTTATATTTTAGATTGTGAGGATACTAGCAATGTAAGAATTGCCTCTTAAAGAAGAGAATCTTCCATAGAAGTTGTGTATTTATGAGGACATATTGATGACAGATGGAGACATGCCCCCCAGTTTGGAATTCCTTCCTAGTATTGCGAGATTCTTTCAAATGTTTTGAGAATGAAGATTTCTCTTATATCTTCCAAAAGTACCATTGTACATAGTTCAAGGCAAGAGTCCCTCGTCTAATGATATTAGCAGAAACCTCTCTGGAATTCATCCGATCCTTTCCGCTTTTGTGTTGTGTATCTCATCATCGGAGAAGCTTGTAGGAAGAAGGAAAAGAAGAATGGTAAATGGGACAATGGATGGCAATAAAAATTTCCCAAAAGAAGGCATGGATGAAAGAGCCATTATTTGACATGTTACTTTGCTGTGATTGTTGGTTTCTGTAAGTTCTGAAAACAAAAGATATTCCTCTGCAAAAAGCGATTCTGATTGCAAATGCCCCCTACGAGATGTCATTAACTGAACAACTTAACTTTTGCTTTGTGATTTACTTTCATTTTCTTAAATGAAATTTGAGTTGACGTTATTCTGTTGTTTGCTTGAAAACGGTATCTATTTTGCATACCCAATCCGGATATGGTGTGAGATGGAATATCTTATTTTCCTTCTTCCCTCGTCCTAATAGGCTAGGTGAGTAAGCTTGTTCATGAGAACGTATTATATTTTTGTAGCAAATATTCAATGCCTTAAAACTTGATATGTAAGTATGTCAGACAGAGGACCTACATCAAGAAGACTTTCAATTTGAAAGCATACATCGATTTGGTTTTATTAGCCTTTTTATTTCCCTCTACCCTGCTTCAGAAGGCCAAAGGTTCTTTCTGGAACCTTGGCAAAATGGAGTTATTGTTGTTCTTTGGTTCATTAAGCTGATCATGTCCTTCAATGGACCTGAAATTTGCACTAACATGATTAATTTCAACTTGCCATGACGTCTGAGGACGGACTTGTATAAATAACCTCTTAAACATGCTTGTGCTTTCTGTTTGAATCTCTTATGCTCCACTGCACTGGGTTTGATTAGGACAGAGAGGTCCCTGCTTAAGCTATCTTTTTGTCCTATGCTTCTTTGGGATACTGCTAGGTGATATACTGAACGAATCAATATAAGTGATTCACCAGAATAGATTAAGCTAGTATAGAGTGGACAGGCAGACCCATAGTTCAACTGTATGGGCAACAAGAGAGACTCTTTGATGAGCATTGTAAAACAGATGTTTCTATTTGATAGGAATGTGATGTTCCTCTTCGTAAATAGCTACAGGTAATGGTACTAAGATTAATTGAGTGTCAATGTTCTCTTTGAGAAAATAATATACATATCATAAAAAGAAACAGTAACTATTCGTTAATCATGATAGTTGATTCTTGCCGAATAATATTTTCTGTAAAAACAAACAATAATCCTTTAATATCAGACCTTTGATGTAAGTTGTGCAATAGGAGACATTAGTACCTCCAGTTTGTGAAGTATGGACACTAGATTGATGCATTTTCTGGGTCGTTTGCGTTGGTCATTGAATATGTTCAAATTATCGTGATGTATATGTTAAATGTTTCTAAGGGAAAGTGTTGTGGAAACTAATAGCATGTTATGTCTCGTCTTCCTTGCAGGCAACTGAAGAACGGTACAAGAATAAAGGCGCTTATGTTGTTCTAGAACCCCCTCACTTTGATTCTCCAGTATTCCACACTTTCGAAGCTATTACTCCAAGACCTAAGGTGCAGATCCTGCTAATCTCTACTCACCTGTAATCTAGAGGATAGTTATACTCCAGCCGTCTCATATTTGTTGCCATTTCTTGAGTCGCTATTTTTTGGATAAGAAAATAAAGCACTTTTGTTCATAAAAGATCTCAATTTGTTTTTTTAATTGGCGAAAAAAATCAAAAAAAATTGCGTGAAAGTGTTTTAGTTTTTTTATCTGAAAAATGGCTTGGCTTGGCGATAAGAATTACAAATGTGTGACGGAGGGAGTAAATTCTATGTTTCAACAGGACAAAAATAGGAAGGCAACTTCAACCAACCCAAACTGATCCGCCGCAATGGGGTGGTTTTTTATAAACTCAACCTACGCAGGGGCAGTTTCGTTTTAAAGCTAAACATCTGGCCGGTTCGGTTTGGTATAAGGAAGCATATGCACCGACCAAAAACAAAATTGAGTTGGGAATACCTAGGACTTACTAATTATCGAACAAAAAAAATAAAGCTATGCATATAAGTATCCAGTGCTCAAATTTTATCTTTATAGTTCTAAGTGTAAAACCAAAGGTGGTGCTCCTGTTGGCTTATGCATTATGTTGCTTTGTTTGATTTCTTTTCCATTTTGAGTGTTTGTTGTTGGTGTGGAAGTGGATTGAAACACCTTGTCGAAGTTTCAGTTTTTTTAATTGTTTTACTTAGTTATGTTGGTTGATTGGTAAACGACAGGGTATGGTCAATGGTTGAATGGTAACTGATAATACTTTATTGAAATTTGATTTTTGAGTTGTAGCACATTATGTTTCTTTGTTTCTTCATATGTTCATTAAGAAAACTACGAATGCATATAGTGTGGTTCGGGTAAAAACTCACCCTGTGTGGTTTGGCTATGCTACGAAAGTAACCACTTCGGGTTCTGGTAATCACAAATTAAGCTTGGACTAAATATGAAATTCATACTATAGTGCATATATAGGCCTTTCTGTAGGTAATGAACATGATATTATTTGCATGGCAGGCCAATCCTTATTACGACTACGAGGATGTGATCGACTCTGATGAAGAATTGGACTTGGCATCCATGGCGTCATGATCTTTCTGAAAGAGTTCATCAGTGCCTGATATCGAAGCTGAAATAGGTAGTTTTCTTGAATACTGTTGCCAAGTGTGATAATTTTATGTCTTCCACACCCAGCCCGCAAGTCGTTACCCTTTTCAAATGTAGAGTTATGTACACAGGTTTTAAACCGAGAAGTTTGTGCTGCATAGGCGAATTGTATTTTTTTCATTCATTAAAATATTGGCATCTGTTGCTTGTATTTTTTAAATTGGTGTTGTAAGACAGAAAGGTCAAATATGCAGCTTTGAAAAACTACAAGGGCAGCAAGTTTTTTCTGTTCTGTTTTTGGGAAGTGAAAGTGCTCGTTTGAGATTTTCATCTCTCCTGATTATTTCATCACAGGGCAGATGCAAGATGTGGCGGCTGAGGGCCATTGTCCCTCCAAACTTCAGTAGTTTCTCATTGCCCTAAGATGGTTGCATGGTTGTCAGTTTTTGAAAAGGGGCTTTTATTGTTCTGGCTTGAATAACTTGATAATATTGCATTAGCCCTTTCAAGCTTTAAGTGACTGTATCATAATTTTCCACAAACTGTGAATATATTTACCTCGGGCACCTTTTTTTTTCTAGTTTGAATATTAACACTTTTGCACCAGTTACTATTTTAATGAACCTTTTCCTCTCCTATGAGGCTCCATCTGCATGCAGGTTTGTGGATCTCATTTTGGTGCGATGGTGTTCCATACTGAACACGAGTGATATTTGGCTTGCATTTTGTTTCGGCTGATATTCTGCTTGCTTTGAGCGCTCTTTTCATGTTCATGGACCCGACAAATCACAGCTTACAGAGTACCGTGGTCAAACTAGGTGTGTACTCTGAAAGTTCTGGTGTCTGGTTCAGTAACAGCAAAGGCAAGCAGCTGCTTTTAATTGGAAATCATTACATGAGAAATCCTTGTGATCTCTAGTTTCTGGGTTAAGCACATGAGAAATGTTTCAACTACTGTAAGGGACATATCCCGACTAGGCTTTATATACGCTTTTTTTGATGTTAGCTTTGTTTTGTAATGTACTTATGGAAAACTCGGCATCTTGAAACATTTTGGAGGTTACTTTCAATAATTGCTGCTATGTTGCGATCTTTAGCAAGTTTAGAATGTTCAATTGCTGCAATGTTGCGAGTAGTAACTAGTAACCTTCTAGTCATATGAGGTTATATGCTTTTTGCCATTGGCCATGATGCTGTTTCTGAGGTGACAGATTGCATTCGGGTTATACAGCAGTTTCTGCAACAATAGAAAAGGGCTGCCGTGTTTTTGGTTTGTTGTTTCATGATTGCAATTGTATCCACGTGCTAGATCCATGAGTTGGTTCCTTTTATTGAGTTCATACTTGCTCATCCGGGCCATCCATCCGTGTTTTGGACGGCCCAGATCTGTTGGGATTGTTCGACTGTTATAGGTTAATTTATTCACTCACGAATAGTTATACCTATTCCGTGTTCTGTTGGGATTGTTCGACTGTTACGGTTTTAATTTGTTATACTTCAGTATTTGCGCATACCTGAGTCAAGTAAGTGCTAGCATTTGTCCATGCCTGAGTCAAGTGGAAACTGGGTGTTGGGGCAGCAGAACTTCAGAATGAGCTTGTTCACATTACTCCTCGTCCAGCTGCACATGTAATTGAAAGTAAGTACAAATCCTCACTTTAGTTTTCTTCTTACAGTAAAGAAATAGGCAACAAAAATTGCATAATTTTATCAGTAAAAGAAATTTTATTAAGAAATTTATCACTTCTTTTTTTTTTTTTTATCAGTAAAAGAAATTTTATTAAGAAATTTCGATAAGGGTACAACGAGAAAAAACGGGAGGAGACATCCAACCAAAGTTGAATGAAAGAAAAAAGAAAAAAGAGAAAGCCGCCCCAACACTGCCCGAAGACGCCAACTACACAGCCCTAAGCTGCTACGGCCCAAACAGACCACGAACAAAGACGCGACGACATCCAATGATCCCGAAACAAGCCCTTGCCAAGCCTCACGGACCACACCGCCTATATCAAAAACTAAAAGGCTCCTAAACTTCAGTGGAGAAACACCAGAAAACCATCCAACTGTCAGCTCTTTGATAGAGTTCTTTTGAATTCATCCTCAATCATTTCCTTGCTTCATCCCTTGGAAGAAGGTTATCGAGATTTTTCGCATTGGTCAAATTAGGTAAAGTTTCTTCCACCACCCTTTTCTCCATGCTACTTCCTCCCTCTTGAGTCATATGCTTGGGCCCAAAGTCAGAGTCCCAGCTGTCCCCCAAAGAAAAAGATTCATTCTTGGACAAGGAATGAAGATTCTTAGCATTTCTTCCTTTCTTCAAGCCCAACTTTAAAGTTTTCGAATTCTCCTCTTTTTGATCCCCGCTATTTGTCCTAGAAAAGATTGCAGCCTTCAAAGGATTTTTAGTCCATATAAGTTTCCTTCGATATCCATTTTTGTTCTGGTCTTTCTTCTTATGTTGTATGTAATCCACATAATTAATAAGGGGTCGGCAGAAACAAGATCTACAGATGAGTAGTCATCAATATCAAAACTTGTAGTTGCCACCTTAGCTACAGAAATCAAGCCATCAAAAGCGATGTGGAGAGACTAAGAGAGAAAAGGAGCCATTTCAAAGTCCTCAATACCGATAAAGTTTGGTGTCTCACCGACTGCCGATACCTCATCCCTAACGGCTGGATTATGAAAATCATCACCTACCCCATCCTCGATAACATTCCCCTCAGCTTGAGAAGCCTCCTTACAAGCCTCCACATGAATTGATCTTTCAATATAATGATTATTACCCGAAGGAGAGCAAGATTCCTCGACAAAGGAGTTAGAGAGAGAGTTTGAATTTTCCACCACATCAAGTTTCGAAAACTGAGCATGGTCTCCCTTGTTTGAAATCTCAAATGTGTCATCCTTATCACCAAAAATGATACATTTACAACAACAAGCTCCAACACTGACAACATCGTCATCCTTATCATTGTTGTACTTATCACCACTGACAACATCGTCTTTCACCCTTCTCAAGAGCACCATCAGAATTTATGCACCACCACTTGTATATTGCCTATAGGGTTCAGATTCTGTCGTGATCCTGCGATCGCCCTTTGTGGCCTTTCTCGTGCACACTTTAATGGTCAGGATCGTTCACTTTTAATAGCTCGTCAAGAACATCAACCATTTCAAAATCATGTTAATGGAATATTATCAACACCGTTCAAAAAATTGTTCACTTGCATAATTTGTTCACTTTTAATAACTCGTCAAGAACACTCCGCCCCTAAGAAAGGATTGAATGATGTTTGGCTCCTACGAATGGAATGATGTTACCAGAGAGATCGCCGAGGGCAGACGCTTTCTTTAGCCCCCAATTCTCCCCTTCCGCGACGATCTCTCTGCTATTGCCGGGCGATTCTCTCGCCGTCCGACCCTCTCTCTCTCTCTGAGGCTGTTGAAGTATCCATTGATGTTGCGGGTCATGAATTTGATGTCTCAAGGCATCAGACGTTGCTTAGGGCTGCAAGCTACGGCCAAGAATTGTCCAGGTTGCCTGGATTTCCCATTCTCTAGATGTAGTGATGGAATATCAGAATCAATGACTTTGTTTATTACCATTACCAGTAGGGTATAATTTTCTCTTTACATACATTTACTTGGAATTTGGCAATTTGTTCATCTGATGGAGATTGATCTATTGGTATGACTCGGGTGCGTATGTCGGGTTTGGTTTATGTGTCTATCGGATTCGTCGAAGATTCATTCCAAGAAAACAGGGACACACAAATTATTTGATAATCTATATTCTAGCTTAAGTGATGTTTACAAGTAGTCTTGGACCCTTTCATGCATATCTAGGAGTTCTATGCATTGAGGGAAGGAAAATTTAGTAAGAAAATATGTTTGCTAAGTTGTTGTCCGACTAAACATGTCCGACACAGATATCATACCCTCACCTAAGTGTCGAGTGTGACATGAGTTCTTTATACATTTGAAAGATCCATGCAACATAGGTGACCTGACCTCCCATAAAGGAAAAATATTGAATACTGCATTGAGATATGTTGTCATTAGTGTCTAATCATGTTGCTGGATAACAGAAGTACCAAGTGGAGGCAGAGAGGACTGACAAAGAGGATGGTTGGTTTTAACAAGTTGTATAGATAGTTAAATGTATACCAAGGTTGTAAAAATTGCCTCCCTTCTGTTAATTATTTACTATGACGACTGTGGCAATGGATCCAAATCTTTTTTCCTTATTTTTCCCTTGGTATTTAGGGGACTTAAAGTTGAGTCTGTTGAGTAAATGAACCACCCTTAAAGCTCAGAAGTAATGGCACACATGCTGGATGGAACAATTTTTGTTGTATTTCAGTGAATGTTCGGACCAATTTTGACTGTGACAGGTAGACGAACAATAGAAGAAAGCGATATCCTCGTTAATGTATTGTTGGCTTTTTTTTTCTTTTTTTGATTTTTTCACTACCCCTTTTCAATTTACGTTGTTCTCTGCCGATGAAGCTTCTACCATTTCGACCACCCAAAAAAAAAAAGCAGCCATTCCCAAGAATGCAAATGGAAAAAACACCCAGACTGAAACACAAAAAATGGAGCACTTCATGGCTGCTGTACTTTCCAACTTGGAGTGCAACTTCAATACTACACTACTTCTTGTAAAGTTGGGTATTACATGTATCCTTAACGTTAAAAGTAAGAGGGCAGTAAAACAATATTCCAGATCAATTCAGTCCAACAAAATAGGTCTTCAAATTTTCACGGCCACATCTTCCAAGGTAACAAAACCTGGCACAGAAATCGTTCACTTTAGTTACCTATTCTGTCTTCTTTTTTCTCTTCAGAAGCTTCAACGCCACCTTCCTTTCCGAATCCGAGTTCTGACATGTCTTGCTTCGCCATCAAGTTCCTGAACACAGCCAAATTAAAAAAAAAAAAAACTGTTTGAATAGCCTCAAAACACTTCTTCCCCGTTAAAAGGTGTCCACCACAGGAATGTTATTCAGATATTCTCAATTGCATAGCTTTGCTCCCAGTAAATATGACAATCTATAGGCATAAACGGACAAGGAAAGTAAACTAAAGGGTCCTCCATGCGTAGACCCTATCCATACACAAAACTTGCGTTGTCCTAATGAAAGAGGTTGACTGCGGCTTTTTGCAAAGAACCTATATCATGTAAAACTTTATAAGGAAAAGATTCCTACTAGGATTCCATATCAGTAAACATGCCTATAAATTTGATCAATTGATTGTCTTATGCAACCAACATCCACAAATGTAACTACAGCACCAATTGGAAGAAATTTGGTTACCAGTTCTTACATGGATGATGGAACCAAGCTTACAGAACTGACTCCTAATATGAAATATCTATTCCCAATTTGATTTCTGTAATAAACCCAAGCAAAACTAAAAAATTTGGAGGCATATTTTGCAAAATGAGCATTACCTTACAAGGACGGGCATGGCTAGCCTTAAAATAGTTGTATATGGGAAACAGCATTTACGGACAAGGCCACCCTTAAAATAGTCACACTGCAAACTTTCACACGTGAAATGGGATTTAGGTATTGTAGAGTTACACACCTGACCATTTGAGTTCCACCTAACAAGAACCTTATTTCAACTCTACAAGATGTATGCCAACAACTACAACTTTCTCCTTCCCCTCAAGTACCGTCACCATTTTGGGATGTATATATGAACAAAAATACTCCTCCATTCCCAACTCCCAATTTGTTTGTCCATTCTTTGACTTTCTTGCGTCCCAAAATGTTTGTCCAAGTATACCCTTAATGCCCTCTCTCTTACGCATTGTAGAGAGTGCGGTCTCATCCAATACCAAAAAGTAAAGGGTTTTTTTGAAAACTTTAAGCTTTTCAAAATAAATCATTTGGTCGTCTTAATGAGCTGAAATTTCAAGATCGAACAAACAAATTAGGACGGAGGGAATATCTTAGTAGTAGCAATGAATGTATGTCCATCAAGGCATCAAGGCATAAACACGATAAGGCCAGATATATATTGATATCATATCAACCATTGTATTGTTGAGCACGAAGATTGAGGTTTTATTCATGGTTTATGCTCTAGAAGTTTCATCAAGCCTCAATTTGACATTGATAAAGGAAGAAAGAAAAGAACGGCAACAAAAAAGAGTAATAAAATCAATGGATGTGTTTGGTTTGTAGTTTAGTTTAGTTTTGATGATGTAAGCAGGTGTAATG
This sequence comes from Vaccinium myrtillus, assembly GCA_016920895.1. Lineage (NCBI taxonomy): Eukaryota > Viridiplantae > Streptophyta > Magnoliopsida > Ericales > Ericaceae > Vaccinium > Vaccinium myrtillus. The sequence continues at coordinate 1,693,729 of CM029272.1, read as the reverse complement.
AGTGGAGAGAGATAGAGAGAGAAATGAGGGAAATGATGATGTCAACAAAACCAAAACTAAAACAAAACTCTAAACCGAACAGGGCCAATGAATTGAGGGAATCTGAATACAACCACTTCAGTTGACAAAATTGCGGTAAAGTGTGCAAAGTTCCAATTCCAAAGTTCTAACTTTACCCAGTGGCTACATCACACATGAAATTGTCTCCCTGCTAGCCTTCTTGCCATTGGCTCCAAAAGACTACATCATTTAAGGTCCAACATAGAGCTAAGTTTATGAGTTTAATAACTTTCAGAAGCTGATTGTAAAGAGGACGGTTATTACTTACTTAGAAACATGTCGTTTGCAGAAAAAACGAAAAAAACTAAAAAAAGAAATGAGAAAGCGAAAACAAAAAATGAACAAAAAGTCACTAACTTTTCCATACGACATTCAAGGTACTTTTTCGAGAAGCTCCTGCACTTATCAGATTTATGACCAGCGGATTTCAAACAACCGATGTATTCTTTCTTCTCCTGAAATGAAATCAATGTGAAAATAAGCAATCACACAAGTGTATCTCAAATTCAACAAAGACATCCCCAGAAATTCAACACAAAAGGTTACAACTTGTAGCGAAATTTTGTCCTTGCAAACAGAATAACAAATAAGCTTTCTTATAAAGTCTTTAAGTGATACTACCAGGTCACAGAGATGCATGTGATCTAAAGGGAAGACTCCTTTTTCTGGTGGCACTGGTCTGGCTCCCCTATTCCCACCAAATGCTCCACCTGCAAATATTTCAAAGTTTATTGCAACAATATGATGTACTCTCCTATGCATAGCTTATCCAAAATCAGAACTATGGCAGCAGCAGCAGGCAATTCACGTAAGTTTTTGTGGGCTTTTGTGGTGGAAAGAAGGGGCGGTTATGTGGGACTTTTTATGTTAGGTTTATGAAAGGGTAAGGTTTTAAGGAAGAAAAACCTTGGATTCGGGGCTATGTTGATGGCTGTTCTGGGCACTGTGAGTAGTACCCGAGAATAGTAACTTTTACGCAAAGAAGAAGAAAGAGAAGAGAGAGCGACGCAAGGGTTAGGCAATTCCACAGACACAAAGAATCTCAAATTCTCATATTGACTACTAATAAAATCCATCACTTATTAAATTATCTAGATACCCTTAACCATAAATTTGACCAGCAGCATACTTAACCTAAATAAGTATAAACGAGACTCTATTAGAAATAGAGACAAACGTATAAATTAATCCAATTGACCCATGTAAGTTCAACTTGAAACCAAACAATCTCCATCTGAAAATGCTTCCTTAATCTTGTTCTATCTCGTTCCGTTTATGGACTGCATCACAGTATGACAGAATACAATCCGTAGTTTTTAAATTCCTACAGCAGAGAGACTCCGCTTCTTCTTCCGAGTTTAGCAGGCACGATCATGTTCAATAGAGACTACCACAACATGGAGTCTAGCCCCGTTTATAAAAAATGATCAAAGATATAACACCCACGCACAGGCGCGCATGCAAACAAACACAAACACATTCATACAAATGGACAACTAAGGTAATGAAAGAACACTTTCCATCACAATATGGCAAAATCATAAGGTAGATCAAATTTGGACTTCACATTTAGAACCCTATGCCTAAATGCTATATCTGCATGCATGGCAGTCAGTTACAATATAAAGTACATTGACCTCCAAAAATTCAAACAATGTAAAGTACAAAGGAACGAAATTCCTGAATTTAAAGTCGAATTGTAGGTTTCACAATTTTAAAGAATCAGTTTTTGAGCCAATAAGGACTTAAATTCCCAAGTTTGGATACGATATTTGGGCTCCAATATTTTACAGAGTCAGTTTTCGAGCCAATCAAGATTGAAATTTTTAGGTTGGTAATGGGATTCATAGTTTGATTGCACTTCTTGAGGATATTTGTACATAATTTCTTAATTTCATCATATGGAAGAAGTAACAGAGTTCTTGGAAGGATAACAAAAGCCCTAAATTCTTACCACCAAACCCAAATTCGTGTACACAAGAAATGTAACAGACAGAGAGAGAGAGAGAGATTCACCAGCACTCATGTGAGATTTTCCTTGGTTACTCCAATGGCTGCCTGGTTTTTTCCGAAGGAAGCAGAAAAGAGAAGGGGAGGAGCAAAATGAGAATGAAACTCTAATCTGGGCCAAAGGCCCAATTCAGTAATCGGGCTTCTGGGCTAGAGGCCCATCTAAGCTTTCTTTCATGGAGTATTTTCTTCGAGAAACTAAAAAATATTAAATTTTTCAATTTTTTTTTCTAGAACTTTTAATAGAGACGTTGTTGAACAATTTTTGTGTTCAGTATCATAGAAAAGAGATTATCCATTGTACAGGAGCAGTGTTACAAAGTACAAACATAGATAGACGTGCACAGATTCTGACACAAATATACAGATCTATTTGATACACGTAAATTCCACTTGGTAGATACAGAGTTCATACACATCAACGGTTCTGAACACATCGATATCTAGATCTGTGTATATTCATCAGGGACCACAATATTTTTATTTCACGGATAGATGCTTATATTGTTTCTTAGCGCTTCTTTGAGTTTTTAGAATATGTTGGGGAATAGGAATAGCAAACAAGAATGAAGACGACAAGCTTAAATGTGAACGGACATAAGAATGAATTAACAAGTGACCATATCCTTTCTTTCAATAATTTCCAAATTCAAGTAGTTTTTTGCACATTTACATCAAAGTGGAAAATAAGAACGATTATATTGCTAATTGTCTACTTCAAAGTACTTCACCATTTCTCCACAACTCTACAGAGCCTAGGCTTAAAAACTGAAAATCAATGAACAAGAAGCCAAACAAAGGGGAGTTTTGAACCCAACTGCCGAATTTACATTTACAACATTTTGGTCTCTCACTTTCAAGTATCTATAGCAAGAAAATATAGCAAGACAAACTACATACCATAAAATTTTGAAATTATGGATATCTACATTTCCTTATCCTTCCTAACAACTGTCAATTTGAGTGAGCAAGAGTCTTGCACCACTTCATCCTATAATTCCTTCGTTCAGGACCGTTGAATGAAAGAACCCGACGAGGCATCTGGTTAAGAATTAGCTACACCAGCCAAGCATTGTGAGGTAGTATTGACTGAAGTCTGCCTATATGCATGAGGATGCTGAATTATTACTAGAACGGAGTCCTTCACGGTTCTGCCTTGCGATGGGGCCGTTGGCTACAAAAGGAACATAATACATATCAGTACAAAAATGTAACCAATGACACTTTATGAATTGCATAAGAATAACAAACTTATTGAACTCCTTTTAGAACAGTACACGATGAGGATCTAGAATAACTAGCAATGATGATGGAAAATCAATATACTGCTGTGAGTTTGAGCAGCCATTACTTACCACCCCAATATGCCACTCATTACTACTAAAACCTTTAAATGTCGCTGCATCCATTTCCTGCAATAGAATGAGTAAGAAATAAGGAAACTATCGGTACATCTCCAATCCACACAGTTAATTTCTTAAGTACCACAATGTTATTTGGATTGAACACCATTTTCCTGGTAGTTATTGAAAACTTTTGAAACTTCTCGTGCAAGGTGATTTGTCCACCAGACGTGTTATATTCACTGAAAATAGCATTCTTCATTTGGAAATGCTCAAATAACAAGGACCAACTGTCTAATCAACATACTTTATCCATTCAAACCTTAGCCATTTGGATGTTATAAATGTTGTTATCCTCCTATTCTTTGTAAAATTTAGGTGGGGGTGCATGCAGAAAGTAAACACTGAACACACTTTATGGTTTGATGGCAGTTGAGCACACACATGTGTGCGTGTGCAGTTGAATAGGCGTGGGGTGTGGGTAGTTTTGTGTTAGTAATTTTACCACTTTGCCCTAACAATTGAATCATGTTATATTTAAGGTAGTTGTAAAAATAGTTTTCCATTGGGGCAATAGTGGATCTCACTTTATATATAGAATAGATGCTCAACAAATAAACCAACACTGCTGGACTGAGGGAAAATGGAAGACAAGCTTTTGTTGGATCGAAGTATACATGGTGAAAATATTTGACAAATAAACATTTTCGAGTAGATATTTCGTAACATTCAAATCCATGCACATCAGAACTTACAACACTGTAGATTGGAGGCAATGTTGCTTGCCCTTTCGACTTTAGTGTGGGCATAACAGAGAAACGTGGCGCCAAGTCTTGTGACCTGAAAATCCATCTGTGAAAGAGAGAGCAAATAATTAACCCCAGAATGGACTTGAAGGCAACATTATGCAGCGTGTAAATTCTCTACACCAATGGCTAGGAAGTTTAGGAATAGTTGAGAAGTGTTGTTAGTTAAATCCAGAAAAAGACGGAATTCTTACGTACCCAATGTATAGAAAGATGCATAATTGTGCCAATTCACGAACTAACAGTCGGAGCCAATAGGTCTCTAATGAGCCACTCATATCAATGTATACCTGAAAATCAGAAAGTTCAAATGTCAGTATATCAAGTTTTGCAAATTTGGCCTTCTATAATAAAGTTAAAAAGTATCCATCATACCGCAGTTTCTGCCACTGCTATGATCTGCATCGCAGCTTGAAACTTCCTGGACCATGAAAAAACAAGGAATACACCAAAAGTGAAAAAAGGCCACTAAGCGTCTCTGTTAAGTCTAACTCATATATTGTACTAGAGTCTTAGACCATAACATGGAACTCCAAAAAAATACAAAAAAATGCATACACGTAATGCAGAAAATGTGTGTGTGTGTGTGTGTGTGAGAGAGAGAGAGAGAGAGAGAGAGAGAGAGAGAGAGAGAGAGATACTTGAACATAACATATTTTGCATAAACTGCATCATGCATCAAATGGACATCTTCATCCTCTACAAAAGTTAGTTGTTCCCGAAGAACCAATAGATTCTGATAGATTTGGTGAAATATCAGATAAAACGAAGCCGAATAATTAAGGAGCAGGAGGATCTGGCCAAGAAATTGAAGGTGTTAGTATTTCTGACAGAAGAACGAGTCAAATAACCATAATCTGACTGTTCCACCAATTCAACTATCACAGTTTTCTAAGACACTAAAGACTCACTGAGAAGTAAGGTACAGATGCTCTGTAACCAACAAGAGTCAAGTAGAAGGCGCACCCAAGTGCCGCTGTCGTACGGCGTTCAGATACTGAAAGGCGCTCACACATAATGCAGTAACCATGGGATATGAGCAAAAATGATACAAAAGAAGCTGTCTGAAAGAGCACTCCAGTTATATAGGCCCCAAATGACATCCACAGAGAGCATGTGTGAAGATTAAAGCATGAATACCTGCAACATTGCTACGAAATGTCAGAAGAAATAACAACTAAGATAAATTGGAATTGACAATACTTTTATAACGTTTAATGCTTTGCATCCATTCTATTTGGGCAATTGGAATACTACACCTATCAAGTTACATAATTTTCTGTTCAAATCTCTCATCATAAGCATAAAAAGTTTTTTGAACTTTTTTCTTACTATGCTATACGATTCGTATACCTAGATGATATGACATAAGACTTCGTTAGATGGTGCTGAAGGGTCACACCACCATATATGTCATAAAAAAAATGAACTAACAATCAAGTTCCCTAGTGTACAAATCTGCAATTCTCTGCTAGTTACAAAAGGATGCCTAGCACCAGTAGCAAAAATAGTACTGGAGCTCAAAAATGCAAAAAGATATCTACGACTTGCTTTTTCATAACACAAATAATGTACATTTATTCTCTATTAACACAACAAGGACTTACCAGAAGAAGAAAGAAAGCGTGAGTTGCAAAGCTTTAATTAGTGGAACAGATGCAAGCGTCCACTGCAGTTTATTTGCCTGCTCTAGTCCATAAAAATAGCAAACCAAAGACGACAAATTATAACAACATACTAATAAGTACATGGAAAGGTAATGAAAAACACAGGAAGAATAAACGACATGATTTATAAAATTGAAAGATGAAGGGAGGAGCCAGAAAAAGGAAAAGAAGTACTTGGAAAAAGAAGGCATACATATTAGTTTCTCGCTTTTTCCATGACAAGTAAGACACAAACAATTAAACATATGACTTTTGTTCTGAAACTCCCCTCTTGGAGCAATGCAGCCTTTCCAAGCCAACAGTTGGAGTGAAGTGTATCGTGAAATTTTTTATTTTAAAGAACTAGAGTAACAGAAATATTGACCACAAACAATAACTTCAAAGCAAGAGTTCCTAAAAAATACAACGAATGGAAAGCATTGAACTCAAAGAAATTCAGGCAAGACCATCCCAGAAATACCTTTTTCTAAGATGGAGAAACAAAAGAACATGATGTTCTTTAACTCCCCGGGAAATGACAATTACACGATTCTTTCTCACTTTTTCTGTTTTTCATCAACTTGAACTAATTACTTTACCCATGAAAAATTAATGTAACAGAGATTGAACTGACTTCTCTTCAATCATTTTTATAGTCAACCAGACCAGCCAAAAGATTAAGTCTTCAATGTTTTCTCGGCCATCTTAATTTATCCTTTTCATCAATTTGAACAATATTTTATCCATCACCACGTATGGAACAATAAAAATTGAATCAATTCCAGCTCTTCATGTTTCTGATCAACCAAATGGCCTAATTACTTTTTCTCTGGCACGAGAAAAAATGAAGGACCTAAAATCCATGTCATCCCTACAATTTTTTTTCCTTCTCGTTTCCATAAAACTTGTTCAGTTGACAGATTTCAAAACTTGAATTCTCGTAATTTCATGAAAAATGACCCATCTCAAAGAACAAAAGATTGTTATCAGATTCTCACACACTAATCCTCAAACAAAAAACAAAAAAATCTCAGAGATTATTTCTGTTGAACACGAACAGATATAAAAACTACAAGTGCTTTTGAAAATCAACTATGAAAACCACCACCTAACCGAGCCTAATAAAAACTTTGTCCACGTATTGTCCATAGCTAAAACACCCATTCATGGGAAACCCATTTCAAAGAACAAAATTCAAACTTCTGAAGTTTTACATCACGTTTTCCAAATAAACAAGCTGATTCAAAGTCTGTAATTTCTACACTCCACTAACATTTACTCGGCAATTAGAACGACAAAAAAACATGCAAAATTTTATTCAAACAGAACGAAAACAAAGCAGAAGCGAATACTTAATCAAACCTAATAAGCAAATGAAATGCGTAATTGGGTTTTAATAAGAGCTTTAATCAGACCTGAAAATGGCGGTTTTTGTAGGTGTTGATGGTCCAAAAACAGGTTGAGACGAACCAGATCGATGTGAAAGCGAAGTAGATATAAGGTAGAGGCCGATGGGCTTCGTCGATGCTCTCAGACCCCTCCATTGTTTACAAATCGTAAGATTGTTAAGAATAGTGGCTTTTTAAATGTTTTGGTTCAGAGATTAGTTTTCAATTTGGATTGAGAAGATTGGTATTTATACTCCTACATGTCTGAAACGTGTCCTTCTTCATCCTTTTTTTTTGTTATAATTGCAACGGGAGATTAAAAATCATAAAGAGGTGTGGTACAGTACTAGAAAACTTTCCCATCAACTCACCAAGAAAATGCATCCAACGGGTGAAATTCACTTGTGTACCGGGTGAATTTCACCCATTGGATGCATTTTCTGGCTCAGTTTATGGGAAAGTTTTCTGGTACCAAACACTTTCCCAATCATAAAATAACGGAGCTTGGATTGGATTGAAAACTTAACGAGTTTAAAAAATACTACATGTTCAAGGTTCGCTTTTGTACGGGACAAAACTTTAATAGGCGATCGAGCATGAGCCCATATCAAATAGCTTTAATTTTTTAGTCGTAAGCCAAATGAGCCTAGTAGTAACTTGTTTAAGTTTGGTTTGACACTTTAACAAGCTTTTAAAATGTTTTAGCTTAATTTGATCATTTCACAAACCGAGTTTTTAACGACCAAACACGAGTTCAAACTCGAATATATGAATTTTTTTTGTTTAGCGACCCTAATTCTACCATGCTAGTTTATGGTAAATCATTGGACCACATATCTCAAGATCCTCTCATATGTTACAATATCGCTCTTGTGATTCCTTATACGATAAGATATCGTACACATCACAATTTTATCTACTAACAGTCTGAGCAAGATGTGTAGCGTTTAGCTATTTCTTTTGTGATAAAAATGCTCTGTTTGGACAAATACCAATTTTGATATCATTAATTTGTTGTACGAATGACAAACACAACAAAGGTCTATATCAATGAATAGCTAGCTCAATTCAAGAAGATCATGGTGAATCTTATTTAGGGTTGCGCAAAGAATTATACTCCCTCCGTCTCGAAATCTGATCGAAAACATATTGCGAAAAACCTACCAAACATTAGTCATGCTTGTATTTTTCTATAACCCTAGTCAAAATTTGTTGGAGTATTCTACCGTCCGCCTATAAGGCGGACAATAAAGTGTATAAAATCTGAATTCTTACATGTAAGAATTCTGATTGCTTTGTATTTTACCGTCCGCCCAATGGGCGGATAATAGAAAGATCCAAATTTGTTTACGTAGATTCAATGTCATGTTGTAAGAATGTTAAACTAATTTTGACCATGAGCATGCAAAGACCATGGGCCTGTTTTGGGGGAAGTTGTTCTTATTGCATGATGATGCAGTCATGCACCGAAAACCACTCCACTTCTTCAGTCATCCAAATCTTATTTACCCTATAGCTTGCCCATAAAGTAAGGGATTTTATAATTTTTTAATGATCAATTTTTTTGGTGGGTGAAAAATTGAGTAATACAAAATCAATGTGCAGCTCAAATTCATTCTTGAGGTGATCTTCGCTACATGATCAGTTTGAAATTGGACAGCCCGTTAAATATTGTATATTCTTGAAGTGATCTTCACTACATGATCAGTTTGAAACTGGACAACCCGTTAATTATTGTTATATGTTTTTCTCGTACCCTTTTTCTGGGTTTCTATCTTTTCCGGTTACGTAATAAGTAATCATGAAATTAATGAAAAAAATCCACCAAATGATTAGCATTAGAGGGCAGCAGGGATTTCAATCTGACCAACTACTTTGCAAGGTTTAGGCCACTAGACTCTGACCATAATAGAAAACGTTCAACAAATTAAATCCCATTTTAGACAAGTTTGTACTTTGTAGCCCTTTTCATGATTTAATCGGAAAGCATTAGAATAAAAAACACAGCAAATTAGGTGAACAAACTCACTAAACAGAAGTCAGTTTCTTCAACCCCACTCCATCTAGCCTACCCACAAAAAGAAAAGTCCTGCTCCATTTCACCTAATATATTGAGCAATACGTACAAAGGGAAAGAATGTTAAAATTCATTTATTAAATGGGAAATGCTAACCAGTGCAACATTGCGCCCGTTAAAAGTACAAAAAAGTACACTTGTGGGTTCCACTTATACTTTAAGTGCACTTTAACGTACAAGTGTACTTTAAAAGTGTACATCAAAGTACAAGTGGGACCTAATACGTGTACTTTTTTGTACCCTTAACGGGTGCAATAATACAGCCGTTGGCAAGACCCTTATTAAATTACTAATGAATTGTTGAGGTATGATCATATATTGTGGTCAAACTCGTTTGAGTCATCTGATCTACCGAACTAGCTAGTTTCAGGAATAAGTCAGGAATTTTATTTTCTTATTTTGTTTATCAACAAAATGTAGATTTTAATTGTGAAGAATTTTATAGGTTGTCTTTTTATTACGTTGTGTATTCATGTGGGTTGTTAAAATTTTCTTGATTTTTGAAATGCATATAATTTTATGAAATCAATAATTTCTTAACAAAGACGGACTATTATGAAAATTTGAGGAGAATCTTACTACTTCCTCCGTCCCTTTTTAAGTGATCCACTTGGGAAACGTGTATTTTTGCGGACGTTTAAAAATATACTTACGTATAACGTATAACGTATAACGTTTAAAAAAAAAATTAAAAAGTTATAGAGAAATATGTTTTTTAAGTGTTTGAAATTGTACGTATTCCCATATGGATCAATTCATTTAAAAAGGGACGGAGGGAGTAGTCTTTTTTTTGGAAATTCAATATTTTAAGGAGACACAATCATCTACTCTTCAAAATATATAAACTTCCAAATTTACCCTCCCTTTGAGTTGCAAGGATTACTTTTTTAGACTCGATACATTTTCCCTCCATTTTTGTGTTTGAATTTGAATGTGGAGATGAAGGGCAAAAAAGGAAATGAGTCAATTTGGGACATAAAAAAAGGGACAGATTTTGGAACATCCAAAAAAATAAAAATGCACCAAAATTATGAGACAGAGGGAGTATTAATTTTTCGTCATTGGTAACTTGGTTCACCCCACTCCTTGGGCTCCCACTGGACATGAGCTCCTTTTTAGTTTCGTCACATGTAATTAGAGCATCTCTAGCCTTGACCCATTTAAAGGCACAAATTCAAAAATTGGTTAAAACCCTCAAAAATTCATCTCCAATGGGTGACCTAAATCCCTCCCTAATTTGGGTTTTACCCGTTTCTTGCCCCAAATTGGGGACAACCAAAGTCAGACTCACTTTTTCCACCGGCTCATTTAAGAGAGAGAGAGAGAGATAGATGAGACCAAACCTGTTTTAGGCCGGAGCTCTCGACGTCGCTAGATTAATTGAGTTCGCCAGAGTTTTACCGAGCGTCGCCAGAGTAGTGCTAAGCGTCGCCGGAGTAATGCGTAAAGGTGCAAATGAAGAAGGCAAAGATGCAGACGAAGAAGGCAGAGAAGTTGTTTTGGTACAGAAGAAGGCGGCGATGGGGGTAGCTGTGGTGTTGTTCCTTCTCTCTCTCGCAAATACTAAAAAAAAATAATATATTTGGGTAAAAATTCTTTTTGGCAATGGAGTAGGGCAAACCCGAATTGAGGATTTACCCAAATTTGTAACCAACTATGGGAAAATTTTGGGTCAAGGCTGGAGATGCTCTAAGAGTTCATGAGGCACCTCCGATCCTATCCTTTTCTTTTTCTAGCCCAAAAAAAAGAAGGATGTTAGATCTTTTCATCTCTTGCTATGACGTATGAACCGAGAAAAAAAGAGAGCTTAATGTATCAATTAGGCATTCGTGATTTTTACACTAAAAAAGCGAAGCGTTAATAGTCCATTTCTAAAGATGCAGCTTTTATAAGTTGATTGTAAAACAAAAGAGGAATCCATTTGTAAATTCTATAGGTTGAGCTCCCTTATGGTCGGTAATTTCATGAATACACATTTTCGTGTAATCCTATTGTTGAATTGTAATTTCTATTTCGTATAATCGTACTATTATTTTATAGTGTCGGTTTAGGAATGTAGAAGAAAATCAATGTGTAGTTGTTTTTTAGTGGATTGAAATTATCCAAGGGTGTCGTCCTTTTGGAGCTCCGTACGTAGTTTCCAGATAAGTTCTTGAGCAAGTGTTGAGTATCTCTTCCAACAACTTCACCGCACATCAGGTGAGGTGAGGTATAAATAGACGGTTGAAAACGCCAAAGTTGTTCGAGCAACTTTAAAAAATGCTCAAGCAACTTTGGCATTTTCAACAGTCTATTTATAACGTACGTCTCCTAGGGTGACAACTTGAGAAGAGAATAGTTTCAAGTGGGTGTTTTGCTTTCGGTCTTAGAGTTCAAGTAAGGTACATGAATCTTTAAGCAACATATTCAATCTATTTTGGAATATATTTTACATATTTTTGATAGATATTTTTTAAAAAATTGTATAACTTCGATAATAATTAGAAAGTAAGAAAAAATTTCACTTCGAAAACACTAAATTATGGTGAATGATACCATGCGATAATTATACTGCGTTCATGGAGTGATATAATAACAGAAATACTCAATATTAATTTTTCAATTTATCAAAACTGTCACATAAAAACTCGAATGGCTAGATTTAGGCCTGAAAAAATCATCGGACTAAGATTTATTTCATAGTTTGGCCCCTGCGAACTTTAGTTCCTAGCTCCGCCACTGTATTCAACCCCAAGAAGTTTCTACAAACCTAGATTCAAAAACTTGAGTCGACCTTTAGTGGATTTCTGAAGGAGTTTAGAAGGTTTGAGGATTCAAGGTGCGTAGACGACATCAATCAAACACTGGGTATGATGAACGAAAAGTCAGCAAATTAGTTTCAGGTCAATTGGAGAAGAGTAACAATTTCTTTAGAGAGGTTAATTAATTTTGGCTTTATTCAAAAAAAAAATTGAGTTTTGACTATAATTTTATACTTTTTAGATTCGTCTCGTCGAGGCAAATCAATAAACCACAAAAATTTGACGCAAAACTAACAAATGTAATTTTTTTTAATAAAGACAAAATGAATAAGCTAAAAAACCAATTTATTGCTTTTCTGAATTTTCCCTATAGAAAAAAAAAACGGACACAATAGCGCTACAATCTAAAATTCTATCCAAAAGCTACGACAAAGACGCCAGTCAGGTTTTGTCAAGGTTTTGGACCAGAAAGGGCTGAAGAGTTTCTCCAGCCGTAATGATCTCCAGCTTGCTGCATTCCCATCACCCTTCATATACCTGGGGTTGCTGTCATGCAGCCCTGTGCACAGCATGGTGCTGTGCACATTCGAGTCGTCCGTTGCTTAAATGAACGGTCCAGATTTCACCTCGGCACCTTTGCATCCGAACTATTCGTTATCGTGCATGCAAGATAAAATCTGGACCGTCTATCCGAGCAACAGATGACCCAAATGTGCACAGCACGGTGTTGTGCGCATGCTGCACAGCTGCATCCCCTCTTCCCTGATAATTGCCTCCTTAAGATTACAAGCATCTCTAATTCATCTTTATATCTCCATTTTGGAGACTAAAATATTGTAGTGGAGTATGATAAAATAGGGAGACTGTTGCAGTATCTGTCTAGTTGTTGCTCTTGCCCTTGCATGAACAAAATATCAATAATCAGAGGGGAAAAAAAAGAACAAAATACAAATGAAATAAAAAAATAACCATTACCTGAACATTTTATTCGTCCAATAGTACGCCTGCCTTTTCTTCTCGTTAATTATAGAAAATTTTAATTAGACATCCTATATCAAAATTATTGTTATGATTCCATCCTAGCAGGATTTGAATACTTATGATTCCATCATGTAATATGTAGTTCGGACCATTTTGCCCTTATTTAGTATTTTGGTAGTATATATTCTAAACTAGCAATATATTCTAATACCTAACTAATTAGAGCAAAAAATCAGGACTAATGTAATTAGATTTTCTTTAATTACCCTATTAAGTCACGATTTCCCTTATTATTGGGATTGACTAATCCTATTTCCATTACCCACGACATTCCATTACCCATGACATTTTTTTCTCAGGAATGTAAGGATGGAGAGAGAATTAGGTACACTCTGTTTGCTTGCCCGCCATCTTTCTCTTCTAGTTCAGTGTGACTGGATATTCTTAAAGACCTTTCGCAACAACGGGAAAGACGCAAATGGGTTTTGGGCTGTGTTGGGCGCCTCAAGTTTTTGGCTAAAAATAAAGAGAAGTAATCCAACACGCCGGCGACGGATCAACCCAACTAGTAACCCTTCAAGAGAACAAACTCAATGGTGCCAAAACGATCTCGACGGCGATCGAAAAAGCGACGATGACAGTGGTTTGTGAACTCATTGGATTCATTCACTTTATTGTGATGTATTTTATTGTGAGTTTCTAGGATCTGAACATTTCTTTCATTTTTGTTGAGAGTTTTTTGTCCAAACTTTTATGGGTAATCTAAAGAAGTTAATCATATGATTCCTACAAAGGATCCACGATAAATAATTTTATCATGTTAGATTTTGTCACATGATTTCATAGTACAATGTTTTTTTTTCAATTCAATGGTGGTTCTTTTTATTTAATGTTGGTGTTCTTTTACGATACAATAAAAATGGTAAAATAATAAATCATATTCACGTGTCCTCTAAAAGATGGTTAATGGTTATTTCATATGGTGAACATGGTTTATTGGTTTATCATATTGGGTGATTTGATACAGTAAAGGTGATAAATTAATAAACCATGTTCACATGCCCTTCAAGTGAGGGTTATTTCATATAACGAATATGGTTTATTAATTTACCATATTAGGTGATTCGATACAGTAAAAGTGGTATATCAATAAATCATGTTCACGTGTCCTTTAAGTGAGGGTATATTGATTTACCACATTTGGTGATTTGATACAGTAAAAGTGATAAATTAATAAACCGTGTTCGCGTGTCTCAAGACTCGTGTTTTAAGGTGAAAATGTCATTATTTTTTTTTAAAATTTTGTTTTGAGATTTTAGGTGTAAAAAGATTAGGAGAGAGAGAATTATAAGATTAGTGTTTGGTTCTTTTACTTCTTTGTAATGGAAAATAATTGTGTGCGAGCGTGCCAACGAGAGTTTTAAATCTCCTCCCTCAGATTAACTTTGGAAAACCAAATCTAATCAGACGATTGTGTTTTATTGGTTCAATTACCTCAATTAAGAGGATTTTTCCTTCAAAGTGAAGAAATGCAAACCAATATACTTAGGAAATCAAAAAAACAACAAAGAAACAAGATACTTCGATTGATAAATCAAAGGTAAACTCACTTCGAAATTGCCTTCAACTTCAAATACAAGGTAACAAGAACTTCGAACAATTGATTGTTACAAGAACAACTGAAATTTACTTCCTAATCTACTTCGAGCTAAGTCGAAATCCTAATTCTACTTTGCCAATGAACAAACCAAGCATCATTTGTTTGATAGCTGTTTGTTGAAGATTTGTCCGGGGTTTTTCACTCTTCGATCTCTTCTATTTATAGGCACTGCTTGCAATTTGAACTTCCCGCTCAAAGAATTTGAACTTGGCTTGCTTCGAACTCCATCTTTCTACTTCAAATTGGCAGTTTCTTCCCTCCAATAGATCTGAACTTGAATTTCTTTAATCTTCCTTCAGAAGCTTTAATTTGAATCTGCACAGTTACTTAACCAACTCAAATAATTAAGTGTTAAGGAAATAACTGTCTTGCACAATATACTCCACGTGTCTTAACTGTCAACTACCTTGTTTCATACATTTACATGTGGAGTTCATGCATTTAGCAGTTGAAATCAGGGCTTCGAAGTCAATTTATTATATCAGTTTGACTTGTAACTGCCAATAACTATTTTTCAAACATGAGAACTAATACGACATCGTATTAATCTATCTTTATATCAGTAATCCAATGCATCTTCATTGACACATATTTGCCAACGTTTGGCATAATTTGATTACATGTCAATTAATTATTGGATTTGTTAATTTTATATGTAAACAATTAGGAAATGGAGAGATTTTGATAGAGAGAGATAAATTAGGAAAGATTAGGAGAGAAATATTAGGAAAATTAGGGGAGAGAATTATTAGGAAAATTAGGAGAGAGAAAGAGTGTTTTGGGGTTTATTTGAATTTCAGGATATAATCATAAGTATTCAAATCTCATAAGATGGAATCATAATGATCTTTTTGTATAGAATGCCTAATTAACTCTCCCTTAATTATATCCGAGATGGTATCAAAACAAAAATTATCTTTCATATAATTTCATGCTGTCACAATTCATTTCTGGGCCCACACAAGACAATTTAGCAATAATTCATCATTGGACCATATTTGGGCCCCTTTCAGATATTAATTAGAGCTCGTTTCACTAACTTTCGGCTCTTTAGTTTATATATACAAAAATGCTAGAGGCACACACTTTCAACCACACACCCTCTCACATGTGTGCCACCCGCGCCATGGGGGCCACCATACATGGTCACACGCATGAGGGGGTGTGTGGCTCTATCACTGTTCTTATATATATGTGAGGAGAATTATCTTTCTCAAAAAAACGTGAAAAGTCAGTATTTCATTTTCGGCCCACAAAAGACAATCTCAATAATTCATTGTTGGACCATATTAGGGCCCCTATCCCCCACCACGCTATAGAAACTCAGTCCATTCGAATCTACTGGATCTGCCTGGGCTTTGTTTGGCCCAAATAACACTTTAATGGCTTGATTGGATGGGGTGTTAATGGGTGTCATAAACATGGAGAGTCTAATATATGCACGGGCCCACGACTCTGGAAGGGTTTGGCAACAAAAAGTTCACGGCTCTTATTTATCACTTGGACTAATATTAAGTATCCCTGGGGCTTTGTTTGGCCCACGACTATAGAAGGGTTTGCCTGGGGCTTTATTTAGCCAAGTTCAATACCCAAATAACACTTTAACAGCCTGATTGGATGGGTGTTAATGGAGTCATAAACATGGGGGTCTAATATATGCACGGGCCCACAGTTATGGAAAGGTTTGGCAACAAAAAATTCAGAGGTGGTATTTATCACCCGAACTACATATTAAGTATCACTATTGTTATTTATGGACAGCCCAAGGGTGTCCATATTTAACACACCCTAATACCCCTAGTAAAATTACCCAAATAATACCCCTGGCCCCACCCCCATACCCCTTCCCCTTTCTACTATACTGCTGGTGGCAATTTTTTTTTTAACTTTGCAATTTCCTTTGAATCAAAAAATAAAATATTTCCGCACATAATTTTTTAAATTTTTTCACCAAATTAAACTACTAATAGAGATCTTTGATTCGACACCATAAAAATGAAAAAAAAATTTATATACTTCAATATTTTACGTTGTTCGCTTGTTAGTTTGTTGAACTACTTTGCAATATCATTCGGATAAAAAAAATAAAATAATCTGGCGACTGGCATCCAATCGAGCCGTAAGGAGGCTTACATTTAAAAACTCTAGTCCCAGTCCACTACTGGTCATTTTTTAAAAGAAAGTCCACTACAGGTTGATTATGGTATTAATTGGACCATCAAAGAAGGACCAATCATATTGAGGCCAAAGTAAAAAACGGATCTATTTTTTTTTAAAATATGGTTAACACTTGTAATTAATTATATTTAGTCATTGTAACCATCATTGTTTTGGTGGTTAAACGATAACAACTGTGCACCGTGCTGGTTGATCAACTTTTGAGTCTTTCAAATTAACTTGAGTTTTTTTTCTTAACGTTAAATAATTAACTTTTGAGTCTTACAAACGGCACCCAGTTTACCACTTTACAAGAGAAGTCCGTCAGTTCATGAGTCGATGGGCACTATGGTGAGACGTGAAAAATCCTTACTCCTATCCAATTTCCGTATGTGGAATCATCTTTCTTGAGCTATATGCGCTGAGAAAGTTCGAGTGAAACGGTGGGGTGTTCCACTAACAAAAAACTGTTTTTCCAAACACCGAAACATGTCATTCTCTCACAACACATCACATAAAAAACCGTGAAAAACCAGTTTTTTGTCAAAAAAAACTGGGTTAGTGGAACACCCCCTGCCTGATTAAGAAATTATGGCCAATTGTGCCACATCAGATAATGTGCTTAACAATCTACTGGTTTCTGCTATTGTATTGTTACTTTGTTAGTGTGCAACAATCGGTTTGCATCAGCCGATCTTGAGAGATTTTTTTTTAAAAAAAAAAAAAACAACTTGCAGATGATCAAATGATATTAATATCCAATGGTAGTGATTGTTTGAGACAGATTATTGCCAAAAATTAGCTGGGTCACTATTGAAGAAAGTTAGGTAAAATTGGGCCAAATATTACTGTAGCTTAGCTCAGGAAAATGGGGATCGGGGGACTCTGTAGTGCCCCAAAGTACTACAAGGTTGTAGTCCACCAATCACAGTGTCCGTTTGGCAATCAACGACTCGATTATCTCCACGCTATCTTCAACATAAATATAAGTATTTACCTGTAGAATAATCTGGGCCGTTGATTAGCAAACGGACTGCTGTGAATGGGGACTACAACCATGTAGTGCTTTGATCAGAACGATTAGAGTTGTTCTTTGAATATCTTTAAATTGGTAAATAATTATACTATGTCCAATATAGATAAGACAATACTTTTAAAATTACATAAAAACACTATAAATTATAAAATATAATTATTTGAAAGGTAACACGAATTTCCAAAATAAACTAACAAATCCGGACGGAGTAAGTACTTTTATAGTCTCTTTTAGGGATTCCAACTTAATAAGGGGACATAATCATTATACTTTTGACAACATGTTTTTCTTATTTTACCCTTCAATCATTACACTTTCTTATTTTTTATTATTTTTAATTTCAAAATGTAAGGGTATAAGAGGAAATTCATTAACAATTACCCATTTAGTTTTGAAGTGGGACAATTTTTTTGGGACAACAAAAAGTGTCAACTGGAACTATAAAATTGGGACGGAGGGAGTAGTAGTAGTTAGTAATAATGTCTACAGCGAATATTGATGAGTGGTGAATCTTTCTGTTATTGGGAGCCAAAGTAAAGGAAACAAAAATGAGTGGTGAATCATGAATTGTGAATTTGAACAAAAACAGATTACAACGGACAAAATTGAACAGTTTTCTCTGTAACGGCCATATAAAAGTGGGAAGGACTTGACAATGAGTATAGAAGATATAGTGCACAGAAAATGTACAAAGACTTTTAGGGCTCATTTTTTGGTATCATACGAATAATCCAAACCGTTAAATAATTTCAAAATATTTTTCCTACGGCCCAGTAAAAAAACAGCTTAATTAGATATTCGTAACGGGTCCATCCAAAACTCCAAATTTTCATTCATAACAGGTAGAGGGGATGATAAGAGGAGAGCCGAAATCTTTCATTTTCGTTGAATTTTAGGTACCAAAGGAGCGTGGGGACCTTTTGTACCACAATCGACTATTTCCGTACGATTCTTGCCACGAACTTTTGGTTAATAGACGGTGATTACTGTGACAATAATGGAAGTTCAAAATGTTGATATGCATCCAAGTAGGGCTGAAAACGAACCGAACTGTTTGCGAGCTTTTCGAGTCTCGACTCGGTAAGTCAGGTTTGATTCGAGTAATAAATGAGCCGAATCGGAACCTCAATTTTAAGTTCGTTAAATAAATGAGTCAAACCTGAAACTGTCAGTATTCAGCTCAATTAGGCTCACGAATCTGGAGTATATATGCATATCTTACAAGAATATCACATATAAGCTCCAATATATTTAAACTTATACATATACATCATGAAAATTTTATAACTTATACTATAAGGGAGTGTGGTTATAAAAATAAAAATGTGAATCATCAGTTACCATAATTCGTAAAACATAGGAGTATTGAATGCAGAATATTTTTTCAAGAACTGAAAGCTTAAGTTAGGAGTGGAACAACTCATAATCCAATACCTAGTGAATAGTACATCAACAAACATATCAAGGGACTATTCACAAATCTAAAATACCTAGGCCTTAAGCTAATCTTTTCGAGCACTACTTTTAGTGATTTTGAACATCTCCAGTAGTCTCTCTACTTCTTCGGCCTAGCCATTATTGCTGAATGCTGAGGAAACCCCCCAAATTAACATCCAGCGGCCTCTCTTCTTTTCTAGCCATCCCAACATTTGATATAGTGTCTCGCCACATGGGGTGAGGTACTGTAGCCTCGCTTTCCCTCTTGTCGTCATCGTCATCGTCGACTCGTTTGTATTATCTGCATCATCATCTTCTGCTTGACAAAGCTCCGACAAAGGGTTGGTGGTCTCCGGCAATGGTCCATGAATTTCGTCAAAAGCCGATAAAGCTTCGGTGAAGGTTGTCAGGGAGAGACGAAGCTCCGAGAAGGGCCGTCATCGGCATCTTCATCATCATCGGCGTGACCTGCATCGTGGAGGTACTCTGTTATTTCATATTCCACAGGAAAATTGGGGATTTTGGATCCAATTTGAAACCCTAAATTTTCAGACGGCTAGGCTGTTGGGTCTGTCATGCATTTAGAGGCTAGCCAAAGCAATTTTCTAGGCAAATTTGTTGAGGATCTCATTCAGCCCGCTGGAGATGCTCTTATCTGGATAAAATAGCTAAATGCCTAAATTGATCATTTAGCTAGTTTATTGATGTTGCCCTTGTACTAGCATTTTGCTTCTGGACATATTTTTTCCTTTTTTTTTGGACAGTGTTGGTTGGTTAAAGCGTCGCTGTAAAAGAGAGCTTTCCTATGAAGGGAGCTTTTCGACAGGCGCCCAAGTTTTCCTCGCTGTGGGGAGAGCTTTCGTTCCACCACTGTTCCACAGTCTACCGTCTACACCCCTCCTCTCTCCCTACATAAGCCTTTTTCACCTTCTCTCTCCAACGGCAACTTCTTTACTCTCTCTCTCTCTCTCTCTCTCTCTCTCTCTCTCTCTCTCTCTCTCTCTCTCTCTCTTCCCCTTTCTTACCGTTGCCATTAATGTTTCATTGAGACATTTTCTCAAACACTTTTGAAATCATTAGCTTGGTCATATAATAACCAAGAAAACCGAGCTAATTTTAAATCATCAATGGCTAAACCACAGAGTTCAGCAAATGAAACTGAAAACGCCAAAACCCCATTGCCAACACCATCGTCGTCTTCTTCCTCAACATCTACATCTGGGTCAACTCAGCCCTTGCCTAACTCGGTCTCAAACTCGTCCAACCAGCACTCTAGTACAGACAAACACCCAGTTTACAGAGGGGTCCGAAAGCGCAGTTGGGGCAAATGGGTGTCCGAAATTCGCCAACCCAGAAAGAAATCACGCATTTGGCTCGGCACTTACGCCACCCCAGAAATGGCGGCCCGAGCGCACGACGTCGCCGCGCTGAGCATCAAAGGCAACTCGGCGATTCTCAACTTCCCTCAACTCGCAGAGTCGCTGCCCCGTCCGGAGTCTCTCTCCCCTCGCGACGTCCAAGCCGCGGCCGCTAAAGCCGCTGCAATGGAGCATTTCAGTCCTCTGATCAGTTCTTCATCGTCGGAAGTTTCGGTTAATGCGGCGCCTGCGTCAGATGAATTACTGGGCCAGATAGTTGAGTTACCGAATTTGGAAGGGAGTTTTGACTCGACCGAGTCGGGAACAGAGTCCTTGCTTGTTGACGCGGTTGACCGGTGGATTTATTCGCCGTGGGGGTGGCATGAAATTGAGTTTGGTGGCGATTATTTTGATCAGACGGCGGAGGCAGATTATGTGATTCCATTGTTCCAATGAACTCTTTAAGAGGTTGATCAAATGGGACTCTTCTTAATCTTTAGAAGGCCTTCTACAAAATTGGTGTGATAGTCAAAGTGTATGTCACCGGTTTCCCGTAGTGCTTCCATTCGACCGTTCATTTCGAAAGAACACGAGATTCAAACTCGTGGTCTGTCGAAATGAACGGTCGAATGGAAACACTGCGAATCCCGCTGCTTGGTACAAAGAAAGCCCATGACCTTTCATTATCCATGTAGTAATGGTCCATAAGATTAGCTCAAAATGCATTATTATTCTCATACTGTGTAAGATATTATACCCGATAGGTAAAGTAGTAATTATTAGTTGGCGGCCATAAGAGATAGGGTGAATAACGGCCACTCTTTGTATAGTTACTTTTTACTGAAATATATTGTGAGGTTAAAACTGAAATGAAATGCAGGGATTCTCCCACCTTCTCTTGTCTGAGCTTTAAGGTGATAAACAGCTAGTATTACTTTGTTGCCTTTAAATGAAAATTGCAAGGGTTGTCATTATTTGTGGTTTATGAAATGGTAGGGCAACATATCGATTCATACCAATTAAAAATTTACATATGCGATATTTTTTAATAAAGACAAAAAGTAAGTGAATTGGCTTATTTTTTCGTCTTATTTGAATTTTTGGCTTCGTCTTATTTGAATTTTTGGCTTCGTCTTATTTGAATTTTTGGCCTAAAAAGTTAGCTGGCTTATTTTGTCGTCTTTGTTTGAATTTTTTTCGTTTTTTTAGTTTTGCATCAATTTTTTGTGTATTATTAGTTCGTCTCGGCGAGAAGAATAAAAAAAAAAAGTAAAAAATTATGATTTAATCATAATTTTTTTAATAAAGACAAATAAGCCAAAAAGGCAATTTTTTACACTTTTTTCGATCTTATTCAAAAAATTTAGAGTTCTAGTCATAACCTTTTACCTTTTTGGATTCCTCTTGCCGAGACGAACCAATAATACTCAAAAAATCGATGTAAAACTAACAAACGCAAAAAAAAAAATCAAATAAAGACAAAAAAAAATAAGTTCAGTTGGCTTTTTAGGCCAAACCTAGAGTTGGAGCCTGTTTTTTTAACTTTTCATGTTCTACTTTTTGGCCTTTTGGTTTTTTGGATTATGGTCAGAATGTGTTTTGAATTTGGGAGAAATGTCAAGAATGCATTTTGCTAGTGGAGAATGTGAAATGTAGCTCGACACCTCTTTTTAACTTCTCCTTTCTAAATTGAAAAACAGAGAACTCATTCTCCGAAAATGTGTTGTGGGGGACAACCCCCAAACACCCAAAAGGTAATAAGTAGAATTGGAAAAGGCAAAAATTGGGCGGCCAAACAGCCTCTAGACTTGGGTTAGTATTTGAGTACAAACCCAAAAACCTATAAAAAAAAAATGACGCACCTTCGTACAATACGATCCAACTTTGTTAGTATTGTATTTCCTCATCACTTGCACATGGATCACGTGTGCTCCAAACGCTACGCTTATTAAGACAAAGTTGTTAAGTGATGGGTTGCAACTTGACAAAACACACATTTTCAGTCGAACACTATTATCGAGTTGACTTTTTACTTACATTATTTTTAGATACCGTTTAGGATTGTGGTGATTTTTTTGTCCAAGTTTTCAAGTTGATGCTATTCGGCTACTCGACAAGATTTCTCGGTGGCAAAGTTTACATTTTACCTCCCATCCAAAGTAAGGGGTAATTGGCAAAGTATTAATTTTATAATATGTGCTCGAGCATGCGGCATATATCCTTATAAAAGGCAGTGACTAGGGTTTGAGAAAAACACTCTTTTTGGGCCGACTTTTGACATTAAAACAAAGAGAGAGCAGTTCTTTTTGGAGGTTTTGATAACTCTTGGAGTTTTCATGAAGGATAGGGCAATATAATCAAATACTCCAAGAAGTTTATTCAACTTTTTAATCAACCATTCGTTGGCTCTTTGATAACTTTTTTAAGTATCTTGGAAATAAATTGCAAATCAAACACTTGGTGCGATGAACGTGGATTCGGCAATCGGTTCTTGGGTCAATTGAGAGGAGTTTCAATTGTAAGTATAGGTCGATTGTAATTGCACAATGGTATTTTTAGTGTTTTGATTCCTTCCCCGACCCTATTCGGGTTTTCCACGTTATATCGCGTTTCATTGTTTTTCCTTTATTTTTAATTCCTATTATTGCTTGATTATTCGACTGCTAGCAAAATAGGATTTTTCAAAAGTGATGGGTTGCAACTTGCAAGTTGCAGTCGAACACTGCATGACTACTTGCAATTGTCTATTACCGTTGAAAGTGGTGATTTTTTCCCTCCAAGTTTCAAGTTGGGGCTGGCTACTCGCACAAATTGCTCGGTGGAGTTTACATTAGACCCATACGAGTAATTCGAGCCGTTCATTAATTTTATAATAATATGTTATCGACTGACCCAATAGAAAAAATCAGAGCAATCGGATAACTCTACGTACTTGATCCAATCTTTCAATTTTTGATAACTCTAAATAATAAATCAAAAATTAAAATATAGGTTCAAACACTTAAGAGTTATCCGATTGAGTTGATTTTTCGCAAAGCCACTAAAAAATATATTATAAAATTATGAACGATTCGGATTGTTCACGCGAGATACAGAAGTAGACCCAAAGACAATGACGACTCTAGCCTTTGCCCAGCGATGTTAAGCGACATCGCTAGGTTCAAAAAATGCATTGAAAAAAATATTTTTGTAGACAAATTAAATTTTTCTTTAGTATTGTCAGCGCTAGGTTACTCGTGCAAAGTTAAAATAAATGAAAGTCTAATTAAATGTTACAGGACAACAAAACAAAATAAGCCTAGCTCAGTTAATTTATTGTATATTCTAATAGAACCCAATATAATACTATTAAAAAAAGTTCAATATAATATTAACAAAACTTCAATATATATGTGTATATATGTATATTTTGCACAAAGCTTTTCATCATAAATATGTTATGTATTTTTGTCATCGCTAAATCAAAATCCTGGAGCCGCCCCTGCCCAATGGGTCTGTCTACTTTCAAAAGTCGTGTTATTAATCTACTCAACAAGTTTGTTTTTAATTTATTTATTTTTACATAAATTAATTCTCTTGACTGGTGCGAAAAAAAAGATACGTCATACGCAAAAAGCCTTTTTTTATTCAACTAATTAAATGGTCCCACTCTCAACTATCCAATGAGAGACTGATGAAGTAACTAGAACCACAATCTATCTATCTACCATTTCAGGGCTGGTAAAAAAAATCTAACCTCCTTTTAAAGGCTTTTGCAAATGTTGGGAGCTGCACCGCCCCATATATATATATATACCAGTTATCCAATCCGGGATCCCGGATTGGAGGTTTTTTTGATGTTTTGAAGGTTTTAAAACATGTTTTTGCATGATCCAAACCGTCCGATGTGTTTAAAAAGTGTTTTCAAAGGTCCCTGTGAGAAATCGTCCAAAAAAATACCGGGAAGGGCTTGATCCGAACAGTTTTTCACAAAAACTGCATATATACAGTTTTATGAAAAATTGCTTAGATCAAGTCCTTTGGATGATTTCTCGCGGGAACCTTTGAAAACACATTTTAAACACATTGGACGGTTCGGATCATGAAAATTTGATCCGGAACTATGAGTCCCGGACCTAGGGATCCCAGACTAGATCCGGACTCTATATATATATATACACATACATGTAGAGCTAGACCAAGAACAAACCTAAGGGCTAACACTCCGATAAAATAAAATAAAAAAGGAAATAATCTCCTTTTCTCAATTAATCTGAACCATCTAAAAAAGTGGAAAACCCTAATTTGTAACCCTAACACCCATCCCCTCTTCTCGACAATACGTTTCCCTCTTCTATGATCGCTCGGACGTTTCTCCCTCTCGAGTCCTTCTTTATCTGTCACCTCGCCTCGCAGCAACAATTCGAGGAATCATCAAGTATATATGGCGATCTATTGAGGACTCCCTTAGGATAATTCCGTGCGGACCTCACCATTCTGGATCAAATTTTGACGATCCGAACCGCTCAATGTTTTTAAAATGCATTTTTAAGAGTCCACGCGAAAAATCTTCAAAAAATAATACCCGGAAGGGCTTGATCGGATCAGTTTTTGTTAAAAACGCTATATATAGCGTTTTTAACAAAAACTGATCCGATCAAGGCCTTCCGGGTATTTTTTTCCCCTTTCAATGATCGTGGGACCTTGGAAAATGCATTTTAAAAAATGCATTAAGTCCTTCTCGGATCGTCAAAATTTGATCCGGAAAGTCGAAAAATGGTGAGGTCCGCACGGAATTTTTGTTTGAGGGAGTCCTCATATATATCTATATATATATATATATATATATATCAATTCTCATTGTCTTGCCTTATGTGTGCCTGTAAATTTTCGTGTGTGAGAGATTTTGTGTGTTCAGATTCAGGCTAAACTAATATTTAGAAAATCCCAATCTTTTTAAATTGTATATTGATCTGTGACTCGAGCTTTAGCCCAATGTTCCTTTGCCCCAAGCAAAATGCTTATCATGATTGCACAAAGCTGCCATAGACCTTCGATTTTTACTGCAATTCAATCTAACTTTTTTATTGTACTATTTCATCTAATAGACTGAAAAGAAGCTGCCCTCACTTCCAAAACAAAAAATCTACGTGCACGCACGTTTGTGTACAAAAAACATACGTACACCACGCGGGGCCCCACGTTTCGTCCCTGTGAATCTAGAAAACATACTTGCCGATATCCAATTGAGCTGATTTTTTACGTGGCCCCCTAAAATAATATTTTAAAATTTATGGTATTTTTTTAGATTTTTTTTGGAGCCCGCAGTGGAGCCCCGCGTGGTGTGCGTGTATGATCCGTGCACGTTTGTGCGTACACATAGTCGGATTCCTTCCAAAAATGGCTCCTTACAAATTAGACATAGATATTTACTTGAGCTATGTTGGTTTCCCTAGTGGAACCCAAAAACCAAACTCAAGTCCCATGAGCTCTGTGCTTCCAATAGAAAATCATTTTACTCCTTGGCAAACTTGTACTGCATGACACATGCCGCAACATGAAAGAGAAATAGAGAGAGATTATGGAGTAGTAAACCCAAACAGTCTGAGTTCGGAATTCGGCAACTTCTTGACGTCATGCTACAAGAGAGAAAGCTCTTGTAAATTCCCGAGTCACGGTGTAGATGGTCTGTTTTTTACTGGACCAAGTAGGGAAACAGTCAGCTATCGAGGTACACGTAAGTTGGCCCGGACACTTTGACCATGATTTAACAATTAGTATCAATTAATTTTTGTGTTTTGTAGTACTCTACTAGATGTATAGCTGTCTCATAAAAATACTAGTCCAGTATCTAACCACCTCCTTGCCTTCCCTCATGATTGGAGTATGGGAATGCCAGCTGCTGATTTGGTGGTTATGATGCTCTAATCAACTTGATTATCCCTCAAATCACCAAGTCAACATGATTGGTCTTTCTATGAGATTAATTAAAACTCCACGCATTAGAGATGATGTATACTTGATTAATGACTAACACGGGATTAACGTGTTCGCTAATTCATTCAAGAACAATCGATAATCATGCTAATTCGAGTATCAATTAGGAGTATGTGCTATTCACTTCATTTCACACGTGATTAACACCAATTATGTTATCTTAGGGATTTGGGTGCACAGCAGGCACCCCAAATCCCTAAATACATTTATTTCCATAAGATGCACTGTTTATTTATTGTGTTTATTATTATGTTAGTGCATGTTATGGGG
This sequence comes from Vaccinium myrtillus, assembly GCA_016920895.1. Lineage (NCBI taxonomy): Eukaryota > Viridiplantae > Streptophyta > Magnoliopsida > Ericales > Ericaceae > Vaccinium > Vaccinium myrtillus. The sequence continues at coordinate 1,666,783 of CM029272.1, read as the reverse complement.
TACACACTTATGTCCACTTGTATGTAGGTGGTGCCGTGGTAACGACATGTCCTCACAGACAATAGCTATGACTCGAACCGGACATTCCACTAGCGGACGGAAGCCCTTATGGTTACGCCCAAGGAGGTTGTTACGCTAGTTGCACCCTCCCACCCTTTTTTCTGATAAAAACAAAAGGTTTGATAAACTAATTCCAATGGTTTGGTTTACAGCTCTGAACTCATGTTACTACGTTTAGAGCTTTGGTCTGGTTTTAAATAAGTCCCTCATCATTGGATGGTGAGATCGTGTTAGAGAAATCATCACACACGATAATAGAATACGAAAAATAGTAAATAATCGACACAGGAATTTACGTGGTTCCCCAAAACCGGGTAACTGCACGAGAGCGAGCGAGTCTATTATTATTATGATAGTCGGCCAGGGTTTTTACAATAGAGAGTATTTATAGCTCTACTCTATTCCAACCCTAATTATTCCGTTACCGTACCGCTCCGCTCAGCATCTGGCCATTCATCAGAACTTCTTGGTACCTCTCCATATAAGCCACAAGTTTCAACAGATTGGTTTCTCACAGATTAGTCAAGGTGCGAGTATGATTATCTGGACACCCCGAGATATAAATATAAAAGAGTTTGGTTGATTGAGAGCAGGGTGCCCTATGTGTGCTATGCAGCACTGTGGGGCCCACCCCAGGTCCCGTTGTTCGATTTGTACCGTTCATTTTGTTTGTCTCGTCGGTTATGCATACCACGTAGAAATTCAAGTTGATCGTAACTTTTAGATTTTCCTCGTTCTAACGTTTTGATTTGGACAAAATATCTGCTGGACTCAATTTCAATCTCGCAAAATATGGAATTCAAGTAGTACTACTTAGTAATTGCCTCACTATAAATCCAAGTAACCACTCATCCTCAAGGGTTCCATATCTCATATCAATAGTCTCACCAATCAACCACGACCTATCTCTATCTGTAATGATGCATGACAAACAATATTGACATGACTGAATAAACCCTGTGATAGCTTTCTTTTAGATGGTAAGCAAAGGGAAAAAGAAGAACAAAAAAAGGTACAAGTCACAATCATTTGTACAAGTATTCTTTTGCAGGCTTTGTTTCACACTAACGGCTAAAAATGCTACACATAATCATCAGGCAAGATTGATTACCCAACGCGTCAACACCACACACACATACCCCAAATGCACACCAACGCATCACAACCATTCATCTCAGAAATCAATATTCTGGATTTTAAATGAACTATTCGCACAAAGAGTTATCAATAGTCCGGATTTTTAAAAACTCTTCGTGCAAATAGTTTATTTAAAACTTGGAACGTCGAATTGTCCTACATCAAAAAAGCTTTTGGACGGTTGAGATGCGTTAGTGTGCATCTGGGGTACGCGGGTGTGGTGTACCCATATCAGTTTTGTTGTTGATTACCGACCATAAAGGGGAAGGGGCTCCCTAGGGTTGCCAATGAACCCAGCCGTTCATGAGCTCGGCTTGAAAAGAGCTCGTTCGAACTCGGTTCCTTAAGTTTTTATTGAGGCTCGACACGAGTTCATTAAAAACCTTAACAAACAAGCCTGAACATTGCAAGGCTAGGCTCGGCCCGGCTCGATAAGGCTCGTTTACTTTTTAGAGGAATAAAATAATATAACTTCTTATTCCAATTTGATATCTTAATGCACTATCTTTTTCAAAAACTTAATAAATTTTACCACTATTATTTTGAAAATGAGATTATCTTTCTGTAAAGCATATAGACATAAAACATATATACATGCCAAGTAAAACTTCCTTTGTTGTCTTAAGCATGTGTGTGTGTGTGTGTGTGTGTGTATTTGTTGTTGGCTCGTTAAGGTTTGTTAACAAGCTCGAGCTCGAGGCAAGCCTAGGCCAGCTCAGCTTGAGCTCGGCTCGTTAAGTTTTCACTAAGCTCGAGCTCGTTAAAAACTTAAATAAACAAGCTTGAACACAGAAAAGCTCAGCTCGGCTCGGCTCAACTCGTTTATAACCCTAATCCCTCTTCACTTTTTCTTCTCTATATATCAAATCCCTGTGTTTATTGCCTCAGAGGTTTGCTAGAGGCACTAACACTGGTATCAACAATTGCACAAACACTCGTATCAACAATTGCACAAACACTCTCACATGAGATATGTGAGACCTACCACTCATATGTGAGTCTCACATATTCCATGTGAGAGAGTTGGTGCAAAATGTTAGTGTCTCTATCTTTTCTCATTGTCTCAAGTTAGGGTCCATGTGGCTTAAGCCAGACCTTGATTTTCTTGAGAGGGAAAGATAAGAGGCTTTCTTGTCAACAACGTGAGACTTTTATGAACAACAGACCCACCTACTCAAAAAGATAAACGTGACACCTAAAAAATGACCCAATTTGAGCTGCAAGTCTGCAACCCAGTAAGGATGACTCTGGATTTTCTCACGTGTTTGTATACTCATTTGAGTTGGTTCCACCGGCCTAATAATAAAAGATTTTTTACCAAGAAGAAAATCCTTTGGGCAACCCTCCCTCCTCAAGGAGAACCTCGTACAAAATAGCCGTGGAAGGGGGCCTGTTTTACAATGCGGCCGCGCAACCTAAAATTTCCATATTATTAGTATCGGTGGTGCCACGTAACCCCCCCAAAAAAAGAATAAAGACATTTTCATTGATGTTGACCCTCAATAATTTCATGTTTTACCACAGATACGCAAGTGAGTGGCCGAGTTTTCAAGGAAATCATACACGATAAGATACTGGAAAAACTGACCAAGTGGATTGATTTCAGCACCAAAACCTTTTGATTCATACTTGAATACATTGAGTATTTTCCCTATCAGATATTGAACCTAACATACTGCCCTAACCTAACATTGAATAATCCTCACCACCGTCGGTCAAGGAACAAACAAGCACTCAACAATATTATGCCCCGAAGGAAAACATACCTAAAATTTTTAGCAAATCCGCATGTTAATTTTAGTAATGACCTTATTTGAGTCGTAAATCCTTCCCATGAGATACATGCCTATTCTGCAGCGACTCAGTAACCATAACCTGATCAAGAGCACATAGGTAAATAACTGATCAATGAACATCACAATAATTTTTGGAATAGAAATTATTTGAAGTGTGAGAAGTTGAAGTTGAAACCTGAATTATCCATAGGGTTTCCAGCAGAAACAGGTTCAGGCTTTTTTATCTCAGTAACGACAGCATCCGATGTAAGGAATGAATTTGCCACTGAAGCTGCATGCTCCAAACAACATCTCACCACCTGGCTTCCACAAAACAGAAGTTTTTAGATAAAAAGCGCAGCATAAACTGCCTACACCTGTCAAATGTGTTCATAAACATGGTATACTAATACAACTCAAACATGCACTAACATCTAAACATCTGCCTACTGATTTTAAAAAATCTATTGAGTTGATGGTCTATTTCATTATAAAGGGGATTTTCTAAGCACACTTGTATCATATGCATTTATCAGTTATTACATGGATAGATTATGCTCCTGGAATATCAAATAGCCATGGAAATTACTTAGAAAACCAATAGGCAGCATTGAGTAGGAACCCAGAGCCTTCAACACCTTGGAAGTCTTTTGTCCAGGCTGGAATATTGTTCGTCTCTCTTGTATTTTTATTTTTTTTTAAACTTGACTTTTGGCCGGAATAGCATAATACCCAGGGAAAGTTTTCGCTATTGATTTAAAGTAAAGCAAATGATTGTTGAAGTATAACAAAAAGGACAATACGATAGAAACATTAATATCATAGTCAACATGTACAATCGTTAATATTAATCAGGATGGTCTGGATATTCACAAAAAAATCAACCTATTGATTAAACTATATGAAGTTAAAAATATGGCTTTTCCCTGGAAAAATTACATGCATCTGAAGGATCGAATGACATCAATGTTTGATAAACATATAAAAATTGACAAAGAATACAAAGCCTAGTAGGCTAAAAGTGCATGGCAACGATTTCTATTGATTAGTAGATGCAATTAATGCATAATCCTCATTTCTAAAGACATCTCAAAGCATCACGGGAACTTGCCTTCGTGGGATCAATTATACCAGCAGCCATAAGATCCTCATACGTCCCAGTCGCAGCGTTATAACCATACTTTGGATTGTCACTTGAGAGAACCTGAAGAACGAATATAAGTCAATTACATCATCCATAAACGAAACAAAATTTTCGAAATTTTGAAGATCATAGTAAGTAAGCACATACTTTCTCGATCACAACACTTCCATTTACCCCTGCATTCTTGGCAATCAACTTCATTGGGTATCTCAATGCCCGTTTGACAATATCAGCTCCAATCTTCCAACCATTCAAAGCAAATAAATATCAGAAAATGCATGAATATCATGTACAGTTATTTAACCCTTCAAGGCTATGGAGGCATTAACAATCCTCTTGCATCACCTTTTGCTCATCATTTTCAAGACTATCTTTAATTGCGTCAACTTTTGCCGCAAGTCGCAACAAGGTGCACCCACCACCGACAACAATGCCTTCCTCAACGGCTGCCTGTAAAAGGGGAAAAAGTCAATAAGTCAAGCATTAAGATAAACCGGAATTGACAGTAGGCAACAGATCCAAGAAGCCTTCGGTGTTGAGAAAATCGTATGAAACAAGACCTTTGTCGCATTAAGGGCATCCTCCACTCTCAACTTCTTTTCTTTAAGCTCTGTTTCTGTTTGTGCTCCAACCTGAATATGCATCACAGGAATTAGACCGTGGAAAGAATGATAATATATTTATTCGACTTAGTGAGCTAATATTATGTCCTACTGAAGTAAAGCATCAATGGATCACCTGAATGACAGCAACACCACCTGAGAGTTTTGCAATTCTCTCATTAAGTTTCTCTTTTTCATAGTCCGATTCTGCTGCCTACACAACCTTCCAACATTACGACAGAGAAAACTAAAGTGGTTCCCACTAGAGAAAGATAAAACATAACACTTCGAAGGAGAATATTGCACCTCAAGAAGATTTTTTATCTGTGCAACTCGTTTATTTACTAATTCTTGTGTGCTGCCATCACCGATAATTGTAGTCATATCCTTCGTGAGCACAACTTTGGCAGCATGCCCTAAGACCTCATTTTCAGCTGTGTCTAGGGATAAACCAACCTCCTCTCTAATCACAGTTCCTACAATATACAATGTACAACAATGAAACTAGAAAAAACATAAAATTCATACACATACACAAGAATTGACAAACCATAATCCCACCTCCAGTAAGAATAGCTATATCATCAAGATACTGGCTTTTGCGCTCTCCGAATCCTGGAGCTTTGAGTGCGGCAATTTTTAGTGCCCCTCTGAGCTTGTTCACAACAAGAGTAGCCAAGGCCTCCTGCTCAATATCCTCTGCAATTATCACAATTGGATATCCTCCCCTAATAGCCTCTTCCAAAACCTTGACCAGATCCCTTGCATTTGTAATCTTTTTGTCAACCAAAAGTAACTGCAGAAATAACACCCAAACTTCAGTAGAACCACATAACAATAAAGTTGCAGCCGGCAAATTCAGTAATGGAGCAAGGTATTGCCTTAGAAAAACAGAATGGATAGGTCATGTTGCGGCTACATACCTTGCAGTTGTCATACTCAACAGTCATTTTTTCACTGTCCGTGACGAAGTAAGGGGAAATATAGCCACGGTCGAACTGCATTCCTTCCACAACATATAAGCTATTCTCAGAACTTCTGCCTTCTTCAAGAGTAACCACTCCCTTCCTGCCTACTTTACCCATGGCTTCAGCTATCATATTTCCAATTTCATAGTTGTTTCCTGCACTGACTGCAGCAACATCTGCTAGTTCACTATCTTCAACCTACAGAATATTCGTGGAAAGTTAACAGAGCAAGTTAAAATTACGAATGCTCAGAGTAGAACCTAAAGACAGCCTTACGACTCACAGTGAAAACTATAGAAAAAGTCAAAAGGCATTTGCAGTTTAACATAATGAAATCACATTCAGAAAAACATCCTAGGTGCACCTCTTTTGACATTAACTTCAGCTCTGAAACAAGAGCTTTAGCAGTTTTCTCAATTCCCTTTGTAATCTGAATTGGGTTTGCGCCAGCTGCCACCACCTGAATGGATAAGGCCCTCAAAGGTTAAAGATACTGATCCAACCTTTCATTTTCTTTTCCTTGATCTTAAAAGCATTAACATCCACAAGCCATCAAAGTTCCAAGACACTAAGACGAAGGTGTTATTCTAACATACCTTAACACCTTCAGCAATCAGACCTTGTGCCAAAACAACAGATGTTGTTGTCCCATCACCAGCCATATCGTTCGTCTTTGAAGCAGCTTGTCTCACCAACCTAGCACCAATGTTCTCTACTGGGTCCTCCAACTCCACCTGGGAATACAATTCTTCTCTTTAACAAAATGACAGAAACAACTACATGGATTTGATTGTATTACATGAATGAATCTCACATTTCAAGCAAAACGAATGTACATAAGCAGAACAACGTAGCTTAAACTCCTAGACAAAAACATAAGAGGTTGTACCAGACCAGGACAATCTGCCAAGAGACAAAGTCCTTCATATCAAATCTAACAATTTATGAAAAAGAAACAGACGAAGTGGACTGAGGAGAAAAATTAGAGAGATAAAAAGATACAACTGCAAACTATAGTATCTTTAACATTCAAATAAAACCAAACACTGCATCAAAAGTTCTTGTAACTTAATCCTGATTCGTGCATGTACCTCTCTAGCAACAGTTACGCCGTCATTAACAATTTTTGGAGACCCATACTTGCTCTCCAATACTACGTTCCTCCCTTTTGGACCAAGGGTAACCCCCACTAGATCTGCAAGCTTGTTAACCCCTGCCTGTAATGGTGAGGAAGAAAATAATGAAAAGAAAAGCATATATCAAAATGTCCCTGTTGAAGTAAACCAATCTGAGTCACATTTTCAGCCTCACCTGAAGCTTCTTAATAGCAGAACCGTCCTTGTTAAAATGTAGCTCCTTCGTCATTGCCCTGATGACAGGAGAATATCTTTTCTGCATACCTACATTTCGTCTCCTGTTTTGAACAGAACTTGAAGACATGGAGGCTAACGAAGACAAAGTCTCGGAAGAATTGATGAATTTCTTATCCATTGTACAGCTGCTGGGAGTTGCAAAAGAGCCAACAGAGGACATGGCAAAGAAGGTTGATGCCATTTTCAATTGAAAAACCTGCAGCATTATATATTATTGTGCCGAAGAACCAGTTAGCAAGATAGACCACAATTATAAAAGTCTATACACGGTTAGGCAAAGATCAATAGTAAAAGAAATAAATCACGTGAGTGTTTTGCTTAGGCCCTTGAAAAAAACTACCTGCTCATGGAAAGGGCTCGAACCAAGCCAATTGACTGGACGACAGAGTACCCAAAAACCCACACGCACACATACACTCAGCAGGTAGTGTTACAGAAGGGCCACTTTCTTTATGCATGGTTTTTTATCCACGTTTATTTTAACGTTTAATTTTCCTTTTTGTCCAATGTATTGCAATCTATAATATGAAAAAGGGTATCAAGAATCAACTACGGCTTGCCAAGATCCACAGCTGAAGTGCTACTAGATCTAATTAAGAGTAGCACTTAATAAATTTTTGCCGATGTGCCAGCTAAAGGATTTCTTATTACTTCCGATGATGTATAAGATAACAAAATCCTCAGAATCTCAGTGTGAGCTAACTGAATTCTCAGTTCTTTGATAACTTCAGGAAAAACTTTTCATCAATATGCCTACCTAGCATAAAACCTGGATTGGAAAACGAACAGTTTGCACCTTTGACACCTTGCATAGCACCCTATTATTCTGCACATCTTGACGCGTATTTTTTAGTACTAATATTTCTGAAGGTGAAATGACAAGCCTTGTGCCAATTTCGGGTAGGACTTTGTTCTGGTTACGAGATTAAGTGAGACTGAGACCCTACTTGAACAATGATCTTGCCCGGTCACCTACAGGTACGACACCTCACTATTTCCTATCTGTCACAATCCAATCCGTCATAAACATTGAGATGAATCAACTTGGTAGCATTTCTTAGATTTTAATACATTGATTAGCAACATGGGGTTCAAGAAGATGAACAAACGTCGCTACTATTCTACAATTTTGCTAGTCCTTGCTTGCGTCAAATGTAGCAAACAATTTCACAGCTCATTTCGCAATACCACCTCCAAAAATTCAATATTTCTGTCCAAAAACACACAGATATATAAAAAAAAAATTAAAAAAGTACGTTAAATTCCCAGCTACATCACCTACATCGAGGACATTCATTGATCTTATTAACTACATAAAATCAATGAATGTCCACTGTACAATTTGGCTAATCTTTGCTGGTGTCGAATGAAGCAAACAATTTCACAACTCATTATGCAACAAAACCACCAAAAATTCTTCCTTTCAGTCCAAAAAACACACACACAAATAAACCCAAAAAAGAAAAAGGGCCTAATTATCAATTGCATATGGAAAACCGGGCATTCAATGATTTTAAACGAACTCAATTATAAACAAGTGGAAGATATCCACTGCTAATATAATCTGAGCAAGCATCAAAATTCGTAGTTGAGACATGTCTTAAGAGTTGAAACTAGCCCTAGCTGAGTTTTTGCAAGATTATAAACGAATTCACATCGCAATCAAATGCACACAAACACGAATACGTAAATACGGATAAAGAGAAACAAAAAGGTTGGAATAAACGAAGTGATAGGTGAAGGAAAGGATTGGTTTCAGAATTACCAGGGAATTGGAGAGCAATGAAAAAGAATGGAACTTTGTGTACTAGGAGGAGCTCGAGGAGGTTTTCTAGGGTTTAAGAAGATAAGGCTTCGGAAGCTCCGGTGAGTGAGAACGTTCTAGAATGAATATACGAGTAATTTCCTGGTACCGGTTCAGTGTACTGTAGCAAGTGTAGAAAGAATTGGATATTCCCCAGTCCCCACATCACATGAATTGAATTAAGGCCTTGTTCGTTTCGGGTCTGAAGACTCGGTTTTTTAAATTATTATCCAATTATTATTCTTATTTTCAAATATTATTCTCATTTTTTTCTCTAACTCTATCTAATCATTAACGAGTCATTCTACAGACACACTCATTCGATCACATATCGATCACACCCACTCGTGTGGGGCTTACTTCGAGGTCCCACACGAATAATCGGAGCCTCTCAATTTGTTTAAAATATGTTTTTAAGGGTTTCTGAAAAAAATCAGCTCAATCAGATATCGGGAAAGGCTTAATAAGTTTGTTAAAGTTTTGATCCGTTCGATTCAGGAATTGAAACTTTAATGAATCAATCGAGCTTTTACAGGTATCCGATTAAACTGGTTTTTTTCAGGGACCCTTAGAAAAATATTCTAAATAAATTGAACGGCTCCGATCACTCGAGTGGGACCTCGAAGTAGGCCCCCAATGGAAGTCAATGATCATTAATGATTCGGAAACAAATATTGTCATTAATGATTCGGAACACAAACCAAACAAAACCTAAAGGTCTTCCGAAACAAATATTGTCATTAATGATTCGGATTTACTCCTACGTAATAATAGATTAGAAATGACGAATGACAAAAGAAAAAAAAAATTACGAGGTTAGAGTAGAGAAAATATTCTGGAAACAAATATTGCCGAAATTTTAGCTAGAGTGATGTGCTAAATGACAACAATGGAAGTCAATGATCTAAATTCAAGAAAGTGGAGTTATAGTTGGGCCGTATAATCGGAATCGTTCATATTTTAGATATTACAGAAAAATATTAGCTTGATCCCTTCAAAACATTAGCTTGATCAGACGCTAATAGCTGGTTAACTATTTGCATTTGTGGTGGACAAAATGAACTGTAAAATTTTGGATGGTTCATTTTATCTTCAACAAAACTAAGTTGTTGAAATAGATATCAATATCCGACCACATGGACATAAATTGTTGCGAAATCTAAAATATGAACAATTCTGATTATTGTTTTGGACTTGGGGTGGACCCAAAAAGAGTACGTAATTAACGAAAATTGATGGATATCAACCAAATATCCCTCAATTTATGAACAATTGATCAAACTGGATCAGTTAGCTCAAGAAAATGAGTACTCAAACAAAAGAAAATTGCAAAAACATATCTGCCAACACAATAAAAGCACCAAATTGTTCATCACAGAATCATAAGTACTCTCAAATCCAAATGCTACAAATCAAATAGATTCCAAAACACCGGGAATAAAACAGAAAACAAACTCATCCCGTAGTCATAATAGAATAAATAAATAAATAAAGAACAAAATGCTACGAACTCAAATCTAAAAGAAAAAATGCACAAAACACTACGTCCATTCTAGATAGACACCGCGCGATGAAGTGGGTGCTTATCTGGAAATAAACGTAAGTTCGTGGACTAACTAGCAAATATAAAATGCTATGGTGCACACATGAAATAAGTTGTTGCTACAAAGCTAGTAACAAGGCCCATTGAGACTGCAACAATTGCAACTGAAACTGAATCCCCTGAACTCGAACTCGGAGAGGGAGAAACAGCCATGTAGGATTGTGGTGGACTGGCAATGGAGGGAGGGGATCGAGCGATCGGGTGCAGGCCCATCACCTCGATCTCCAATCGCTGGCCGTTCTTGCAGTGATCGGGGTCTCCGCTAATGAAGTACGTCGGTCCGGGCTTTTCGATGTTGACAAGGGTGTTGCCATCTTTGAAGGTGGAGATTGGTTTGGTCATGTTGCAGTGGAAGTAACCGTATTTGTCCACCACGAGAACTGAATCGTTCTTGTACTGGAAACCTGTTCAGAATTTGAAAACAACCAAAAAACATCAAACTTTTGCTAGAAAACACACGTTAGTGCCAGTTTCACAAACTCGAATTACATAAGACTCGAATGAAATGGAACCAAACATCAAATAAATAAGAAGCGGGGGGCGTGTTGTCCCTTCGGAGACAGCATGCATGTTATAGGCCGATCACGGCCGTACATGACCCCCGCTTTCTAGTTGTTTGATGTTTGGTTCCATTTCATTTGAGACAGCAAATGTACCTCTGCTCTGCACGAAATTGTTACAACCACAATCCTATAGTCAACAGACCTTTTCCATTTCTATTTTTTTCCCGAAAAAATTTGCCATATAGTTTACCAAAAAGTAAAAACCAAATTTAGGAAACTCACGCAGTGAATCTCCAACATGGAATCTGTGCATGGCAGCCCACTGGTTATACATTGCAGAGTCGTTAACGCCGGGCTGTCGCCAACCCTCGGCGCCACCGACTTTGAATTCCTTCAAAGCTCCAACTGGGTTGTCAATGGTGGATAATAACAGCACAAAAATGGCGAAGACGAGACCGAAAAGAGAAGCCATGTTTGGGTTCTTCATTTCCTAGAAAATTGGGAAGAAGACTTGAGAAGTAGAGAGAGCAAAAGGCTAAGAAAATTCTGGTAATGCAACGTAAGAACGAGGGAGGGTTATAAATAAGGAATTTGATATGAACGTGGTGGACGAGGAAGTTACTTGGGTAGTTAACTTGTGCAATCGTGTGAAGAAATTAACCTTAAAGATAGGGAATATGTGTAACTATTTTTGACTTTTTCAAAGAAGTAATTTAACTCTTGCCGTTGTTCTGCAAGGAAAATAACGACAAATATGCCCTACATTTTAAGTTGAATAGCTAGAGTGCCCCATAATTTGAGAAAAATGACTTGAAACACCCTAGACAGGGGAAAAGATGGGGAATTAGCGTTGTTTTCTAAATCACTAGGAGCTAGTCTGGCAGAAAAGGGGCGCTTAGCGCATAGGCGTTGACTAATCGGCTGCCTATCATCTGGGCAGGAACTAGGCGCAGATAGGGGTGCTCAGTGCTCACGGTCCAGATTGGTCCGGATTGGCATGAATCCAATCCTAATCCGTGAGTCACAGTTTTTTGAAAATAAAATCCATGTCCGATCCAAACGTCTCACAGTTCGGTTCCAATCCGATCCGCGAGTCACGGATCGGTTCCGGATTCGTCCACGAATTTTCAACTTATTCTTAAAAAAAATCATCAATTCATTCAGAAGCCCAAACTCAACATTTAAATAAACACTTTAGTAGTAATATAGTGGGCATCAAAGGCAGTTCAATGCCCAGTTCACAAACAAAGGCAATTGAGTTTAGTTTACATAGTGGAATACAGATACTTCAGTAATACATCAAAGTCCAATACAAAAAAACTACGGAAAAAAAAACCAATAAAACAACTACTAAATTTAGTAAAGAAGATAACAGTATAACCCTTCATATCAAAATATCAAATTGACAATATATATAAAAGTGGTAAAATTATTTATCTATACATATATATTTATTTTTAAAAAAAAATTATATGTAATAAAAATCTCACGGTCCGGACCGGTTAATCCACGGTTTCAAAATCAAAATCCGTGTCTGGACCGCGAGTCACGGTTTTTTATTTTTTGAATCCGTGTCCAGATCATTAATCCACGGTTAAAATCCAAAACGTACGGTTTTCACCGGTTTTTTTGAGCAGCCTTAGGCGCAGACTAGTCGGTTGCCTAATCTTGGTGTTGGACCACTGCCTAACTTATAGGCGGGGACTAGTCAGGAGGGGGGAAACAGAATCTAGGATTCGGGAGAGACTCGAACTTAAGTATGTCTATTTCTGGTGAGTAATTATTCAAAGCTTTTGGGGTACCATGGGTGATTTTCATGTCTTAATCTCAACCAATCAGAAATTTTGCAAAAGAACATCCAATTATCCTCTTCTTTTTTTTATAACCGAACGTCCAGACCAGCTTGCGCACCTTGACTAAACCTCCGGTAGCCCCAAGGTTTGGAATGTTTGGCCTCCATTGCAATAGAACATGTTATCTCATGGAGGAACACTTATTACTTAATCATAACCACTTGGCCTCTGATTATAATAGGAATGAAAATTTCGAAGGCAGATTGTTGACGCTCTTAGTTTTGGAGAAATTTAATGTTCGCCCATCGCAATTTGTAACTTTATTTTTTTTAAAACGATAATGCCAAGATAATCTAATAATAAAAGCAATATAACAAGATTCTGTTTAGTGACCCCTAATACAATTCACTAATCAGAAAATACAAAGTGCACAATATGCTTAGAACACAGATACTAGCCATTAAAACAGAATTCTGAGAACATCCCAAACATGAATCTATTCGGTACAAAAAGTGTGTAGGACGCAAAGGCAATTCAATAACCGGATAGCCAAATTACATCAACCACGGTAGAGGCAGCGAGCAAGAAGCAGCTGACAAAAGTGCAGGCAATGGAAACAGCAACGCGATCGCAGAAGCTGCGTAAGGGCTTACAGAAGTTTGGTAAAGCTGAATGTTTGATACCAATGCGGTTGAGGTTGGTAACACCTGATGCAGCCGATCCCGCACTCATCAGGGCGTATGCAAATGCCTGCAACAATAATCAAGTAAGTTACGTGGACTCGTATGTGCAACCAAAAAGCACTCCTATCAAACTCCAGGATAGGCTCTCTTTTTTCCAGCTTGTTTAAGCTATATATAACACGTAAGTCTTAAGCTGAAATCTATAAAGAGGAGGAATCAGGAAAAATCCTCACAAAATCGGGCTAACTGTATATTTCTAGCTTATCGACACTATTATTACCGTATAATAGCATCTTCCTGTGTTTTTATTTGCAATTTTCAATACATTATACGTACATCCCCGCCAATGTTGGCTTGCTACAGAGCCCTTTCATCGTTTTCTAGAAAGGTTGCTCCATTGGGTCACTTCTGTTTTGCAGAAATACAAATTTCTACAAAAGTGGAGTAATAGATTACGGAGATGTGACAATCTTGATTTGGCTTTGCTGGTACTTGGTACCAAATTTGACACAAACTTTGGCTCACCAATAGAACTCTTAATCGGTACTAAGTTGCATGTAGCCAAATTTTGGTTTTGGCGATGAATATAACGCACACCAAACACTATGACAGAGATTTTCAAATTAAAGGGGTCATATATCCTAATAGCCACCAATAAACTAGGCTAAAGTTCCTGAACACTCCCACCTTACACAAGATGCTGGGAAAAAAGTTTGAGCAATTGAAGGTCTTAACTTGTGAACAAGGAGCAGGCACTTTACCTGATCTGCAGCGAAAATAAGCCAAGCATGTTTTCGAGAAGGAATCACTGGAGACTTTCGCAGCAGTCTCGATGTACTAATGAGCAATTGAAGTACAGAGTGAGCTGCAACAGCTGCACAAACTCCTACCAGATACCTGTTTTGGACACAAAGCACAATTGACATAAATTGAACTTCTTTTCAATCGATCTATGTCTCTGAAACTATATGATGCCTTCAAACATGACCATTTATGTAGACCATTATATAGATGCAAAGAAAACTTAAGTGGTTGCATATAGATTTGCCGCTAGTGTTAGTCAAGAGTCCTGTGTCACACATAATTGAACTTCTCACATAACCAACATTAAAACAAACAAAAAAACAAAAAAGTTCCGTAATACACACATCGCCTTATCCCGTTGTTCCAAACTTGGGGAATGTTTGTGAAGACTTGTATTCTGGAAAAAGTTGTTTCTTCAAAGCAGAAACCAAAATCATCAAATGAGTAGTTTTCTCATGATCTCAGCGTTCTAAAAGTAGTTCTTTTTGCACAGAAGAAACTGTTATCGCTGCAGCAAAAACACTCGCAAGGATGTAGCCAAGGGTGGCAAGTGGCGGCAGCGGCCACTGCAATGATTTGAAAAAATGTTACAAAATTTTAGTTTTCCTACTAAACTCTATAATCTCTACACCACTAGAATTTTTTGTTTCAGATATTTTCAATTGTAAATAGCTTTCTAGTCCTTCCATAAGTTCAATATTTCTAAGTATCCTGAATTTAAAAATGTGACTACCATTTTAGAGTTGTGTCAAGTTTGGAACAAAATAAAAGAAGTCCACAATTTATCATTTTAAATCCGGAATAGGATGGAGGATGAATTTTGCAAGTTTCCTCCTTATATACATTGAGAAAGACATCACTATAGGTCTTGATGTTCATGCTATCGTAGATGCTACTACCGAACCGAAAGAGTGTCACGCACAATTCAAGATGCCTCACTATTATATAAAAATCAAGTAAAAAATTACCATTTGTGGGTGCATTATGTGCATATGAGAAACATTTTTTGTTATGTATATTTTATTTCGATTTTCGAAGTCTATAAATGTTCAGGGTGGAATTTTATTTGTCAGATATTTGCCACCACTAAGTTAAAATTTTGGCTCCGTCCTGCACACTAGCACATTGTGTATACAACGACAATAAAAGTAGTCGTGTTATGCCCAATCGATGGAAGTATGGGTGGTGGGGTCTAGAGACAAATTTAATCTTCTATAATGCAGGCTCAAAGTGGCCACTCTCAGTAAAATTTACCACTAGAATAGCGCCCCTGTAGCAAAATTTATGATACTATAAACAAAGTAGATATTATCCGCCAAAAAATTCGACAAAACCCCCTCAAGTGAAGTAAATATTCGGTTGCACTAGAGCACCGCCGTGCAGTCCCCACACATTTACGTGTGATCTATGCCCTTAGTTGAAGCACCACGTGACAGAACTCCCGAACCACCCACTAACTTTTCCTCAAGTCGCCCACCATCGAGTAGCTCAGGTTTAAAGAAACTAGCTTGTGTACAGAGCATCCGAAGATGAGCTTCCATGGCTATTAAGTTATAGCCAGAAGAGGGCACACATGGAAATTTGAGAATCCTAAAGTCCCAAGTCCCAACCATGTCCAGACAAAACGCATTTGTTTTGTTTTGTTTTTCAGTACACCATTAAAAAAGGTTCACAATCACGGGTGTGTGTTCTATTCCTTGAAGAACGAAATAGGCAGTTCCCCAAATTTGTCGCCAAAAGGAATACCGTCCATAAAAATTTGCCGCGTGGAAAGGGCCGGACAGATTGGTCCAGTTCATCGGGACACCAAAAAAGGACCAATATTGCAAGGCAAACTGAGTATTAGTTTACGTGAAATTCACACTTAGTGGTGAATCCCACGAGGATGTGCGGTGCTGGAATGACCCGGAGCACAGCGTGGCTGTGCACCGGACTACTGTATAATACTCATTGCCGTTACAAGCGGACTTGGGGGTGCGAGGAGTGTTTGGTCCATGCAAACCCCCCAAACTTTCTTACCAGTTATAGTACATCTTTTGTTTTCTTTGTAAATTTGTTGAAGAGTGGTCCCCACGAGCCCAAGTCAAATTCTCTCGGTGTAAATTTGCCAATTTATGAATACATGTAGTTTGGTCCAGCCTTAAGAATCTTGTGTCCGTTAAGAAGAATCTTGCGTCCGGCACTGCCTGCCATGCTATGTGGTATGCTATGTGGTTTATACACGAATAAACTTTGGCAAAGCTATTTTGAAAATCAACGGTGGATTTACTGTGAGAAATTGAAAGGAGGTTAACCAGGAGCTTACTCGAAGGAGTCGGCGAAAGACCACTTGGAGTAGAGAGGGAGGCTAAACCCAAACATAGACGCCGTGGAACGTTCCTTTGCCGTCACCATGAGACAGAGTGCAGCAACTGAGCTCAACACACATGCAAGCCTCATAACCACCAGCGTGACGTCATGTTTCCGGCTATTTTTCTGGTGATCAGGTCTCGCCGTCGACATTAATGCTGGCCCACCCATTGTTCCATTACTCTCCGCCGCCGCCGCTACCTTTGTCTCTGGCAGCTGTACCCCCTCCTCCGCCTTTGTCTTCATCATCTCTCTCTCTCTCTCTCTCTCTCTCTCTCTCTCTCTCTCTCTCTCTCTCTCCCCCAAAGTACTTGGATTTTGTTTCAGAAGAGTTGAGAGCAGTGGGAATAGTAGGCATGGGGTTTTAAAGAGAGAGAACAATAATGCTAGGGACACAATAAACGTTCACAACAGGATGTGTGTCACTATATAATTGACTATTGTGATTAGTGTTGCGTCCTTAGCTGGCTAGCGTTATTGGGAGTATCGGAGGATTCAAGTTTTTTTTTTTTTTTTTTGAAAAGTCAGCCTTTTATTGTAGTTAGTAAGATTTGAAGTTTTGAACCCCCATTATATACTGTATATATGAGAGTATATAATGCTTATCACTGGACTACTCTACTGGCAAACGGTGTATGCAATAATTTTTTGATCACCCATTAAAATAAATTTTATCTATGTATTTTGTTATATAGCAATGATATGTGCACAAATTTACTTATTTTGGATACAATCCTTCCGATATATACGTAACGAGTTTTTATTATTTTGCAACATCTAAGTGTATACAAGATTCAAAAAATATTTATTCTTAGATCTGTTCTCCCAATATAATGCAAGTGCATTATTGTTGACATCTTGTTGTGAGTCCGAGATGGATCTGGTTTGACAACAATAGTACAGACGCAGACATCCAAACACAAATATATTCAAAATAGTTTGATACGCTTGGATTTTACAAAATAATACTAGAAACCTACATACTCCTTCAAACGACTCGTTATACAAATATATCATGGATGTTTATTTCAAAATTAGCTTCTCTAACGTTGATTTAACGGGGATGGGGGAAATTTGGAAGCAAGGGGCTTGCTCCGTAGTTATGTAGTACTATGCAATGTGCCGTGCTATTATATTTTTTATTTTTAGTTGTGATGTGCAATTATGACTGTTCAAATGTGTTATCAATGGTTTGAATTAGGGTTGGGCATTTCATCCGCCCCGTCCGAATCCGATCCGATCCCCGATCCGAACGGATCGGCAATATGGAGATCTGTTTGGAGATTGGATAGGATATGGAGATTTTTTTTGAAAATGTTTGGGGATTGGATAGGGGGTGGAGATAGGTATGTCCCCGCCCCGAATCCGCTCCGAATCCGTTCCCCGCTCCGTCCCCGCTCCGCCCCGTCCCCGATCTGCCCCGTCCCCGAATCCCCGAAATATAGGGGTCTATTTATGAATTATGAAACTTTGGGGTCTCACTGAATTTTCTTCAAATATATGGCTTTAGCAAGTGGAAATGAGTTTTAGAGTGACATGTATTTCCCAATCATTAGAAACATGTTTTTCTAATGATTTTTGGTTTTTTTCTTCGCTTAGGTATATATTTTCCTGTGACTGGAACCTAATTAATTCCATCAAGTAAAAGCCAATTGAAACAAGTCAAAGTACATATCAATAGATGTGGCCCATTTAGTTTCCATCTTCGCGAACATCCCATTTTAAAAAAATTGGAGGGTTTTGAGAATGTAAACATAATGGAAAACATGGCCTTCTAATGATGTTTTCCAACTGGTGGGAGTTCGGAATTCACAATGTTATATGTTGGGCTTCCTGTTATTTTGTTCGGAATTCACACTTGATTTTAGGGAAAATGATTTGTAATTGGGCTTTTATAACTATTTACTTGTTACTCTAGGAAAATGATTGGATCCCCGAAATCCCCGTGGGGATCCCCGTTCCCCGTTTGGAGCGGGGATGGAGGATAAAAATAAATCCCCGTTGGAGATTGGATAGGGATGGATATGAGTAAGGGGTTTGGGGATTGGGGGTGGAGATAGTAGTCTCCGGCCCCGATCCGTCCCCATGCACATCCCTAGTCTGAATTACTATTCACACAAATAATTAAAAAATTCAAATCATTGATTTTCGAGACGGATGTTTAAAATTGCGCAGCATGCCCCTTGATCCGGGAGCTAGTCTGATGCATGGTGACACGTGGGGGTATATGGAAGAAAGAAAGAGCCACAGAGGCAGTGCCCGTGACTGAACAGTAGCCTAGAAAAATCACGTACCACTTCTAGGTGTCCTTCTCAATTACTCGCTCGATCCCGAAATTATAGTCCATTTTTGAACATGCGTGTCATTTTCAAAATTTGTATATTTTTTAATACTTCATATATATTTTTAATCTATAATGTTTTCTACAGTTTTACAATCTTTGCTTGATAGATATAATATTAAAACTATAAGATCCATATTACTTATATATATAATATTAATATTTGAAATTATAAACAATTTTCCGAGGTGTTGTGAATAGTGAAAGTGGACAACAAAGTTGGGATAGAGGAAACACGAACGAAGCAAAACTAGCAGTAATTTGAATTACTGATTAATTAAACAAAAAATGAGAAATGATTTCTAATATATAAACACTTTTTTTCTTCAACTAAATGGTGCATAAGTCAGTTTTTAAGTTTCTAAAATCTCCAACAATCTTTATAGCTGTAAAATGGTCTATTCATTTTAATTTTTCACTTCATATATAATTTTTTCTGATTGTTTAATTGTGTAAGCTCCAAAAAGCCGAGCCCTTTTGTGTTGGCAATTTCTTTGACAAAACACACATTTTGTGTATCCCAATTTATTGAGTTGTATTTTTTTTTTCCTTATTTTTATAGAGTGTCTGTTTAGGTTGTGGAAATGAATCACTTCAACGTGTAATGTTTGTGAGCGCGGTAGTACTTAGTCAAGATTTTTCAGAAGCAAATAGAGTTGTTTCAGTAATGTCGACCTTGCTCAAGCAACCTGTCAAGCAAGTCATTTGTTCATTGGTGAGATTTAGTATTTCAGAACTTGCTCAAGCAACCCGTCAAGCAAGTCAGCTGTTCGCCAGTTGCTCGAGCAACTGCCATGCGCCTTTATATTCGCATTAACTAGATTAAACGAAAATTGAGCAGCCACACTTTATTCCCTGCACTCCTACTCATCCTTAAAAACACTTGTGGTGGCTAGGGGTTATGTATCTTTAAGAGTGGTGAAGATCAATGGAGTCTTGGTGCTAAACGATCATCTTCAAGATATTTATTTTACATCAACAATCATCTTTTTTAGAAAAGCCCTTAGGAGGATTCCTAGGCAATAGTACAAGTCCTTCGGTGGATTCCGAGAGGCAAACGGAAGGCTTGTGGTGAATTCAAGGCAGCGGCAATCAAAGCACTGGGTGTGGTGAACGTGGATTCGGCAAGTAGATCTTAGGCAAGATTGTGAGGATTCTAATCGAAGGTAAGATTGCTTATAACTACACATTGAGTATAGTGTTTTTTATTCCTTCCCGTGATTTTTTACCTATTTAGGATTTTCCATGTAATCTTGGTGTCCTTCGATTGTTTGTTTTCCGTTGTGTGATTGATTGACTTTTTTTTATTAGTGGACTAATTTTTACAAAAGATTAAAACATAGCAAATCTATAAACCTAGGCAAACTAGGATTTTTCAAATTGTTGTAATGCAGACAGAAGAGAAGACAGAGTGTCACTTTGCAAACTATTTTTTGTTGCTCAACCTCAGCAAAGAGATCTTCAAGCTATCTTTTGGTAACAAACGAAAGTGCGCACAAGGATGTCCATGAAGCTCGGCCCATTGTCTTGCTAAGAAGAAAATTTTGGACGGCTCAGATTTAAGGATGGCATTTTTGTAAATTTTGGGAGCAAATTTACCCGGGCTTTGAATATGTTTATGTCTTCCATATATGGAAAATTTTCTAGTAAGGGCCTCCCATAAATAAGAAAAAATGAAAATTTTTCATGTCAAAATTGTTTTTGGGAAATCCGAACCGTCCAATGTGTTCAAAAGGTGTTTTCAAGGGTCCACGCGGAAAATCTTCAAACAAAAAAAACCTGGAAGGGCTTGATCCAAGTAATTTTTCGCAAAAACTGTATATTTACAGTCTTGCGAAAAACTGCTTGGATTAAGCCCTTCCTGGTGTGGGCACCCGTGACCTCCGCGAGAAACCTTGAAAGTACTAGAACACGCGTTCGTTAGAGTCGCCACTTGATTTTAAGGTTAACCAAGCAACCGAATTCAACATACAAAATTCGAGACAACCGGTCCGTCATAACCAGAGTGATCTTGGTTCGGGAGCTAAGTTATGGGATGGGAAGGTTTTATTTGAAAAATGCACCCATCCCGCCTAATGAAAATGATTAGTCTCTACTCATAATTATGAGATTTTAAAAGAAGATTTAGAGTGATTTAGACAATTACGGGAAAAGGAACAAGGAAAAATAAATAAAATTAACGATGCATGAGGCTAGATTTATAGAAAGAAATATTACCGAAAAAAATAAAATAGGCGAAGACTGAACTTCTTTTGATCAACGTCCGGATGCTCCCCTCAAAATCACGATTTCGGCGAGTATAACTCCATTCGCCACGAAAAGCACGTTATTTAACTAATGCTTCGAAAAACGTGGATTAAAAGCTAGGTTTAAGGTAATTTCGGAACATAGGCTTAGGACTAATATTTTTTGGATTTTTGTGGCTAATATTTGGAAAGGAATTTTGGATTTAGGAAAGGGTTTTGCAAGAGCAAGACAATGGAAAACAAAGGTTTTTCTAGCAATGATTTCTTGGATATTTTTGTGGTGTGTTGAAAACCAAGACCTGGGCTTCCTTTTATAGGCACAAAAGAAGCTTCTTAGAGTTATTTTCCGTCAGAAATCGGATATGAGGTGAGTGAATGGAGCATGGGCAGCCATGCCAAGCTGCAACATCTGTCTAACTTTTGACCTTGCGTCCGCAAAGTATGATGTTGCGTCCGCAAGTTATGATGTTGCGTCCGCAAGGTTTGACCTTGCATCCGCAATGTTTGACTTCCATAATTTTGCAGCATGAAGGCCCATGCTCCTGCGTGCGTATGTCGGTTGATCTTGTGGTATTTTGTCCGTAAAATGACATTTTAGATCAGAAATTGGGCTTTTATTGGGCTAGAACTTGGGCTTATTTGTTGGGCTTTATAATGGGCCAAATGGATTGATTTGGGTAGGTTTGTTGGTCTTTTTCTTGGCAGATGGTGAATCCAAGTTTATCGAAGCATTGATTTAAATAAAATAAATTTCACGACATCGTCAGTAATTTTTCATCATTGGGGATACACTCAGACTCTTGCTTAGGATTCACGGATAATCAAATTGGGGTGTCTACACCTGGTATTTTTTTTTTTTTTTTTTGAAGATTTTTCGCGTGAATCCTTGAAAACACCTTCTGAACACATTGGACGGTTCGGATCGTCAAAAAATGTTCGGATCACGGAGGTCCGGAAGTCCGGAGTCCAGATAAGAAGTGGAACCTCCATATATAGTTACAGCCTACAAAAGAACAACACCTTTCGTTTAGAGCTAATGCAAGATTTTCTATTTCTTTGTAAACTGTTTGTACATTACAAAAACCGAAGTTCACCGAGATAATGCTACATATACAACCATTTCAGCTACAACCATTTACAACACTCTCACATACGTGTGGGGCCCACTCACAATTATGGGTGTAGGCCCCACGTTTATGTGAGAGGATTGTAAATGGTTAGAGCCGAAATGGTTATACATGTAACATTTGGAATTGGGGGGCCTGTAGTGAGTGAGCTCACTACATGCGTGTAGTGAGCTCTCTCGGCCGTCCAATCCGAAATCAACGGTCCGGATAAATTGGAGTTAAAGTTAATATAAAAGTCTTTTTTAGAATGTAAGACGATCCGAACCGTTGATCTCGGATCGGACGGCCGAGAGAGCTCACTACACGCATGTAGTGAGCTCACTCACTACAGGGCCCCCGGTTCCGTAACATTTTTTTATCCGTGAAATCTTTATTAAAATCCGAAATCATTTGTCTTTATGAACCTATTATTCTCCACCTATTAGGAGGAGGTTAATATAGGACCCATTTATCAATCTAAACAAAAAATAAATACTACTCATTTTCTACAGTTGGTTTGATATTCCATAAAAAATTATTGAGCCGTTACTCCTGCGGAAATCTTTTTCCCTCGGAAAAACAAAAATTCCCCCAATTTGTGCCTTCAAACCATTAACGAACACTCCTGGTTTTAAGCTCCAAAATATAAACCTCTGTTGTTTGCAGGTGGACATTGGATAACAATTAGCTTGTCTTCTTCAGCGATATATCTGAACAAATCCTGGGTGTCTGGAAAATTGCATGTGTGATTCATTTTATACTTGCATAATATAGATCACTAGAAATAGAAAACTCTGGAAATGGTGAGAGAGAGTTCAATTTCATAGGATCATCCACCACATGAGAGACCACATGTGCTGGACATCACATTTCACAGAAGCATTAACTGACACTAATAATAGGAAACCCCACGTTATTCCATTGCAAGACCGTCATCAAACAAAATTCAAGCCTTCCGGTGGACAATAAAAATGCTTTCTTACTGGTAAAAAAGCTCTTTGACTGATCTTATATGTGAGAGTGCACTTTTACCTGTAAAAATGTACTTTATTGGACTGTAGAATTTTCCAACAAAAGTTATAGAGGCTATTGAACTGGGAAAAACAAAAAGTTAGTTCTGAACAACTCCGAGGAGGATTTAGGAGTCCTGTTGCAACTGGGGCATAAAAAAGTTCGCATATCAATACATATTTCATGGGTATTAATATATTTTTACGGATATCATACGTTTTCTCTGGATATCGATATATTTTCTACATATTATTTTCCACACTAAGGGCTAAGGTGGTTAGCATTCTCCTTAGTTATTAATTCCCTACAAATAGGGCTGCAAATGAACCGGCCAGTTCGCGAACTATTCAAAACTTGGTTCGGTAAGGGCTCGTTAGAATTCGACTCGTCTATTAAATGAGCCAAACTTGAACTCAATTTTAGGCTCGTTCCATAAACGAGCCGAACCTGAACATGATAGTATTCGGTTCGTTTAGGCTCGCGAACCCGGAGTATATGCATATATCTTATAAAATTTCCCATATAACATTTAATATGTACAAACTTTTATATGTACAAACTTTCCCATAACTTACATTTTAATATATATATATATATATTTTTTGTAATTTTGTATATGTATAAACATGTTTATGTATAAAATAAAAATTATACTTTGCAGTTTTAGACCTATATGAGAGAATAAATATCTAATATTTTTACTTGTAAAAGCTCGTGAACAAGTTCGAGTTCGACTTAAATCTAGGGAAGGTCGCTTCGTCAGATTTTTATAGAGTTCGAGTTCGGCTTGAGTTCGTTAAAAACTTAACGAACCAAACCTGAACACATTAAAGCTCGGCTCGATTCGGCTCATTTGCAACAGTCAATTGCAAAATTAATGTTGTTCATTACAAATTACTGCTCTAGTAGCTTACGAGAGCTGCTTGCTGGATAATGGCACAGGAAACAAGTTCGACCCATGATAAACACTCAATTCTCGGAAACCTCTGTTTCGAGAAATAAATTACAATTATCTCACTAACCATTTGCTAAAATGGAGCTGAAAGGGGCTCCTTGAGATTAACTTGATCAGGGGATTCCATAATCCCAGAATTACTGCACACACATTGGCAATTTGTTTCAATGATTTTACTCTTCTCCTCACATTCAACTAGTTTGTGAATTGAATCTCCCTTTTGAACAATCTGGGCCGCATCCTTAATTCCCACAACTGGGTCCAATCCCTGCATTTTTAGACATGCTGTAAGTACCTCTGAGATCAAATTTGACCAAATTATGTAGTGTTATGCATATCAAGGGTTGCAAAACGAACCGAGCTGCATGAGATCAAATTTGGCCGAGTAGTGTTTTGTATATCAAGGGCTGCGAAACGGACCGAGGAGCTAGCGAACAACTTGGGGTTCGACTTGTTAAGACTCGGCTCAGTTTGAAGCGTTTAGCAATTGAGCAAAGCTCGGGCTTGAGTTTTACGCTCGTTTAGTAATGAGCCGAGCTCCATACTCAAAAGTTCTGCTTGGTGAATTTGTATAGGCTCGGCTCATTTGAATAGGCTTGTTTATAAGCAAGCCGTGCCCAAGTTTAAATTTTTGAATCATTTAATAAACAAGCTGAACTCAAACACTACAAAGCTTGCTCGGCTCGTTTGCACCCCAGTATATGTATTTGTGTGTGTGTGTGTGTTGTTTTGTGTTATGGATGCACACCTTCATGAAAATACTAGAGGCTTCATTGGGCTCCTTTTTCTGAACTATGTCAACAGCTACATCCTGCAATACAAAAATCATCAAACGGCCACCAAAAATGGTAATAAAATTTACTAGCTACACAAAAAGTAAAGTTTATATACTATATGCTATTTTGAGTACGCAATAAAACTGTGCGTAATAACTCAGTCACAGACTTCCATATAATTAATATGCTTCTCAAGTCTCAATAAATTAATGTTAAAAAATATTCTTAATAAATTAACTTGTTCTACATTAAGGTCTTATTTATCAATAATCTGTAAGGAACTTCAATTGTGGCCAGAGCCAGTCCTGAGCTAAAGTTTGAGGTGCAACCGCTTTAGGCCCCTAAAAATTTACAAATTTAAGGGGCCCTCCTATTTTGATATCCCTTACAATAATCGAACAAAAAAATTGTACATAATAAGATATAAGGCCCAATTTCAAACTCAAAAAAATTATATATAATACTTGCATTTTGTTTTTAGAAACGTAATTTATCTCTTTATATCTTGTTTCGTAGAGATATCTGTGAAATTAAGGATCCCGTTTCTATTTTCACTTTAAGCCCCCTATAAGTCAGGGTCGTGGGTATCTAGCTAAGATTACATATAAGCATTTCAAGATTTACATAGTGACAGAAGTCTCGTCCACTAGATGAGCGAAATTTCTATGGTGCCCCAATGTGGTGTTACTTATTTTTGGTAAGCAGAACTGACGATGCGGGATAAACCGGAAGCCGGGTTACAGTGCCCAACTGCGCGCTAACCTAGAACCCACAAAGGGTGTTGGTTATTTTTCTAGTGATTTCTCGATAACAAGCACCCGTCGGGTGGTTTTTCCAGTGATTGCATGCTGCCATTCACCCATCGGGTTATTTTTCCGCACCGGTGCCCCACTAAATCTAAGTCATTAGATCAAAAATAAATGAATCTAAGACATTAGATGAAAATCACCACAAGAAGGAGAGTGGTTTTGGCTCTTTTCCCGCGCAATTTTACTTAGTATGAACATAGGCTTTACTTAACATAAACATAGGCTTTACTTAACATAAACACAGGTTTTACGTACCCCAATTTATGGCATATACGTGTAGTAAGTGTGGTATGTTTTTGTGGTAAGTGTCATCTGTTTTTGTACGTAGTTGTAGACCTAGTATTCGTGGTAAGTAAAACTGGGGTAACGGTGCCCCAATATCATTTTGGGGCACCACAGCCGGACCCATAGATGAGAGAGAAGAGAATGAAGGAGAGAGGATGTACCCTGGCATGGTTGAGTTGCCCCATATTCAAGGTCCTAGGTTCCATCTCAATGGAGCAGCAGGGTTGAGCCATGGATCACACAAATAACAAACAACAAAAACAGCCCAAAACTGTGATTCAAAACCAATGGGTTGCAGCCCATCACCCTTCACCCTAACAGTGTTTCTAACCCTCCTCATGGACTTGCCAATTTATACCCAAATTTGAGATCCCTTTTTCTTGTCAAAATTCACGGACTGTTTTGACCTAATTGGCAGAGAAACTAGAGGTTAGAAAACAAAGGCCCATCTCATTCAAATCCCGTGCTAACTTCTTTCTTTGTTTGCACATAGAATTTCATGCACTTCTTTCTTTTTGATGGTTACAAGCACATAATTTCACGGGGCTTCCGGGCTTGTACCTTCTACCTTCAAATGAGTGGTACAGTTAGGACAGTGATTCCTCACCACCAGTTGGTAGCTACATGCAGAGCCGGCTCATACATTTCGGGGGCTTAAATTGAACTAATTAAACGAGGCCCTCCGTATATTTTGCATACAAAAATTAGTCAATAAAGAGCCTTTATAAAAACATTACAAAAGATTTACCATTACAAATGCAAAACTATAGTTATCCAAAAATATACAACCGCTACAATATTTCAAAATCTATCATTTGAACATTTGTCGTATCGCACTTTTAGCGGCAAACGTACTAATTAAGTCTTCATAATCAAGCATCTTCACCATATCCTTCTCAATGGACAAATTGGGCCATTTTTTGTATGGATGGGCTACACAAAAATTGTATTGAGCCTAGTATATATATGTAGGGGTCATAACAAATTGGGGGCCCTAAAATTTTTGATTTTTTGGGGGAGCCTAAATCCTAGGGTTCATAGGATTTGTGTCTAAGCCGGTACTGGCTACATGGCTGCACCAATACGATTTTAGATAAAGATTTCCGAGATGATTAGCATCTTTAGAAGTATAGCAAATAAACGAACCACATGAGATCGATTTGTTACATTACCACATAGTTTGTGAGTGTATAGGGATTTTCGGGATTTTTTGTGATACTTAAACCCTAAATCAAAGTACTCTATTTATAGCTTTATGGGATAAATACCACGAATTACTTAAGTCCGTGAGTAATAAAGGTATTTTGGCCATTGAACTATCTCTCTAAGCGTCCTCATCGTGTACAACAAGCTCGGGTGACACGATCAGAGAGTCTCATGCTTGCTCCATCTCTTGCGGAAGATTCCAGAATTCCATTTAAACAATGTGCTGGCCAACTCTTGCATATGTCGGCTGGCTCTTGCATGTGTCGGCCGAGTTATGGATCTGACTGAGATATTGGATTTGCCGGTTCGTTGATGGATCTGCCGGGCACCAGATGCATGTGGCGACCGCGACTTGGTACAGAGTTCGGACAAGTGTTGAAGGCTAAGGATATAGTTAGGTGTGAGTACACGTTGAGGTTCAAAAGGTTCAATTAGTTCATTGAGTTCATATCTTCAAACCATAGCTTACAAGATCATAAGTCATAGGGTGTTGCCCAAGGCAGGGGCTTAAAGCATGTGCAAAGTCAAATTTGGATGTCTACAGGCTATTGTGAGCGATTCAAATCGCAAAGTAAGATTTGCTTGTAACTACACGTTTAAAATATAATGCTTTGATTCCTTTCCATGATTTTTAGTCATTTAGGGATTTTCAACGTATATCTTGGCATTCTCTGTTTGGTTGCTTTTTAATTGTGCGTTTAGCTTACATATTGATTTTGCGAGTTTCCGATTGAGAGTCCATGCATAGCAAATCTATAGACTAGACAATCTAGTGTTTTTCATCAACAATTTTGAAATCTGGCCAGGATCTACCCCAGTTCCGTCCTTGATTCATTTTGTGCAGTGGGAGAGAACTGAGAAGCAACCAAAAGTTAAACAAAGAAAGACCCATTTTTCTTTTTCCAATTTCCAAGAAAAAGCTATTACACGTAACAACAAAAGATGAAAGACCAACACCCACCACCCCTTTTTTTCTTAGACTTTCAAATGATAGATACATAGTTGAATCTTTAAACAAGTGGTACTGCATGCCTTTTCATGTTTCATCGAAAGTTAAAAGAAGCTTTGGAAACATACTTGAATCATTAACTTTTAACATGTGATCAATTGAAATATTGCACGGTAACTTCTGTTCCTTTGTCCTTCAAATTATTGGAGGATTTATCAACACGAGCCTTTTGGGTGTTGGAGACTTTGTCAAAACTCTTTCCTAAATTTATTTGATCAAAATAGATATCAAGGAGACCGACTAAAATTTTACTCTCTCTGTATACCAAAATATTTGTCTAATCTGCAAAACGAAAACTTAGAGAAATACCTTTTTTTCGGCTCTACACCCAACACCAATAACCATTCAATTTTGACGGTGCCCAATTCGATCGGCAAACTTCAAAAGTTATTACTCCGTCCCCTTTTAAGTTCACTAATTTTCACTTTGAGTGGTGGTTTAGTTGGCTTAACTTTTTTTTCGTCTTTATTTGATTTTTTTTTGCGTTTGTTAGTTTTGCATCGATTTTTTGAGTATTATTGGTTCGTCTTGACGAGAGGAATCCAAAAAGGTAAGAGATTATGATTAGAACCCTCAATTTTTTGAATAAGATCGAAAAAGTGTAAAAAAACTGACTGTTTGTCTTATTTTTGTCTTTATTCATAAAAATTTAAGCTTTGGTCATAATTTTTTACTTTTTTGATTCCTCTCGCCGAGATGAACCAATAATACACAAAAAGTTGATGCAAAACTAAAAAATGCGAAAAAAATCAAATAAAGACGAAAAAATAAGTCAGCCAACTTTTTAGGCCAAACCTCACCTGAATATTTGATATTTCACGTAGTTTTTTCCCCCTCGTTTTGCCACATTGAATCGGGGCTGGGGCCATTTCGTGTGATTTTGCAACTTGATAAATAAAGTTATGTTTGGCTCAAGGCTTAAAGGTGACTTTGGGCTAAAGTGGTCAAAAGGCAAAAACAAATCAAACGCACATTGTTTTGTTCAAAGCTTCAAAACTCGTTTTCCCAGTTGTTTTGTTTGCGGAAAAAGAGCTTGTTTTGTACTTTTTTGGACATTAGGGCTTAAGCACCAATGCACCCAATTTTAAGAAATCTAGCCTAATGCTACAGTAAAAATCTCGTTAATCTATTCATGCGCGTCACTGATGAGATGCCGAGACATTTGACTACCTTAAGAGATTCATTCAAAAGAATAGAGAGAACCTACGCTACTCAGTTGAATTTTCAAACCAAGTGGTTGAGTTCAAGTCTTTATAATCATTTCGTAGGACTAAGAGTAAGTGAGGTTTAAGCTTCGACCCCAACATAAATGTTGTTAATTAAGCCTGTATAGATGACTGTGGCGCTTAAATTAATTATCTCTCACAGATAAGTGGAGTGATTTATTTGCAATATAAACAAGTACGTGGAGTATTTAGTTATTGTACACAAAAAAAAAGGAAAAGAAATGCAAATAGGATCGTGTTGTTTTATTCGTATCATCAGTTGATCCTCTATTTGGTTACACAGGCCAAAACCGTTGAGTAATTGTAGAGACACCACACCACATCATATTTTACACACATATACTCTCTCCGTCCTGCAAAGATGATTCATATACTCTTTCCGTCTCACATCATTTTGAAATGTTCCGAAAAGATGATCCATTTTGAAAAGTTTCAAAAAAATATAACGTCGCATTCCCATTTTCCCCCTCATTTCCTTATATCTTAAATAAGTTTAAATTTCAAGAAACATCTTATCAAAAGTACATGGTAATAATTATTTTCCCTTACTTTAGGGCAAGTCCATACAGAGCTTTACTCTGACTTTAAATGGGGTCTTCCCTATTGGACGGTGTAATTGGTCTCCTAAAATTAATCGAGATGCGCAAAAGTTGTCTCGGACACCTGGTTATAAAAAAAATTATATTCCCTTAAATAGTTAGTTTCACAATCAGGGACCAGCAAAATGGGACGGAGGGAGTATGTCATAACAGATCAAGAGGAAGTAAGAGGAGTAGAACTTTGGTTTGCTTTGATTCTTAATGGAGAAGCAAGTAAAGTGGTATAATTAGGTCTCCAAATAATATGAAACACATTAATCATGGGCTTGAACTGTTATGTTTGCTAGCTAGTCCCCACTAATTGAGCCCACAAAAATATCTTCTTTAATTATTCCACTTTTATGGTATGCCCTCCTTTTTAATTTCCCAGCCTCTATATATAAAGCTCACTCCTTTGCTTCTAGTACTCAACTCAAAAACCTCCTCTTTATGTTTTTCTCTCTCTCTCACTAGAATCAAAACCCCTCTCTCTCTCTCTCTCAACCATAAAAACCCTAAAAAAATGGAACAAACAAATGTACCTGTGGTGGTAGCAAAGAGGCTATGGAACATAGTACGTGTGATGTACTACATGCTAAGGAAAGGCATATCGAAGCGAAAACTCATCGTCGATCTCAACGCGATGCTGAAACGTGGCAAGGTTGTAGGGAAGGCAGCTATACACAATCTCGTTTTTCTTCATCACCACTCCTCCGCCTCCAACCTCCACTCACACGACGGACACCTGCCCGTCACGGTCCCACACGACGAGTACGAGTTCAGCTGCAGTGACAGCCCTGTGCACTTCCCCTTCCGCCTCATCAGCAAGCGTAACAAACACCGCTCCGGAGCGTTATCAAATGCTCCAGAAATGGATGATGATATCTTGATGGCTAACGCCGTTAAGAAGGTGTTGGAGATGCCGGGGTTTGGCCGGAGTCCCGTGGTGAGGCAACTGAGGATAACGGACTCGCCGGGTCCGTCACGGGATGTTGGTGACGTGGATGGCCACGTGGACGAGGCTGCGGAGGAGTTTATAGAGAGGTTTTACAGCAATTTGAGGAAACAACTCTAGATTGAGAAAAGAATATTCCAACTTCATGTTACTTTCTTGGACAATTTTAACCTCGTGGGTCTGGTGATTCTGGTTAATTTGTTGTGACAATAACAAAATCGTAATCGTTGCATCTTATGGGTTTTTTACTCACTACTGTACTATTTTAGTTTCCAATATTTTATCTATGTATCAATAATAGTTACTGTTTCAGTGCAAGGAGGAATTAAATGTTTTGTTGCCGATCAAATAGATGTCGCAGATTTATATAGTTCTAAGTGTCACACAGTCATTAATTTGCATTTTGCACAACATCCCTCCACATTTATGCCGGAACCGATGTTTAAATGACACAGTGTTCTATAAGAGTAGAGGAGAGTAGAGGGCTGCAAACGAACGGAGTTATTTGAGAGTAGTTCGAGACTCTGCTCGACTTGTGAGTAAATTAGTCAACTTTGAGCTCGAGTTTTAAGCTCGTTTAATAAAAGAGTTGAGCTTAAGTTAATCATAAGTACTCGGCTCTCTTACAGAATCTTGTTTACTAAACGAGCCCAAGTTGGAGTTAAACTAATTTTGAATGAGTTGAGCTTGAACGCTTGAAAACTCGGCTCTTTTGCAGACCTATGCCTACCGAGGAAATAAGGGGATTTGAATCTAAACACTAAACGAGATATGTGAAATACTTATCAATTGAACCAAACAATTGGTGATGTTTGCTTTTAAATGTAATTTTCCAATGTAGATGCTCAACAAAACATGTCCCTTGTTAGCTATTGATATTCTGACACCCATCCTCTTTATTGATTACTTAACTATACATCCACTTTTATTTTCTCTAAATAATCTTGAATCCACTATGTTTATTATAATCAAGTCCAATAACATTATAGTGGATTAATTTTTGGCAATTTAATCCACTATGTCTGCACTTACAAAAATTGAATCCACTATGTTACACTAGACCTTACAGAGCTCTTCTCTCCAAATCTAACCATCTTTTCCTCACATATGCGATTTCTTTCGTTTTGTTTTCTTTTTCTTAAATTCTTGAAAAGTAAAAGCAGCGCCGCCTTTGCTTTTTTTAGATGGTTCTGGCAATTTGTGTGGGAAATGCATGTACAAGCATCATGAATAATTATAACAAATTCAATTGCAAAAAGAATTCCAACAAAATTGAGTATTCATGACTACATAAAGCGCAATCCTACAAAATAATCAAATCTTGCATTCTTCAAGACTTATATATCCCATTAACCTTTCAATTGAAAGTGTCATGAAAACTGCTACAGGTCTCATTTTTCAGAAGTTGCCTAACCATTTTTTACTAAATGAGGAAGATATATATGGAATTAAATGATGTTTAATGGTTTAATTTATCTTTGTTAAAATAGTTATTGAAATGTGTTTTTGCAAAACAATTATTCCAAAAACATAAGCAACTGTTTTTTTCCCCCACCAATCTAGGTAAGATGTTAGTGATCGAGTGAGTGAGTTTGATTACTACTACGACGACGACGACGACGAGTATGATGGATGCTGCTCCAAGATCTCAAACTCAACACCTCAATCACAAGACACTCTCGTCAATTAAGTTTTATGTTTCCACAAAATTTTTAGCTGACCCCAATTCATTGAGACATAAGGCTCGATTTGATTTGGTTTGGTTTGGTTTCCGCAAAATTTTCACTATGGTATCTTTCATGGTTATTGCAAAAAAAAAAAAAAAAAAAAAGAAATAAAAGTAGTTTCAGAAACCAGTGGTCCTGAAATTTGTAAAAGAAAAACGTGTAGGTGCGGAAAAGTTGGATCTGGGCATGCCTGAAATGAAGGTGGGGCAAGCTGGCAGAAAAGTTGGCTTTTGGAAAAGTTTGTTTTCTTTTTTGTGCCAAAGGTTTCTCTAAACTCAACCCAGCAAAAGTAAAACTTATACTGAGGCCGTTTGGCCCCCTATTTATCAACTTATTGATTTCTCATTTTTGCATTCTGGGTGTTTGGGAGCAACACCCAGAAACTACTTCTCCAAAAATCGTTTTTCCATTTTTCCATTTAGAAGCCAGAAATCAAAAATAGGTTTGGAGGTGTTTTTTGATTTCTACTTCTCATTTTCCCTTCCAAAACACATTCTGCACATTTCTTCCAAACACTCCTCCCATATCCAAAACTCATTCTGACCAAAAGCCAAAAAACCAAAAAACCAAAAAGTCAAAAATCAAAAGCTAAAAAGTAGGCTCCCAAACAGACTAAAAGTATGTGCTTCGAAGCATGCCTTTCATGAATGGCATTTATCTTAATTAAAGTTCCGCTAGAGACTAAGTATTTTTTCAGTAATACTAATACTTTACAACTCTAAAAAAAAACAGCGAAATATAATTTTCGGATAAAAAGTATTAGATTAAAATATTTAACATCAATATTTCTACTCTTAAAGGCTTTAACGTTGAGCTTTCGCATTAATCCTCCAATGAGATTGGGCCGCCCCTGAATTCGAGCCCACAATATTTTTGAACTTTCTTACCTACATGACAGCTTACTCTGTTGCAAAAAACCTGCATGCACGTGTTTTATAAAATGCAATCTAAATTACTTACAATGTGACACGCAAAATTAATATGGGCATGCATATGTTGACTCGTTGAGAGATTACAAATGCTTATGCTTTCAAAATTAATTGGTACTTGCCCACATGCTAGTAGATTGAAAAAAAAATGGGTAGTGAGATTGGTCCCTTGGGATTAATCGAGTTGCTCGTAAGCTGACTCAAAAATATAAGTTATCCAAATAAAAAAAAGGTACAAATCACGTGAATCAACATCTTACAAAATAAAACACATACGTAATTTGTTGTCTATCTATTATCTCCTTGAAATTAAGTGTGCGGAAATCAAGGACCCAAGGTGGGTGCTGTCCCTGAAGGGACAGCATGGGTGCTAGCCGATCATGGCCGTCCATAGTTGGCCAAAAACGGCTCAGATCACATCTTATTCAAACAAATCTGAACTGTCTGCTACCGAACAGATCTGAGCCGACCACGAACAGCCGTGATCGGCCCAGCACCCATGCTATCCCCGAACCATCCCCCGTACCGATAATCAGGAGCTTTTGTGAGATATCGAAATACTATATGAAATAGTGGATGGATATATGTATTGGGTACTATATGTATGCATTTGAACCCTTCTAGCTGCACCGACCACGTACAAACGGCGTCAGGGACGCCGTTGTGGGTCCCATCTGATCGATCCGAGCCGTTAATCGTTCTCATAATCGAATTCCGAGTGGGCTCACGCGGGAATCGAGGCAATTGGACGGCTGTATGAGCTCGATCCAAAATCACCCCTATTTCATTCCCCGACGCCGTCGGTGCACGTTGTTTTACCGAATGCATTTTAGCCTAAAACTACAAGTTTTGCTTTAGGAAATAGGTTGAGTTTAAAATGATGGACTACTTTAACTTTAGATCTGTGGGAGGGAAAAGTTGAATTTGAAAACGACCCCAAAAGAAGAGTGGGTGGGATCAATAGTTGAACTCTTCTATAGGCCAATCACATCTATCTCTCCCTTGGGATTAATCGAGGTGCTCGTAAGCTGGCTCAGAAATATGAGTTATCCAAATAACAAAAAAGGTACAAATCTCACGTGAGAAAAAGGACCCAAGGTGGGTGATGTCCCTAAAGGGACAGCATGGGTGATGGCCGATCATGGTCGTCTGTGGTTGGCCAGAAATGGCTCAGATCACATCTTATTCAAACAAATCTGAACTGTCTGCTGCCGAACAGATCTGAGCCGTCTATGGCTGACCACAGACAGCCGTGATCGACCCAGCACCCATGCTATCCCCGAACCATCCCCCGTTCCGATAATCAGGAGCTTTTGTGAGATATCGAAATACTATATGAAATAGTGGATGGATATATGTATTGGGTAATAGTATTATATACTCTTGTGTATGCATTTTAGCCTAAAACTACAAGTTTTGCTTTAGGAAATAGGTTGAGTTTAAAATGATGGACTACTTTAACTTTACATCTCTGAGAGGGAAAAGTTGAATTTGAAAACGACCCCAAAAGAAGAGTCGGTGGGATCAATAGTTGAACTCTTCTATAGGCCAATCACATCTCTCTCTCTCTCTCTCTCTCTCTCTCTCTCTCTCTCTCTAGGGCCAATCACGTCTCTCTCTCTCTCTCTTCCAAAAGCGTACTTCTAGACTTCTAGATATTCTTTGTACTGAGAACTCAAGCAAACTTCTAGTTCTAGTGTTCTTTCACTTCTTTTTGTAGAGAGAACTTTTGCATAGGACCCAGCAGCGATTGGTACGCTAGGGAAGTCTCTGTAATTGCATCCCAATCATTCATCTAATCAAATTTTAAAAAAATTCTACTCTTGAAGAATGGATTCTTGAGAATCTTTCAACAAATCGAGAACATTATGAAACACTTATGGACAGCTGACATTACGTATATTGTGTTTTGCAGTCCAAACCCAGATTGAAGAGATGCCTGGATCGTCCTTGAACATACTAGTACAAGCCACTCAACCGGTCGTGCCACACACAAGGCCAAGTAACGTGCATGTTGAGCATGTAATTAATGGCTAAGTTTTTTCTAAAATTAACCTCATATACTCGAATACCAAGATAAATCCGATCAATATATCTTTTTGTGAAGGTAAATAAGCTATTTTTTTCCCATGTGACCGGTAAATCAGAGCTAAAGACATGTGACAGTGATTCAAGACCACTACATGATAAGTTCGCATAATCGGGGACTGAAAGAGATAAGGCACAAGGGTTTTCTTTTAATAGTACCTAGTTGCAATGGGCCAGCATCTCTTTGCTTAATTTATTGCAAAACTTGCATACCAAACAACACATAAACCTAAAAGTAATACATGTAAAATGATCCTTAATTTAGAGTTCATATATGCTTTTGGGCCACTCAGATTCAGGACTTGTTTATGAGCCAATTCAAAACTTAATCCTAATGTACAACTAGTTCTCCATCACTTATCAGTCTTGTCGATTAGGATGAATCCTTTGGAATCTGATAAGTTAATACTTAGAAAACAAGATAAACAACATACTTTTTGTTTGTTTTCTTTCTTTGTTTTTTTTTTTTTTTTTCATTTTTCTGTAAAAAGTTATGGTAATGCATTATCTTCTAGGAAGGTGATTTATGGGCATGTGAAAGTAACTAAAGGGCTTGCCCCCAAGAGGTCGCAAGTTCGAATCCCTTGGCCAATTAGGAAAGTGCTAGGTATCAGAAGCCCTGGCCAGCCTTTGATCATGCACAAAATTAGTAACGACAGTCTACTTTCCTATGGCTTGATAATTGGCATCCGCGAGGGCCCTTATACGAAAGGTTTGGCGATAGTGTGGTATATAATCTTGGCAGGTCTTTATTTTTTTTGGTAGATACCTTGGCAGGTCTTTGATAATTGGCATCCGCTAGGACAGTTTTCTTTGATTGCCCTTTCTCTAGCTAGAATGGTTTTGGCATGCTGTTTGGAATAGATCAAATCTCTGTGCAAGATCTGTGAAATGTTCTGCTATGTTCTTGTTTTGGAAAAAGCTATGTACCCAGAGAATTTTTACCCAAAAAGTGAAATCAGTTCTCCATTAGGAGTGAATCGAAACCACTGATTTCACTTTCTGGTAAAAATTACGAGTATGTAGCACTACTGATATTCTTTTGATTACAGTTTGTATGCTATTTCTGCTAGTTTGTAAGGCCTCTATGGTATGTGTATAGGCTGTTGATTCTTGTTAAATTTCTTGGAGGGTTCCAACCTAAAACCAATTGGCAATAGGTAGAGTAACCTCAAGAATTTATTAACCAGGTTTGGGTGGCTTAGATGAGCAATGTGGGATAATTTAACAGTTATTCTTTTGTTTTTAAGCTTGCTAGCCTTCCGAAGGGAGAACTGATGTAAAGCCAGGGTTTACTCTAGGACTTGAGTTGTTTGTTGGTTGGGGTTAAAAGTACTTATCAACAAAAACAAAAAATGTTCGAATCCCACGAAAGCCAAAAATTCCAAATCACTGGAAGTTTGCTTGGCCGTTAATTTCAAGGCCCCAAAATTAGTCGAAGTACGCGCAAACTGACCCGAATATTTGTGTATCAAAAAGAAAAAGTTGATTTATGTGCAATGTGGGAATAATCAAACATGAAGACCTAAGTATATTAATTCCCATTGAGTGCTTTAATCAGCTTTTCCAAAGTATATGTCCAATAGATACATTCCAATTTTTTTAACTTTGCACGAGAGGAAGTGTGTTATAAGCCATATCTAGTACGAGATTTTGGATTTAAAATTTTGATTTTTTCACAAAAGAATATTTGGAGTTACAATTGTTCAATTTTTATCCACAACGTACCTCAATGTTACGTAATTTCACTTTGTGTGGCGTTAAATTGGCTCATCCGGACTTGGGGGGCATGCTGTGCATGGTGCTGTGCACTCCTCGGCCGTTGGATCGAGTTTTGGACGGCTCGGATGCGTTCGGCAATTATCCTTTAATTTTGATTTATTTTTACGGTAAAAAATCAAAACACATCCGAGCCGTCCAAAACACGATCCAACGGCCGAGGGGGTGCACAGCACCATGCACAGCATGGCTGTGCACAGCATGCCCCCCATTTCCGGCTCATCCTCTATTAAAATTTAAAATATACGTACTATGAAATAGTGTTAGGAAAATTTAAAATTATTTTCTTATTCACTACGCTTTTATTTTCAGATTCTACTTTTCGATCCGGAATTCTTTCTTCTTCTTTTTTTTCCCCGTCAACGGACTTGAACAATAAAGCCCATCAAAATGGGCGTCAAGAGTTTTTCTCGTAGATCCTGATGGGCCTTCCATTTAGTTCCATATGGATATGTTCGTAGGCCCAAACGGCCATCTTCTCAGTATATACTTATTGTCCGCATTGCCCAATGTGTTTCAATTATAGCCTTGAGTAACTGCAAGAGACGAACAGACCAGCGACCATTGGGCTTGTAGACGAATAAGGGCCCGTTTGAGAGCCAATATTTTTTTTTCATTTGAATTGTGAATTGTAAAATTTTATATTATGGTCGTAATAGATTATTAATTTTGTAGGGTGTTGATGAGTAATCGTCAAATTAGATTATGATGAGGTTTTCACCAAAACGCAAAATGAGATGAAAATATACCTTCATGACTGATTATCAAATTGTATTCCCATTGTGCGGTTTTGAGAATGCATTATTGCATGGGCTCTCAAACAACCACAATCTAAAAATGCAAAATCCATAATGTGAAGGGGAAGGGGGGTGTTTGGAAGCGTCTTGTTTTTCCACTTTTTGCATTCTGCTTTTACACACTATTTAGGTTATGGCTAGTATCAATTATGAATTTGCAAGGTATTTGGGAAATATGTGACAAAATGTATTTGGAACAAGAATAGTGTTTGGAAGATATGATCAAAATACATTTTGTAGGGTTTTTTTGTTAACAAAATAGGAAAAGTAAAATATGAGAAGTCAAAAAGCTCATATTCCCCTACTCACTTTTGCTCTCCTTTCATCATTTTAATTTGAAAGTGCATTTTTGGAGAATGAGTTTTGGCTTGTCTCTCTAAAACACCAAAATGTTGAAAATAGGAATGCAATAAAATATATATATAGATATTAATTAAATGGAAAGGGAGAAAAGAGCCGCTCATTTTATCTCTCTTGTCGGCCCTAATTCCCCTTTTCTCTTTCTCCCAAATTTGGTTCCTCCCCGCAGGGAGGCCCGCCTCCCCTCCTCCCTATGTTTTTGTTCCCTTTGTCTCTCTTTCCCACCTTGGGTTTTCTTCGCAGCTTTCGTTCCTTGTAACAGTGTGATTTGGTCCTCTTGCCGTCGTCTATCGGCAGTGTCGATCCAACGTACTTGGTACAGCCTCGACATGGTGGAGGCAACGAGGGGTGGTCGCGCGCGGCGGCTTGCGTCGGAGAAATAAGGAAAGATTGAGCAAAGGGGGTTTCCCAACGGCTCTCACTCGGTTCTCAGTACCGGTCTTGTTTTCCCAGATTCGGTGGGTGTTTTGGTGGTAGGGCAATAATCTCCTAGTCTTACCCCAGTGCTTCTCGGCCTTGGCTCGACTCCGTTATGGGCGATCTGTTGACTTGGTAGTGTTGGGTTTTGATTTTTTTTTTTTTTCCTGCAACCCTAGATTTATCTTGTGCTCGTTGTGGTCTCAGGGAATGCCGGTTCCCGGCCTTATGTCCCATGACCAGAGGTTGTCGTGCCAACGTAGCCTCATCCCGGAGTGTCATCCATCGCTCCACCGTGGTATTGGGAGTTCGTTTTGCAAGTTCTTAGAGCTACTTGACCGACGTTAGCTACTTGACCGACGTTAGTTTATACATATCAAATTTAATAAGAGGTTTCCATTGTTGCTCATTGCTATCCTTGATTGGTTTTGGTTGCCTTAATTGCAACTCCTCGTTCCCCGCACCTTTGAGTCGGTGAGAAGAGAGTCATCAATATGGCTCACGTTCACATTATGGCATTAATCTTCCCATCTTATTAGCTTTGTAGGCTCTGGCTATAATTTCCTTTCAATGTATCCATTGGAAATCTTTGTAAGCGCCGGATGACTTATTGAAATACAATTTTTTGCTTATCAAAAAAAAAAAAAGGAATGCAAAAAAATAACCTCTCAAACAGTCCCCGAAAAAGAGGGCTCCCAAGCGGCCTCTAAATTTGCTAACTGCCCTTGCCAGCCCAGTAGCCCATAAGCAAGACGGGAAAAAAAATTGGGCGCAACGTAGGATATTGCTTTGGCCCAACCCAAACAACGCAGGACATCACTTTGGCAAAAAAGGAAGCGCCCACCGTGGGGCTCGAACCCACGACCACAAGGTTAAGAGCCTTGCGCTCTACCAACTGAGCTAGACGGGCTTTTTGCTCTTGCTGCGCAACTTATGAATTTAACCTCAGTAAACTAATTCAGGGAGACCATAATCCCTTTTGGATTTTCCATTTCCAAATACAGAATGTAACGGCTTTTTGTGAGGAGTAAATGAAGATTCTAAAGTGAATTATGTTAATTTCTTTAGATTTTGGAAATCTAGAAAGTAGTTGAATTGGTTACCAATTTGTCAAAATTATGAAAATATGGATGTTGTTAAGGAAACGGAAAGAAAAACGATGTATGCCGGCAATAGGCATGACAAAATGTATGCCGACAAAAGAAAGGAAAATATTTACCTCCGTGGAAAGGACGATTAATTAAGATTGACATTAGAATCCAACTCCATTGTATTGTCAGAATCCATGTTGAGTATTTGAAATGGGTTGACCCCTTGCTAATGCCAATAGTTCATAGACAGAGACAAAATGTAGGGCTAATGCCAATAGTTCATCATGGAAGAAAGGGCTCTCACTAAGCCAATACGTCGAGTAACTCCCAAGATATGAGTAAAAACAAAACGTCAAAAAAAAGAATGATAATAGAAAGTAGAGACATGTAATCAATATGCCTAGTATAGATTCTGTCTTATACGAGTAACATTAACTAATGGAGTACGTTGTATAAGCCAGTATGTCTTTTATTTTTTAAAAACGGCAGCAGTTATTTGTGCATGTATACTAGTGGTAATGTGTTAATCCATCCAATGGATTGAGTGGACGGAAGACAAAATTCATAGTAGCATTAGTCTCATTTCACAACATATTGAACTCAAAAATCTTATTTGTTGATGTTATCTATGGTGCTGAATGAGTTTGACATTAGTCATATAAAATGTACATGCATTGACATTGATTTTGTTAGTAAACTCTAGATTAACTAACCATAAAAGAATTTAATTTAGAAAGAACATACTTTGACTAGATCTCTAACAATAATTTAATTAATTAAGTTGAAACATAGTTGAAATAATCTAACATGTCAAGTGTTCAACTAAATTTGAGCATGATAATGTAGATGACTATGAACATGATAATGTAGATGAATATGAACATGATGTGAGTGCATTACCATATTCCAAATTGAGAATTGATATTGGCAATCCCCATTTTGATATTGACACTTTCCTTTTTTGTCTCTATTAGGTTGGTGAATACACCACCTTGTACTTTATTTCTTCATATGTAAAAGAAGGGAATTAATTATACTGTACAAGGATGGTTTAGTAACTTCACCTAATAGAGACAAAAAAAAGAAATGCCAATATTAAAACGAGGAGTGCCAATATCAATTCCCAATTTGGAGTACGGTAATGTATTCACGACAACAAAATGAAGTTTGAAGACATCCCAAATTACAGGGGGATGAATTGTGATATAGTATGAGGGTGAGTTTCCGAATGGATTTTATCGAAATCTGATAAAATCAAGCCTTTGATTTTATCCATTCGTGAGGAGAGTTGAAAAATCTAAGATTTTATCAACTCCCTGCACAAATGGATAAAATCAAAGGCTTGATTTTATCAGATTTTGATAAAATCTAGATAAAATCCATTCGGAAACTCACCCTGAATTATTTATCCTAAACATTGATCCAAGGAATAGTTTCGGTCCTTTCGGATAGTAATTACATTAAATAAATCACACTTTTACTAATTACTGTATAATCAAACTCACTGTAACACTTCCTTGTTGATTTACATCTTTCTACCGGAACCAAAAAAACGATGAGTAATATCCACATACTGACAGGGTAGACGTTGGAAGTTAAATTCGTGTTAGTTCATTAAAGATCGATTTGTTACATAAACAAATAAATCTTGAGCATTTTTTGAAGCTTGTTAACCGTTCAAACTAACGTTCAAAAGAGTTAAGTAACTCGACTGGCTTGTGACGTAAAAATGTACTAAGCTATCGAAATCAGCTCACTTACGTAATTTGATACATAAACTGGAAAAGTTTGTTTGAGATCGACTCGTTTATTGATAGCTAAGTTTGAACAAGTTTATTTTTAAACACTCAATGTGTCGGAAACTGGGGCCCTGTAGTGAACAATCACGACCGTTCGTTCAACAATTAATGGTCAGGATTATCTTACATAAAAGATAAGTGTCTTACATGTAGGATAATTACATTTAACCGGGACCATTGATTGCCGAACGGACGGCCGTGGTTACTCACTATACTACAGGCCCCGAATCCCGACGTGTCACTCATCAGCCCTACGTAATGATATCCCAAATATAAGCCCTCTCTTGTAATTTCACCCCTCCACCGTCGTTACTAATCTAAATGTTTTATCCCTTTTTTTTTTCTTTTCATTTTTCTATTTCCAATCTCTTTTTTCATTTTTCTATTTCCAAAATAACTCCACGAGCTCCAAATTTCACTAAAAATCCAATCCAACCGTTGGATTCACCTCCATCGACGGCTGTAAAACACTCCTCACCCATTTTCCCTCACTATATATACCCAAGGAAATTCATTAATCTCTGCAAGTACTCGTTCCTTCTCTCTCTCTCTCTCTCTCTCTCTCTCTCTCTCTCCACATCATTTCTCTGTTTCTTGTTCGAATCCAACTTCTCTATCTGTACAGATCTACGAAAATCGAATTTCACTTCGGAACCCTTAAGAGATCGCTCGGCCAATTCAAATCTCTTTGTGTTCTCACATTATCCGTTCCTAATTCTTTCGGTAAAGTTCTTTTTTTTTTTACTGCATCGGCAAAAAATTTCTGTTGTTGTTGTATTTTTTGCAGAAAAGAGTGAGGATTTAGGATTTAGGATTTAAGGAGGAATTACTAAATTTAGGGTTTTTGCAGGGATGAGAATTGAACGATGAACGATGCCGGTGCCGCGTGGCGGAGCGCGAAGGGGCCGGGGAGCGAAGCAACAGCAGCAGCAGCCTAATTCGAATAACCCGATCGAAGACGAGGCGGCGATTGCTACTAGGACGCGAAGGAGGAAGGCAGCAGCAGCAGGAGGAGATACGCCGAAGAACAACGACGTTCAGGTGGTAAATGAAAACATAGTCGCCGCGGTCGCACCAGCGGAGGTGAGGGTTGCACCAGCGGAGGTGAGGGGTTTGGCAGAGGCTCCACGTGGCAAGGAAGAGAAGGAGGAGGTAGGAGAGAAGGCGATGGATGATAGCGGTGGCCGGAGCGGTGATAAGGGTCATGCTGGTGAAGATGAAGGAATCACCGCTCCGCTTCCTGAAAAGGTGAGATTTTTTATGTAAGCTATTTTTCAGACTTATGGGTTTATAATCAGTTGGTATTTTATGTGTGTTTCTCTGAGTCACTGGACGCCCTAAACTTTTGTAATTCCTATTCTTGTAGTCTAGAATACTTGAAAAATTGTTTGTAGGTTATATAGGTTCATCATCGCCACCATTTTCTTTGGAAATAGTAACATAGGCTACCCAAATTTAAAAAGTACAATCCTGCACGCGTCCATAACATAATTGCATGCATATTTTCGTTGGCGTGACGGTGATTTGTAGTGGATAGTTACGGGAACTGAATTTTCTTTTCCATGGGCTTCATGTTCTTCTTAGCTATATTGAAGATGATGATCTAATCAAATTAAGGAAGCTGCATTAGGTATGGATTGGAGTTCGGTATATTGACGGTGATGTTACATTGGTGGTTTGGGTGTTTGCATGGTGCTTGTGTTGTGTGCAAAGAGATGTTGCCTTATGCATGTAGGGTTTACGTGCTGGTTGTTTGAGCAAGGTTTTTGACCGTTGGAGGGTTTTATGATTACGTCTCACTTATTCTGTTATCCACAGACGAGAAAATGAAGATTTAGTGAATACTAAGTTTGTCGATTTGCAATTAACGACATTTGGTTTATAAAATATACACCTTTGGGAGTCTTGTCGTTTCAGGTGGTAATTGCCGTAGTTTTAGGGAGTTGTATTGCTTTTAGAATCTACAGTATGCAATTATTTGTGGATATGTGAAATCCTTGACGGATATATATAACCTTTTCCTATTTTCTGATACGTTTTGAATAACTGGACCAGACACGTGCTTGGCTTAATTTCCTCCATTATCATTTATGGAATGTTGTCTTTTGACTCTTTTCCGGTTGTTTTTAGTTAACGTGGAGCATATTTAACCGATAATTGAGTTGTCGCATCAACGAAATAGTTGCATTCCACCAAAGCTCTTACAGTTTTAATAACAAAGATTTAGTTGGATCGTGGAATTTTCAATTGATGCTTTTGCTTCAGTAAAGATACACCTTCGAGAGTTTTGTCGTTTCTGGCTTGATTATCTCATATATGAATCTGTAAAATCTTAAGGAGTTGTGTTGCTTTGAGAATTAACAGTTTGTAATTAACACACGGGGGTGTGAAATTCCTTTATGTATTGATTAACTTTTCTTCTATTTTCTGAAATGTTAATGTGATAGATAGGAGTCACCCGACACGTGCTTGAATGCGTTTTCTCTCGTATCATTTAATGGACTATTGTCTTTTATTAAATAGACCACCTTGCTAAAGAAAACACCCGGTTTTCAGTTCATCACCGAATTGGGCTTGTCTCGAAGTCACAATTTGACTCCTGTATAAGGGCATCTAAACAATCGACGAGCTGATTACAATTGTAAGTGACACTCAGGGTTGCGAGTACCTTCTAGAAATAGAAGATTTTGAAGATGAAGATTTCTTCGAGATCTTCACAAAATTGGAATGGTGGTATAGAATGCTACACAAAAGAAAGACCC
Organism: Vaccinium myrtillus; assembly: GCA_016920895.1. Taxonomy (NCBI): domain Eukaryota; kingdom Viridiplantae; phylum Streptophyta; class Magnoliopsida; order Ericales; family Ericaceae; genus Vaccinium; species Vaccinium myrtillus. The sequence goes on along the minus strand of CM029272.1, from coordinate 1,621,933 downwards.
AGTTTTTTGGTTTATCACCGAATTGGGCTTATCTCCAAGAGTCACAGTCTTACTCATGTATGAAGGCATCTGTACAATCAACCAACTAAAAAGAACCATAAGGAACACTAAGAGTTGCAAGGCCCCTCTAGAAATAGAAGATTTTGAAGATGAGGATTTCTTCAACTCTTTTGCTGTATTGACTTCATGCTGGCATTGGTTGTTGAAAATAGGCATATCTTGCGTGCTAATTCTTGTTTGGTGACATGAATATATGATAGTTTTGAATGTTAGCCGGTTCATAACTGAATACGTTAATGGGACTGAATCAATGGAATAACATGCTTAGTATATTACTTGCATGATATATCTCCAAATTGTATCTCCAAATTGTTTGTAAACTGATACAGCCTCCTGAAGGGGGAATATGTTGCAAGTGGAGTGGTAGCCCATTGGTAGGGACCATGTAAGCCCGTGCATTTGACTAGGGTTTAAACCTCACTAACTACAACTAACAATATTGACTTTTGCTGAGCAAAGCAAAAATTATGGCCTCCTCACTTTTTGTTCCCTTTAATAACTTTTTATTGTCCCAAAAATATTGTCCTCATTCAAAAGTAATGGCCAAAAGCGGTTGAGTTTACTCATTTACCCCTTACTTTTCAACTTAATTCCTAGTAATAAGAGAAAGCAATGATGATGTTTTAAAAAACTTGAGGTAAAAACAGAGTAAAAATATGACAAGTGCAATGATTGTGTCCCCTAAAAAAGTTGGAATCCCCAAAAGGGACCGTTAAATGGGGACGGAGGGAGTACGATTTTTTAGCCATAAGTATAAGCTTTTGCATTTTGGGATGGCAGGTATTTTGATTGGTTGTCAAAATGTATTCATTCCTTTTTTTCTTGACAACAGGTTCAGGTTGGTGGTTCACCTTGGTATAAACTAGACAGAAAGCTTGGCAAGGGAGGCTTTGGACAAGTTTATGTAGGTCGCCGTGTATCTGGTGGTACCAGTGATAGAACAGGATATGCAGCTGCTGAGGTATGTATATGATTCCATTTTTTGGATTCTCAAGTTTGACAACTTGGTTGGCGCCTGCTGCTGCTTAGATGTATACCGATATAGTTGTGGCGTTTATATTTTAGGTGGCTCTAAAATTTGAGCATCGAAGTAGCAAAGGATGTAACTATGGACCACCATACGAATGGCAAGTTTACAAGTGAGTATTGCTATGATCAAGTACGAATTTAATATTCATATTAAGCTGTAGTTTTTCACACACGTTTTTTTCTGTGCAGCACTCTTGGTGGCAGTCATGGTGTACCTCGAGTACATTACAAAGGTCGACAAGGTGACTATTATATCATGGTATGATCTGGTGACTATCTTGCTGCTTATTTCATCTCGTTGGTTCGTGAATTTTATGGAGTCCATGATGTGTTCTCAGTCTACCGTTGTCCTACATGGCAGTCTAGATTGGCCCTGTAACGGTATAGCTTGTCATATGCAGGTTATGGATATGTTGGGACCAAGCTTGTGGGATGTTTGGAATAATAACTCTCATACGTACGTACAATGAAGTTTTCATTATGTTTTACGCTATACATTCTTCATCACTTTACCATTCATGTTGCCGTTGCTCAATTAATTCTTTTTTTTCTTGTTGCTTCTAAATTCCAGGATGTCCATTGAAATGGTGGCCTGCATTGCCATTGAAGCAATATCTATATTAGAGAAGATGCACTCCAGGGGGTGGGGAGTTATTTTTTTCTTTCTCCTCGTGCATTGGTTCTGTCTGTTTCCTTTTTGTCTTGTTCCCGTTAGTTATCAAAGTTTTGGATTAGCTTTCTTTTTCTGCAATTGTTTTGTCCGGTTTGCCGGATGGGTGTCAACACGTTATCATTTGTCAGACAATGCAAAATTTAAACAATCTAATGACTTTCTTATCCAAAGCTTGTATTCTAGTAAGGGAGCTTTTAGCATATCGCATAGGAATGGAGGTTACATCCGTGTCCGTGTCCGTGTATCACAGTGTATCAGATATCCATAGGAATGGAGGTTACAATTGAGGTTATAGTCTATCCCTTAAAAAACTAAAGGTTCGATGCGTTTTAGTGTGGGAACTTTAGAATTTGCTCACCCAGCCTCCACCACTTTACAGTTCTGTAGTACTGAGATTACAAAAATTTATAAGCCGGAGATGCTTATTTTCCTTGCATCGTCATCATACAATAAGACTTTACTCTTACTCTAGAAAAAGGATCAGGATTTACCCTCTTTTAGTCGTGTCTATGCTATCTAGGAACTGTGACTGATATACGAAACTCTGGAACTAATTCTCAGGAAATTTTGCAGGTATGTGCACGGAGATGTTAAACCTGAGAACTTTTTGCTGGGTCCTCTGGGAACTCCAGATGAGAAAAAACTATTTTTGGTTGATCTTGGATTAGGTACTTTTTCTAATCATATTATCCTAAAAGAACCTACTTTTCAAGCAATGCTTTTGCTAAGTATTTAGTGTGATTGTCATCTTTTCGTGTTTTTTAGCCACAAGATGGCGAGATGCTTCAGGTCTGCATGTTGACTATGACCAAAGGCCTGATGTCTTCAGGTATGAAAGTCACTTTCATGTTGGGGACGGGGAGAATTAATATAAGATGTCTTATATTTTGTCTTTGGTGTTGCTGCATCTTGGCTAACAAGCACTTGTAATGGCAGGGGAACCGTACGTTATGCTAGTGTGCATGCTCATTTAGGCAGAATAGGTAGCAGGAGAGATGATTTAGAATCTCTTGCTTATACACTAATTTTCCTTCTCCGTGGTCGTCTCCCTTGGCAAGGATACCAGGTTGGCAATTAGGCTATAGTGTTTTAAGTTTTTGTAGTAATCTTTCTTGTATGCAAATCTTTACAACATGCTCTTTGCAGGGTGAGAACAAAGGTTTCCTTGTCTGTAAGAAGAAGATGGCAACATCTCCCGAGACTCTATGTTGCTTCTGTCCACAACCTTTTAGACTGTTTGTGGAATATGTGGTGAACTTGAAGTTTGATGAGGAACCTAATTACGCGAAATATGTATCACTTTTTGATGGGATAATTGCTCCAAATCCAGATATCAGGCCCATTAACACTGATGGTGCACAGAAGGTATGATTTGGCATTTTGTCATATAATCTATTGTCTATTGTGCTATTTTCAAGCAAAAGTTACTCTTTATTTCATTTTCTGTATGTAATTGTGGTATGTACCCAAAATCTTTCCCTGCTACCCATTTGAAGCTTATCTATCAAGTTGGACATAAGAGAGGCCGCCTTACTTTGGAGGATGAGGACGATGAACAACCCAAGAAAAAGGTTCGTATGGGGATGCCTGCGACACAATGGATTAGTGTTTACAATGCTCGTCGGCCTATGAAACAAAGGTAGTTGCCATTTCAACTCTTGCGTTGCTCTATATTGTGGTCCCTATGATATTTTATCTCATTTCAAAAAAAAAAAAAAAGGTGGTGGTAATTTATCCTAATTCGTTACCCACTTTTTTTGGTTCTTCAAATGCTTTTTGGCATAACTTGTTTGTGGTTCTCTTACTTTTATTTGTACTTTATGGGCCCGTTTATTTGACTTGGAATGAGCATAGGGTTGGACTATATGTCCAGAGTCCCCAAACATTCAGTTTTATTTTTGTTGGCCCTGTAAAACCAATGGATATATAATCTCAGAAAATGTGGTATGTACAATATCATGGGGTATGTAGTATTACTAATTCAAACTCCATTTGTCCAATGTGATAATGTTTCCTATCGGATTATACCCTTAACTGTTAGTCTCGTCAAATAAACTGCCCCTATATTCAATTGAATTTCATCTTGTTTTCTGGAGCAACCTCCCAGTTCTAGTCTTATTGTGTTTCGTCTGAAAGTGTGGATACCCAAAGTAGTTTGAAAGATGAGAGAGTTTGTTTTGATATGTGATTCTAGGTATCACTACAATGTGGCGGATGCGAGGCTAGCCCAGCACATTGAGAAAGGAAATGAAGATGGCTTACATATTAGTTGCGTGGCTTCTAGTCAAAATTTATGGGCACTAATCATGGACGCAGGCACTGGATTCACTACACAAGTTTATGAACTGTCACCTTATTTTCTTCACAAGGTGCACCTTATATTTTTACTTATCTGAAGCAATAATATACTTCTGTACCTTATCTTATATTACTCCTCGTGTGCAAATCTGCATTAGAGTTCACAATTTTTCTCTTTTTTTTTTGTCTTGGAAAATTATGAAGGAATGGATAATGGAGCAATGGGAAAAGAACTACTACATCAGTGCGATAGCAGGAGCTACTAATGGGAGCTCGTTGGTAGTAATGTCGAAGGGTTAGTCAAAGTTGTTTGACTTGTAGAGTTTTCCAGATAGTTTTACTGGAATTTCGCTTATCTTCGGTAATCAAATTCAGGTACACAGTATTTGCAGCAGTCTTACAAAGTTAGCGATTTATTTCCTTTTAAGTGGATAAACAAAAAGTGGAGGGAAGGTTTCTACGTCACTTCCATGGCCACATCAGGAAGTAGATGGGCAGTTGTTATGTCTCGTGGTGCAGGATTTTCAGAGCAGGTTCTTTTTTACTATTTTTTTTTTTTTTATCTTTGCTTGTATAGTTTTGGCATCTTCTTTCGTCTACATATTTTTCCCGGACTAACTATGTTTGCGACTTTTAGGTTGTCGAATTAGATTTTCTTTACCCTAGTGAAGGCATTCATCGGAGATGGGATAGTGGGTACCGTATTACTGCTACTGCAGCAACTTGGGACCAAGCCGCTTTTGTTCTAAGTGTGCCAAGAAGAAAGCCAGCAGATGAAACACAGGAGACGTTGCGTACTTCTGCTTTTCCTAGTACACATGTCAAGGTGCGTTATTCTCATACAAGCAAGTGCTATACAAACAGAAAAGAGAAATGCTACATACACAGGTGAAGTGTGGATATCCAGACACATATGAGTTCGGAACCATTCGATACGCGTTGGTTCCTTGTTATTTTGTTGGGTCCTACACGCATCGGACGGTTTAGATACATCTGTGTGCACATACTTTCTCAACAGAAAACCTATAGAGACACAAACTAACAAAAGATCTGAATTGTGTTTTTTTTTTCCTCTTAAAAAGAGTGTTATTTGTTGACTCAATTAGAGGGCATGATTTTAAAAAATGGACAGAGAGGGATGGTGAGAGTAGGATTTTACTTGAAGCAAACCAAGGGAGTCCTAATCATTTGTTTTGTTTGGTCTTTTCAGGAGAAATGGGCGAAAAATCTTTACATTGCATCCGTATGTTATGGCCGTACAGTTTCTTAAAATGGCCAAATCTTTGCTGGGGAGTCGCTCGATGCCATTTTAGAAACCGTCTCAACTCTTCTCAACAAGACATCTTGCTGGGAAGCTACCAACCCTGGTTTTCTGTAGTGGCATTCCGGCTAGTGAAATTTTGATGAATCCGAACAACAATAATTACAAATTGTATTAGTGCATAGTAAGGAAGATATAGGACTATCTCTTGTTGTCTGTTAAGTTGTGTGGATATTCTCCTTGAAATGGGTATCTATTAATCACTAGAGCCTAAAAGGATTATGGGTCTTTACTTATTATTAGTACCATTTAGGTTTGTATAGCTTTCTCAAACAATAACAAGGACCTGGTTTTAAGGCTTGTGCTTTTGCCTGGCTCTTGCTTGCTCTAATCTGCTTGTTTCCTTTCGGTAAAGATAAAAATTATCGTCGTGTGTCAAATTCCCCGCACTATACTACCCTCTTAACGAAACTTACTTTGCTAATTTGTTTGTTTATTTTGCCGTAGTCTTTGGTTGGGGATAGGCAGATCAGAATGCAGGGTGTATGGATAAAGGATACAATGTTGTAAGCAGTATTTGGTTCATGAATCTAATTGTGATTAGAAGTCCAGGAAACTGTTATTCCTTGTTTGGTTACCATGGAAAGTAAGGAGAAAATGATCAAGTATGATATGACAATTCTCTGTCTGTCGCTAGCAATTTACCGGATAAATTGACAAGTCTTGGATATCTGGCCAGACTTAATGGTTTCGCGTACCTGCTGAATAAATCGACAAATTTCATTTCATTTTCCTCGTCCTTCGAAAGAAATTTAATGACTCGGAAGAACTTAGCAAACTAAAATTCTGCTTCCAAACTGGCCTTGCACTCAGGAGCTTTATGATGGCGCACAGGCACAGTTTCACTAGATCAATAAGTTCCGACGAGTTTTGACAATAAAACGGTTTTGAAGGCAAAATAAATGAAGCGATTATATCCAGACGCTGATCCTGAAAAGAAAAGAAGGGATTTTCCCAGAATAAGCATCCATTAAATTGAGGGATTCCTGCAATCTGTGGATTTGAAGCATAATAATGCTGGTAGTTGGTACTAGACAGGATTGCTTTGATTAAATACACTAAAAAGGTCAAGCAAATAAGCACTCCAGTTTTTTCTTGATAACTCAAATATCCGGTCGCATACAATGACGAATCCTGGGTGAGTAAAGGACACCCTTACCAGAATCTCATTTCCTGGTGATCAACAGACAACAGGCAGTATTATCTTTGTACAGCTCAATTCACATTCATTGAAAATGAAGCACGAAAATAAAATTCATTTTAGCTTCCTCTTCCCACTAGCACTTCGAATTCCGGAGACCAGAAAACACCATCATGTTGGCCTGCAACATACACTCGACAACGGAACTGTAGCCTGGCATAAGAGAGAGTAGAAGATCAGCAGAGAATAATGTAGATTTCATACTGTTACATTTCCTAATTGTCTTAAGTACGAGTTTATGGTGATGGTCACATTATCATCGAGTTGTAGTCACCCTTGAGAGAGAGAGAGAGAGAGAGAGAGAGAGAAGCTTCATATTTCAAGGAGTTACCTCAGCATTATCATAGGTATAACGAACCAAAAATTGGCATGTGCAGTCCAGAGTATCATGTGTGCTCCTTTGGATATCAAGAATGAATGCATCACAGTAAATTGCGCGAACATCAGTTTCCTGAAAGTAAAAAAAATAGAAGAAACTAGTGAACGTTACTTCACAAAAGAAGGAAATATTCTTTCACCAGGCTTTGTTTATCATTTTCAAGGTCATAATTTATCACAAAGGGAAAAGCATACCCTGAAGCACAGCACAGGATCTCCAACCTTGACGCGATGGCACTCTGATGGTTCCAAGGGAATAGAACGCTCACGGACTCCCCTTTTCACATTGACCCATTCATCTTGATCGTAACTAAATCCAGAAAACCGTACGCGAACTTCCTGTAGTGTCCACTTCAATTAGTACATAGTACAACTTTGCTCATAGGATACTAGAAACACAGTTTTCTGAGTTGCTTGTGATGGAAGGGGAGATCATGTGACATGTTCCATCATGTGAGTACATACACCCAACATTGAGAATGTTTTGTTTGGGTCAAACAACAGAAGAAAAGGTGAGAAAACATCCTCAATAAAGATGAGTGGAAGTAGTGGAACAATCATTCTATGAGATTTCATTAAACTCTTTTTCCTGGCAACAAAATTATATGTAAAGAAATTCTGTCCAAAGCATTAATCTAATCCTAGAATGAATATAAATGTATTACAAGTTCGCCTGTATGAACAACTCTGTAGTTGAGGAATGCAGTAACGTCGTACCTGAAAGTCCAATAAAGTTAGCATCGAAGTTAGTTTTACAACAATTAATATCAGAGACAATTGTCACTTGATGTCTGTAAGCTTATGTGCAAAACTTACCCCGCCACTTCTAACAAATGAATATGGATCATTATCGTAATATTCTCAATAAGGTACGGCAATTTGTAAAACTTGAAATTCAACTCTTTCAAAAATTACCAAGAGCTTAATCGAGTGAGCTTAAGGTGTCTTTTTTTTTCTTTTCCGGTACTTAGTTAAGGTGTGTCTTTGACATATGAAGGGTAATTGCAAGGAGAAATACCAACATGAAGCCAAAAGTTACAATGTTCTATTCTAGTGTGACGAGAAATTGTCGACATGCTCAGCGATTTACATATTGGAATGAAATATGGTAGACATCCATTCCATAATGAAGAATTAGGCAATAAGGATGATCCCAAACTTGTGGTCTGTTCTCAAATATTTTCATGGTATCTCAAGTTTTTACATACACTATTTGCTAAATCTTACAGTCAAATAGAATGATTTACAAGTTTGATATCCAGATACTCTGTCAAAATATGTCACTCGTCCTAACAGTGTCTACAACCTTTCTCCCATACTAACAGTGACTGCAATTCATTCTCCCAGATGCTATAAGACCTCATCAAAATACAAACTAATACCCGTTTTTGGGATCCCATATAGTTTTTCCATCTGCAAATAACACATATTAATCTCAAGTTATCCATGGCCCCTAAGTTTACATTCGTATCACTTAGCCACCTTGCAATAGTTCTATTAAAGTCAGGTTAACAATTCAATGATTGAATTGTTATTCACCAACAAAGGATAGCAATTAGTGGGCATCACTTCTGAAAAAAATAGAAAATCCTGAACTACTTGCCATAGTCGATGCTTCCCGTTTGCCCTCTTTATATCTGAGGTAATGCCACGACAAGATGTCTTTTTGAAGGTAATGAGTAGCCGAGTAGGGCCAACAATGGAAGCTAGCCTGATAAAACACTCAAGACAAAAAATAATGATTCTAACACGAAGACGAGGGTCTAACAGCCCAAAGAATGTGATTTTTACCTTTTAGCATCTTTACCAACTCTCAATTCACAATGTTGTCACGGATAGTACTGGGTTTTGGGTACACGGCACTTCAAGAAAGATATCAATGGGGGATACATAAACCTTAGTCAAGACATATACGGAACTATTCCAATGGGTTGGTACTCTAATGACTAGATTGGAAATAGGAGTAAGATATTCTAGCTTAACCATAACTGTGTTAGTACAGAACAAAATGGCGGCGCAGGATTTAGATGGTCTAGCCACTTTATTTGCAAATTTTGTCTCAAGTATTGTGGGAATAAATCACTTCAAATTCAATGAAAAGCATTACATAAGTGCTTCAAAAACAGGTTACGGTTTCTGACTACATAGTAAGTGTAAATTTCTTTTGTTCACCGAGTTCTACATGAAATCTCACCAAGCAAAATCCTTGAATGATTTAGCTTCAAATGCCAATTCTGAAAGACCTGCAACCCTCTCCGCTGGAAAGAAATAAAGAAGTAAGACTAGGGCATTGAAAATTTTCAATTGTAGACTTGTATAAAGATTCCCCCCCTTTTTTTTATACGTATTAATTCACAAATGTGAGAACATATGGCTGCTTGAAACAACAGAACATGTGCATTATAGATCAGCCCAAATGTGAAAAAATCTTTAGATAGGCTGAGGTAAGCTTTCATGTGGCTTCCATAGCAGGACACTGCCCGAACTTAACTCTTCATGGAATCACAGCTGAAGAGTTGAACACACAGAAATTTTCATGGGAGGGCCCAGGAGAAGAAATAAATACTTTTTGCATAAAATATTTGAAGGTTTTGAATGACCAAACTGAAATTAGAAATAATGGGTGAAAAACAAAGAGAACCTTTAGTCTTTCTAAGACTTTCAGGTACACTGATTGTTAAGGCCCAATCTGAAGGCGGATTAAATTCTTTAGGGGCAACAACAGGTAAGGTAGAGACTTTAGCAGCAATTTGTTTCTGTTTATCTTGGAACCAACTTTGCACCTACATCAAGATGAAGACAAGTTAAGGGGATCAAGGGTTCAAATAAAAATAAGACAAATAACTCGGTAGCAAACCAAAAGAAGTAGAGAGAGAAGAACCTGTTCCCATTTTATAGCAGGTTTTTCAGCTCGATATTTTGATTGACTGCAGAAAATGGGGCATGACAAGTACAAACAAAGTTAACAGTTAGACAAGTTTTTCCTGATACACCACCAACTTCTTATTTCTGGGTAAAGAATAAGAAAAAGCTAGACTTGATTTACCTAAAATTGTCCACAAGTTCTTGACAAAACTCCTGGCTCAGAGATTTTTCACCCACATCCTTGAATAATCTTTCCATGGCAATAATCTATCAAGAATGCAAACATCAGTATTTTTGCCACAAAATGTGAAGGATATACAAAAATAGGCTGATCTGATTGCAAGAGAGAATGCAATGCATTATTTCCGAAGCACCCAAAAAATGTAAGTCATGTTAGAAGAAAGCCTTCAAGCCTTCACCATTGGTCTGCTAGAGGAAACATTTAGGGCCTATTTTTCAAAAATAGGCTAATATTTGAGACCGGTTTTTTCAAATATTACTCAATCATTACTCACATTTCTCTCAAATTATTACTCCTATTTTTAATTATTATTCTCATTTCTCTCTCTCTATCCCTCTCCAATCATTACCCCATATTTCCAATCATTACCCTCATTTCTCCCTCCAATTATTACCCAAAAACCAAACCAAACAAGGTCCTGATTGGCCGGATGATACCTAAGATTGATTACGAATTCCGGTAGGAACTAGTTTTCAACGTTTGAAGGCAACTATTAGTGGAGGAATTACATATATCTTAGACAACCAATCTAACAAACCATGGTAGATGCAATACATTGGATATTGACCAATCGTAATTTCCTCACAGTAAGTCTGGTGGGTGAACTGGTGGGATTACTCACCCGGGTCCCGGGGTGTATATATCCCTCCGTTAGTTTTCCGACCAATAAAATTGACCACTGTGCGTATCAGATACAATTTCGACATACATTTCTTATTGTCAGTATTTTAAAATGAACACCCTGTGCGTTCTAAGTTGAAGCCCTCTGAATGTCGACTCGTGTCTTTATTTTTTGTTACTTTTGTGTCTCCATCAAATTCTCTGACCACATCTAGAACATCCCTTCCTTCAACCTAATGATAGCACTCAATATACAACAACCTTTTTATCATCAATAGTTTCTACTTCTTATAGAGAATTGTGTAGCAATGCTAGAAACGCAACTTAAAAACACAAACTGTGGGCACAATTGTAGCTAGAGCCGTTCGATGCATATGGGCTCAGTTGCGTCCGGAGTTGTGTTCCTAGACTTTTGTAACTCATGAGCTGCACGTTAGTTAGGTTGAGTGAGAACGGAGCGGGAGTTAACTTGGTAATTAGAATATTGTCAATACATTTACCAAAAGAAAGCATAACATTTCCACCATATCATTGTAACATTCACCACAAAATGACAACATTTTCAACATTACTCATCTTCACAACATTCCCCACATAACATTCACACAAAATATCCCTTAAGATTGACACTCAATCTCTCTCTCTTTTTCTGTCTGCAAATTTCTGTTATATCTGTTACTGGACCAATATCTTCACTCCAAAAGCAATCCATTAGAAGGAAAAAACATATATTTAAGCTTAATAACTCATCGATCAAAAAAAGGAAAAAGACGCAGAACGTAACTATCACATGAAAGGGAAATAAAAACCCACAAGGCATTTTTCACCAGATAATCCAATGATAAAAAATGGTATGAAATGGCACAGTTTCCAGAGCTACTAATCGAAACAAAATTGGGAACTTTGAAGCAGATTAAAGTGTGATGAAATTGAAGGGACCACAGCTTACCTCTTTCAGTGTAAACTCAGGTACTGCATCCTCCATTTCTGTTGACTCAAACCCTTCCATTTTCTCCCACACGAGAGAGAGAGAGAGAGTCTATTTGCAGGGTTTTTCTGTCGGAAAGAGAGATATCAAGGAAAAATTATTAGTTGCATGTGGAGCATGTCTGAGTCGCGCTCCAGCGCCTCTGATCACCGTAGAATCATGTGTGGTTCTGGGGTAGAGATTAACTTTGGAGTGACACCTGGTCATGCTCCAAGAGCACTCGATAATCATTCGATGTCAAGTAAGTCTGGATTCTCTACGGCGAGCATCTTTAACTTCTACTCCAATTAAAAACAAAAATGACACGTGTTGATTAAACTTGTTGGGGAATTCAGGAAAATTCTCTATGGAGAAAAACTTTTTCACAGATGAGTCGTGAAAATGGAGTTTGCACTAGATAAATACGGATTGTGGATTCCGAGATCCAACGGTTGGCATTAATGCGCAAATTTCATTTTTTGTTTTTTGAATAAAAAATGATAAGTGTACAACAACAACAACTCACACTTCAACATCAACACATTCAACACATTTCACATTCATAGATGTGCTTCCACACACACATTTCACATTCAAATGTTGATACTTTATCATTGACATCGACATGCTTTACAAAATGATAAGTGTGCTGTGTGAAGACTGCAAGCATATGTGTGCATTTATCATCATCCACGCACCAGTAAAAGTGTGTTGACATGCTTTAATGAGAGAGAAAGTTGCATGCTTTATCCGAGAAAAGTTTATCGGAATTGATATCGGATCCAAATTTTTGTTCGGTGCAAACTCTTTTTCATGGTTTTCTCCCTTTCTTTTACATGGAGTACGAATCACTTGTAATGAAGCCGTCAGCAATGTGTCAAAGCCTTCTGGGCTTTGATTAGACCTCAATATTTAGAACCCTTCTACCTGAATCGACAAATTTGCGCTTCGTGCAAACTCTTTTACGATCAAGCCGTTTTCATCGCCTTCTTTACGCGGGAATCGAGGCATCGGACGAAATCACTTCGTCCAAAATCACCCCCATTTCACTCAAAGATCGATCAAAGCCTATCTGGGCTACAAGATTAATTTTGGTCCCCAATTTTAGGCCCGTCATAATTTACAAGCCAAAATTACTGAAAATTTGGCTTTACCATGCTTTCTTGTCAGTATCTCTCCCTCAAAATTATGAAAATAATTTTTTCTCTCCATTCTTTCTTGTTGAAGGTATGAATAATAATAAAGTCGCCCATTTCTCTAGCAGCGTAAACTTTAAGATAAGTTGATAGTCAACAATCTAATATTTCTCACTACACAAAAATCTCGCACTATTAAAAAATATTTATGAAATCGCCACTACCAGAGATAGTAAATGATAAAATAAAAGTTGAATACAACTATGACATTAGATGTTGGTAAATGTTTTTTTATAATGCAAATCCTTAGGGGCCGTTTGGTAAAAATTTTGTTTTATGTTTTTTGTTTCTAAAAAACTAAAAGAAGAATTATGTTTATTGATTATAAAAATAAAAACAAAAAACATGTTTAGTAATAAAAATTTAAACAACTCTGTTTTGAAAACAAGGCAAATCACCTTTTTTGTGTTTTGAAAATTTTCAGAAATTTTGAAAACGTTTTTAATAAACATAAAACACAAATAAATTATCAAACACATTTTTGTTTTTAGTTTTGAAAAAAATTGAAAACAAAAACGAAAAACAGGAAACAAAAACGTTACCAAACGGCGCCCACTTAGGAACAAACGCCCCCTTAAAGGTCAATTGCGTAAATGATGAAAGGTCCACCTGCATATACTGAGTGATTTCGGGATACATTTATATTCAGATTTCAGTCCTATTGTCCGCTCAATGGGCGGACGATAAAAGTATTTTCTTACCAGTAAGAGTGTTATTTTACCGGTAAACGAACACTTTTAATGGTTAGACGGTAGAATTTTCATTCAAATTTATATACGTAAATTTATACACGTAAGTACGTAACGTTGCTGAATCAAAAGGCATAAATCCATTTGATAATGCCAAGGGGAAACATTAACACGTCTCGTGTCCAAATTCGAGTGATTAAAGAACAAGGCTGATGGCCATCAAAAGAACACCGAGTTAAGATAGGGAGATTCTAAGATAAACCAAGAAAATGGTGTAACAAAATAATGTACCATAAAATGTCATTAACGTTTACCAAACAAGGCATAATTTTTTTATCATGCCATGCATAAAATTCACGATAAAATGGCATAATATATTTAGGCCTCATTCCACTAACAAAAAACCAATTTTTCACAAAAACCAAGATAGGTCATTCTCTCACAATACATCACATAAAAAACCGTGAAAAGCCACAAAGCCAATAGTTTTTTTGTTAGTGGAACACCCCCGGTACCCACAAAATGGATAACATTCACCACACACAAAATAAAAAGAAAACAACAAATCCCTTATTTCTCCCTTAATTTCTTCTTAATTTCACAAAGAAAAGTTTGAATTCTCTAACCCTCCTTTTAACATTTATGAAATCAAAAGAAAAATAAATCAACAAGGTATCCATTCCCTCACATGTGACCAGACTCTTATTAGACCCGGTCACACAAGTGCACCTATTATGGTTCTCGGTTATGCAATTAGATTTTAATCTGTGATTTATTGTCCACTCTAATACCAAAGTGTTTTTTCCAGCTCATCTTAGGGTTTGTTTAGAATCTATGGAAAATAAAAGAAAAGAAAGGTACAAAAAGTTTCTCTCCTGTTCTTTCATTTGAAGAGAAAGGGGAGAACTTTTTCTCAAAATCCCAGTTTTGTCCTTCTAAGTATAATTTAGAAGGACTTTTTTTATTGAAAAGAATCCATATTGATGAGTTCTACATCAATTTGTATTTTCTTAATGCCAATAGGAAAACAAAAATGGATATTCAAATCCAAGAATCGCTCATGAATTAACAGTAAGTAGTAGTCAGTAATTAGTAGGAGTAGCTTAGTAGTTAGAGGTTCTTAGTATGCATTTATTCTTGAAGGAGACTGTCATAATGTTCAATATATGTAGAAGCCGAGAACTCAAATTAGATAGGCAAGCAATCAAGCAATACCCAACCAATTATAATTGAGATGCGCGTAAGCATTGAGGTATAAAAGATCACTACATGCATGTGTTTGCGAGCCGATTCAATCGATTCCACGTGGGCCTCCAGCTCCAGAGTGAGCTCTCAGACCCGTACGACAAGGCCCAAAGCCACAAAGCTGCTCTAGTCTACAAAAAATACTCAGTCCCAAAAAGAGAACTTCTCAAGGCCTCATTTGACAAGGAATGGCTGCTGATCAAGAGAAACTCCTTCAAGACAGTACAAATCATCATCGTGGCGATCATCACGTCGACAATTTTTGAGGACTACAATGCACACTAGGAATGAAGAAGATGGGGCTTAGTATATATTGGTGCACTTATGTTCACAATGATCATCAACATGTTCAATGGTTTTGCTGAACTATCACTTACCATACGAAGGCTTTGTTCGGATGGCTGATTTGAAAACCAATTTCCAAAACTTTTTTCAAATACATCTGATCCGGGGCCCCACTCTGTACATACTCCATGTTTTAACCCTTTCCACTCTGTACTTACTCCTCTTTTTGACCAGCAAAGTTGAGCAAGTGGCCCCCCTCACCCCCTTACCCAATGTGTAATGAAATTGTCCTCTCTCTCTCTCACACTCCCCAAACCCAACGTGTAATCCCCCAATCAGTACAATACAACAATTATCGCACTGGGCATTTGAAAAGTCAGGGGTGAGGGTGGACCCCATTTTTTACTGGGAAACTGAGAGTTTAACTTTCAACTCCAATTTTTTTTTTCCGGAGAACTTATCCGAACAAGGCCCTGATGTTTTACCCAACTTGGGCTTTCACCCTGTCGACTTTCCTGCTCAGGATACCGATATCGGTGCTCGAGTCCATTGCTTGGATTGTCATGACATATTACACAATTGGATATGCACCTAAAGCTAGCAGGTAACCGTGATTTGACCATTGCATACTTGTCATTGGTCTGGTCTAAAAAGCATGATCCCAGTCATAGATACACATAAAAAAAAAAAAACCAGGAGATGGATACAGTGAGGAAATGGTGAACAAATGTTCTGTTGCTTATTTGTATCAACATGGATTTTACAAACAAAAGAAACTTTTTTATTATCTCTATTAACAAAAGAAACTCATGCGCGCCATGTTGTGTGAGACTAACCGTGAGGCACAAGACATAAATATCGACAAGATTTCCAACAACCAATGATTGTCAAAGCAACAACAAAAAATGTAAAACTCATCTAGAACATGCCATGTTGTGTTCCAGGTGTGTTTGCATTAAGAACACGTGTCTCAGAAGTGTCCAAAACTCATCTAGAGCGAAAAACAATCTAATGAAATTAATCGGACAGTGTCTCCGACATGCATATGGATACTAATTAGGCGCGTCCATTCATCATAACGAGTAGGGTGGGCCACAAAGGAATGCATTTGGCACATATACTTTCCGGGAATGTTTTAGTTATGCAGCATTTATAGTCTGTTTTTCTTCCTTACAGGTTCTTCAAGCAATTGTTGGTAGTGTTTCTGCTCCAACAAATGGCTGCTGGGTTGTTCAGGCTCATTGCTGGAGTCAGTAGGACTATGGTCATAGCCAACACTGGTGGATCTCTAGGTATCCTCGTTGTCTTAATGCTCGGTGGTTTCATCCTTCCGAAAGGCTAGTACTGCAGCTCCCAAAAATAAGTGAATACACTTGACGTAAAAACAATGATAGAAGTACAAATGTAGTAATGTGTCTGTGATTACTGTTTGAATTTGTCCCACTTTGGTTTATTATGAACTCCAAAAACTAGTATACGAATCTGGATGGCCTCTCCATTCATTGTCAATTGGTTTTGAGTTGGATCCTTTAACATTGTATCAAAGTCAGGTTTTGGGAGGCTTTTCCCCTTTGTTTGTGCCATAGTTGCACTTTGTTCCGTTGTGATCCGTATGTTTCGGATCCATCCACTGTTTTATTTCTCTAATTTGATCGGTTCTGGAAAATTAAAATTTCACTAATGAAGAGTCTCTTCCTCGGTGCCAGGTCAAATCCCAAAGTGGTGGGAGTGGGGTTACTGGGTTTTGCCTCTGACCTACAGTTTCAACGCTTTGGCTGTAAATGAGATGTTCGCTCCACGGTGGATGAACCAATTGGTAAGTCTTTTGTACTTTGATACCATGCTTTGATCTTCAAGTGTTCTTTCCAACTACCAGGTATCATCCCTAAGAAAGGTTGTGGAAAGTGATAAAGCGTAGTACTAAATGTATTTTACGCTATGCTGTTATAGGCTTCTGATAATGTTACAAGATTGGGTGTCAAAGTGCTAGAGAACTTTGATGTGTTTACTGAAAGAAACTGGCTTTGGATTGGGACAACAGCTCTTGTGGGTTTCATAGTTCTCTTCAATATTCTCTTCACCCTTGCTCTTATGTTCTTAAACCGTAAGTTCAAAATTATGTTCCAAAAGAACTAGGAAATTTTTCTCTCTTCATTAGGGAAGTGACTGATGCTATACAGTCTTGTCCATTAAAAATAGCTCTTGGAAAGCCACAAGCTATAATCTCCAAAGAAACAGCAAGGGAGATGGAAGCTGACATACAAGAATCTAAGGAAGCACCGAGACTTAGAACAACCAGATCGATGAAAGGTTTGCTTCCCCGATCTTTATCAGCTGCTGATGGAAACAATTCAAGTAAGAACCATTGACATACAAACATACACACAATCTGACATGAATAGTTCATATAGCAATTCCAGAGTCACTTACAAGGAAAATAATTCAGGAGAAATGGAAATCCAGCGAATCAGCAGCCAATCCAGTGTCAGTGGTAGAAATGAAGATTCAAGTCTTGAGGTTGCACATGGAGCTGCTCCAAAGAGAGGAATGATTCTCCCTTTCACTCCTCTATCCTTGTCTTTCAATAGCATAAATTATTTGTGGACATGCCCCCAGTAAGTCACCCTTTTCCTCTTTCAATCCCATTTCAGGTCAAATGCCACTTCCATTATTCGTGGTGGCATATTAACAACTCAGCACTACTTAGATATTTACTCATAAATGAAGTCTTAGAAAGTCAAGTACAGGCGTATTATGTGTTTTGCAACAGGAGATGAAGGAACAAGGAGTACCAGAGGACAAGCTCCAATTACTTCAGGAAGTAACTGGTGCATTTAGGCCTGGTATCCTGACTGCACTGATGGGAGTCAGTGGGGCTGGAAAAACAACACTAATGGATGTGCTAGCAGGCAGAAAAACAGGTGGTTACATTGAAGGCGATGTTAGGATTTCGGGATTCCCCAAGAAACAAGAAACCTTTGCCAGGATTTCTGGATACTGCGAGCAAAATGACATCCACTCACCTCAAGCCACCATTCATGAATCCTTGATTTACTCAGCTTTCCTTCGTCTCCCAAAGGAAGTCAACAAGGAGGAAAAGATGGTAACAAATTGCCATTCATAAATCATTTAAGAGCAACTCAACAGTTCTAGCTAAAATGCCTTTGCCAATTTTGGCCAACTACAGTGCCAAAAATTCCCTTAAGTTGGCTATAGTGCTCCCATGGTTTTCATACCATGTAGGCAATTCTAATTCCCATATCATCTTTGGCCCCATCAGTGATCTTGAAATGGCAAGTATTTGGCAAATTAAGCCAAGTTTTGGCCAGGGTTTTGGCACATCATCACAGGGTTTTTTTTTCAGGTCCTAAGACAAAAAATAGTTTTGGCAGGACTTTTAGCTTGCCATTGGAGATGCTCTAATATGAAACAATAATGGCAGTTGTAGCACTAAAAACGGTCTTTTTATTTTGTTTTGTTTCCAGGTTTTTGTGGATGAAGTGATGGATCTAGTTGAGCTAGACAATCTCAAGAATTCCATTGTTGGGCTTCCAGGAATAACAGGTTTGTCAACAGAACAAAGAAAGAGATTGACAATAGCAGTGGAGCTAGTTGCCAATCCATCAATCATATTCATGGATGAACCAACTTCTGGTCTTGATGCAAGAGCAGCAGCAATTGTTATGAGAACTGTGAGAAACACAGTGGATACAGGGAGAACAGTTGTTTGCACAATTCATCAGCCTAGCATAGATATCTTTGAAGCGTTTGATGAGGTCATATTTTATCTCTCTATATATATACATAAATGAACAGGCGTGTATATATACAAGTCTAGTGACACCAAATAATATTGTGCATCAGCTGCTCCTGATGAAAAGAGGAGGACAAGTGATCTACTCAGGACCACTGGGACACAATTCTCACAAGATTATAGAATATTTTGAGGTATTTTACGTTGCTCTGAAAATTCTACTCCATCCTTAGGCTTACAGACAACTAGTAATGATTCAACAATTATCCTTATATCAGATCATCAGGCAATTCCTGGAGTTCCCAAAATTAAAGAAAGATACAATCCAGCAACATGGATGCTAGAAGTGAGCTCAGTTGCAGCAAAAGTCCGACTTGGACTAGATTTTTCTGAACACTACAAATCATCAGCCTTGTATCTGTAAGTTACTATGTGAAAACTCTATTACCATGCATTTTTTTCTACTTGCATAAGTGCGAATTTCACTCCATTAGGTTTTGCTCTCTTCTGCTGATTAATTGCTTACTTCAGATGACTTGCAGTTGTCTCGACAAGTCCAACATTTCTTGCTAAGTTGCTAACTGAAAACATGAACATGAGAAATATATAAGTAACACATTGCAAGTGGAGTGGTATGCACCATGCACTCTCATGCATTTAACTACAACTAACAATACATCCGCCGAGCAAAAACTAAAAACTCTATACACACACTCACATACATAGGGAAATAATTTTCACACTCCCCCTTTATCCTCATGCACTCCTTTTTTTTTTCTTTTTTAATCCAGATAAAATTATCAAATTGCCTTTCACATCACATGTAAAGAGTGAATGTAGAAGTAAGGCTATTTTAGTAATTTCATGAATGATGACAAAAAAATGAGCGCATGGGCATAAAAGGGGAGTGTTAAAATCATTCCCCTAAACATATTACAGATATGTGAATAGACAAGAAAAATAAACTTGTTATCTTTTGGTAGCATACCCACATGGTAGATTTGAACCAACTTAAAAAAATATTCTTAAGCAAGTCCAAGAACTTCAAGACATACCAAAAGAGGGGCTTGAAGCTTTTTCAAATCAACATTCATACTATTCCTTTAGTTGTTGGAAAGTACTCTTGCATCTCCTTGTTTTCATGAAATCAGTAACGATTTATGATACCTAACTACAAATTGAAAAGGAAGATAAAATTTAAGAGGGTCAGCCCGAAGGCTGGCCTGGGGCCCCAGTTTTGGGTACCAAAACAGAGCCCCCAAAGGTAAGGAAGGAATAAATATTATATATATCATGGTTTGTATTATATGTGCAGCATTGGTCCAGCGTTTGAGTAGGTGCTTTGAACCCTTTAGGTCTTGAATTCACGACACGATATACTCTTTTTGTCAAAATGAAAGGTCCACGAAGTAGCACCTTTACCACTACTCCAGGGTTTATATGTGGTTCGAACAATTATAAATATATGATTGAGTTAAAAAGTATTGCATCTTGGTCTTCATTTATTTCTTTTTTAAGTACTCAATTGAATCTAATATAAATTAAACCAAAACATTGCCATATTTTTGTCATTTCTCTATTTCTCTTTTGGACGCCTTGTAAAAATAGTTAAAAACGGAGTTTTGGTTGGTTTTGCAGTCTTCTTTGCCTTCATATATGCTTACTGCATTAAAACTCTGAACTTCCAAGTGTGGTAGGAGAGATTGTCGAGTCAAATAGTCCATTTGTATCACAAGTTGGTTTGGGCATTACTAATCACAATGTTGAACTTTTGGGTCAGAGGATTGAGTTCTCAAGTTGGGCCTTTTGGCTTCTTGGACTTCTCGATCCAAATGGGTATACCACTGCACTGGTAGTAATGGAGCATTCTTTAAATTTCTAGGTAATCAGAAAAATAAACAAATGATTATAGGCTATTTTTCATCTCATCTCTAATCACAATTTTTTTTATGTTTATTTATTGATTTAAATTTAAGTATTTCACCTATTTTTCTTCTAATGTTTAAATTATTACTTATTTAATTTTTATTAAATGGGTCTTGCTAACGGTTGCACTATTTCACCCATTAAGAATACAAAAAAGTAAATTTATTGCACAGCACCCCAAGTCCATTTAAACAAGCCAGGGTCGGCCGAACCCATTGGCCATTTATAAGTTCTAACCGATCCCAGTTTCATTTACTCCCTTGGATATTGTTCTCGCAAAATGAATGTCACTTGTAGTAAAAAATCAATACCAGTTGTGAATCAAGATCCTTTCTTGTAATATCATGTATGATAAAATACAATCTTACTATAATACTTGTTTAGGATATCTGGATAACGTATTATATGTCATTGCATAAGCAGAATATAATCGTATATCGAGCTACGGAAGCCCCAGATAAATGTAAGAATATATGCATATTATTTTTTTATATTGCTGGGTTATTAGTTCTCTTAACGCCATCGATTAGCTAAAAAAGACACATGATTTGGTACATGGGGCCAACCGATGATTGGATGAAATAATTCACAAACATTATTGGATGATAAACAAGCCTTGGTTTAATTAAGATATTTCTCACGAATGATTAAATTGGAAGCACTACATTTATTCTGCTACCTAATGGGAGATCTTTCTCAAGAATGATTTGCTCCACATTTATTGTAATACACAGAGATTTATTTCCTCAGTATTTTCTTTTCATAATTTTATATTTTAAAAAATTCCCCCCCTCAAAATTATGAAAATACAATTTTTCCCCCACCCTTTCTGGCGACACAATTCGCCACCGCTGAAGATGGCAAACCATAAAATAAAGGGAACTACAATACGTACACACGTACTCCTATTTGGGTGTGCACCCTATGCACCCCTATAAAAGTTACGAATCGATTAATAAAAATTACAAGACACGCCAAAATGTTATGAATTATAGAAAATGTTATGAATCATATTGTTGAAAAATTACGAAAACTAAAAAGTGTTACAACTGCCAATAAGGTGACACAATATGGATCATACAATATTTGCATATAATACACACATTTTTACTGTGTATATATTATAGCCATTTCCTAAAATAAAATTCGAATACAAGTACACAACTGTGACATTCTTAGATGTTCATGCAGTTTTTTATAATGCAAATCCTTGGCTAAAAAAGCGGCCAATTAAAGCTATATAAAAGGCCAATTGCGATGGTACAAGAATTTATATTGTCACTATAATTTAGGGTGGGGGGTTGGTCGTACTTGTTCACTTGTTTGAACCTCGTGGCCTATTGTCAACCGATAAACCTAAGGGTACAGAGGTTTATGTACAGAAAATGCACAGATCATGTTCGGGGACTCATTTTTAGATTTTACACGAGTGATCCGAACCGTTAATTATTCTTAAAACATTTTTCCGAGGGGCCCCACAAAATTTCAGCTCAATCGGACTATTAGAAGTGCTCGAACCAAAGTCTCACCAACGTTTCAATCAATTTTAACTTCTGTACCTGTAGCACTTTCCATTGTCAACTACGACTTTTATTTATTCACAATGGGAAATGGCATATGCCACCTACCCTAGGAAACTCCTCCCTCGTTACTTGCATGTAGGCGCTAATCTAAGGACTCGTGAGAAACATTATTGTTTTTTTAAAAATAAGATGTCTGAGAATCTCTTGGTTTAGGCCATACAGATCTCGATTAATTTTGAGGTTAATAACCTTAGGACAAATGCAGTCGTGTCCATGGAGTGGCCCCAAGGTTTAGAATGTTTGATCTCCGTGGAAATGAATGGACATGTGAGTTAGTAGGAAAGACTTATTATTTTTTCTCATTACTGGTCGAATGGCCAGAACCCATTGGGATTCTCGTGAGAGAAAGTTAGTAGATACTTAGTTGATTTATAAATACAGATTCAAATAAAGATGTGTTTAAAATCATTCGATAAGAGTCGATCACTGGGTTAGATGGTATGCACTTTGTCTATAAAAATACAAATTTTTGGATGTTTTAATTTGCATAAGTTAATAGTAATCGTTGATATCTAGTGAATTGTTAAAAAAGATTGTTTATTTCATAGTTTTAGTTTTGTTTTGTAATCATTACATTTATTTCTCTCTCTATCTCTCTCTATTCATAACATTTTTTTTCCAAAACTAAACTAAACTAAACAAACAAGGCTGAATTTTTCTTTAAAATTTGTATTATTTTAAAGTACTCATTTTGCGGACCAAACAATTAATTTGGGACGGAGAAATCTATGCAGGTAGGCGGTAGCGTTGGACCAGAAGCAATGAAAAGGGTAAACATTGACACGTCTCGTGTCTAAGGTCCAGTGATGAAAAAAGAAGGCTGACTGAGAGGGCAGGCAAGTAAAAGAACAAGGCTGCTGAGTGAAATTACTGAAGTAGCCCTGCACTACCACAAAAATTGGTAAAACTCGACGGTTCCTACAGCATGTGCCGTGGGATGTCACTGTTTCATACGTTTTGCGGGCCACTCGTCAACCTCACTGTTCCCTTTTCAACTCCATTAGCATCGCACGTTCATCATGTGTGGTAAATTAAGGTGTTCAACTAACTAATTTTTTTCAAAAATTAATTTTTCTCAAAAATTAAAATCGGTCATTCTCTCATAATACACCACATAACACGTCTCTCAATGATTAAACTAGTTTATTTTTCTATTGCCTCAGTATTTTCCGGTATGTTGGTGTTGTGAAGGGTGCGCAACATTATTTATACACCATCTCGAGCTGGAAGTGGCAATTAAGATCTTTCTCATTTAATATTTAATCTCAATCGTGTGACATCCGAAAATACGTTCAATTGCAAGATGAAATCTGGTCTATTAGATTGAAATGGGCCGCTCACGCAGATATGCACAATAAAATCCAACGCGTTCCCACCTGCATATTTTACATGTAATTCAACTATCTCAGGCTCGAGTGTCTCAAAATTAAGGAACAGATAAAACTCTAGCGATCTCAATTTTTTTTTATGGCAATAAAATTCGAACTTCCGAGCCTGGATGATAAATCTCTTACTTCATAATTATTGTACTCACTCACAACTTAGGGGGTGTTCCATTAACAAAAAATAGTTTTTTTCCCAAAAATCAAGACATGTCATTCTTTTACAATACATCACATAAAAAAAACCGTGGAAAACCAATTTATTCTAAAAACATCCTTAGCGGAGCACCCCCTTAAACTGCTAGATTTTAGGCTAATTATTTCATAAAAATATGAAAATAACAAATTCAAAATATAATAACCCAATAATCTAACTCCATCTACATTTATTTATTTCTATTAGGAGAGTTGAGGGAATCTCATAGGTCATTGCTCACCTAAGAAAGAATCTGATGAGACTTCTAGTTGCATTTTTTAAAAACTAATACTACTAGTTTAATTAGTTTTTTATTTTGGAGTTCAAGTTTCCAAAATGATATAATTTACATTTGATAAAATCTAGCAATTGATTTCCCAAATTGATTTAATCACGTGTCTTCCTCATTGATAAAATCAAGTGTTAGATTTTATCAAATGTAGATTTTATCATTTGGAAAACTTGGAGCCTATTTTCGTTTTTAAGAATACTACTCCATGAAATCAGTGGCAGGTGCAGAACTACGATTTTTTTTCAAAACTTTGGCTGGTGCAGAATTACGAAATTGAACTGGTTTGCGGGGACCACTTTTCATAATTTTACAACAAAATCCAAAAATGTACTCTAAATACGAAGAAGATTGTGAGGAGTGTAGGGACCAAAGACCCCTCTCGCATCCCCGAACCGGCCCTGCGTGAAATACTTTAGCATAATTAGAAATTTGTTTGATATACTTTGGGATGATTGGGTAGTTATGCTACATACCCCTTTCATATTTTTCGACCTCTTTTATTGAACCTTTACTAATTTAAATATATATTATTAAACATTGCGAAAGAATTATCTGGCACCAACATTATTTGACTTCAAAATTATAGTACGAAGATTGATGTTAAACTTAAACTTAAAGCTATATAGGATTTGAAATAGTTTTTGACAACTTCCGTATACCAGACGGAAATGTCATTTAATAACGTAATTAGATTGACAGGTCGAATTTAAAGATAAAGTTAGCGATGTTATTAATACTTTTTGTTGAAACATGTGGCTCATAAGTAAAGATACCCAGAAATTCTAGTAAAAGGGCTAAAAATTTTTTTCATACATTTGCGAAAAAACGAGGGAAGCGAAGCAATCGAACACAGTTGAAGCAATCAATAGAAATGTTTCAAGAGGGCAGATTTGGGTGCAAATAATGAGTCTTCTATGCAAGCCCCACATTTCACCAAGAGAGAATCCACACCTCAGGATTCCCCATCCTCATTTTCATGAACAGTGTTATGAAGTATGAACATAGACTTATAGTAGTACATGAATCCGAACACATCTAAATTTAGAATGTTTTGCCACTCGTGAAACCCTCGTTATTTACGGGGATGTTATTTAAGTTGGTTTTTTTTTATGAAAAAAAATTGGTTTTTTAAATCTCTTATTTTTATGTGATGTATTGTGAGAGAGAATTTAAATAAATATTTTTTGAAAAAAATTGCGATTTATTTTCAATTATCTGGACACCCCCAATTTGATTTCTATGTATCTGACAAATTTTCAAACACATTTATAAATAAAAACTGTATATAATAACAAAGTTGTTAAAATCTGTCGTTTATTCGGAGTTTCTATTAGGAGAGCTTCCGAGGGAATCTAAGGTCATTGCTCACCTTGAAAGAAATGTGAGACTTAATTTTTTAAAAACTAATCAAGATTTAATTTTAGTTTTTTTAAAACAATTTCCAAAATTAATAATTTACATTTGTTAAAATCCTGATTTTTCCCAAATTGAGTTAAAAAAAGTTGAGATTTAAAAATGAATTTTATTGATTTTAAAAAATCAACTTTTCCAAAAATCATTTTGAATTACTAAAATATTTTGGAAAACTTAGCCACCTGAATTGTTAAAAAAATAAATGAAATACAAACATACTTTCCCAATCAGTTCCCATTCTCCCCTTTTAATTATTTTGTTCTTTGGTGATTGGGTAGGTGCTCATGGGCCTTTTCAGAGGCAGTCTTACCTCTTTTATGCTGAACATATCCTTTTTTTTTAAACATATCAGCTGATCAGATATCATTATCATTATCAGCAATTCATAATTTAATGTGGTCCAAACAACACTATATCCAGACCCGTTCCCTTAGATCACAACCACGCTCAATTAGGCCCACCCAAGTAGGAACCTCCTAGTAGGCAGTAGCGCACCTTCCGAACAAAGCTATATAGTGGCCAGTGCATATCCTTATCAGTTAACATAACTCAATTGTTCTCTTAATATTAAGCCACAAAAAAATTTAAAAAAATATACAAAAAAAAATTACAAAATTCGTAAATCATTTTCAGAGGCCCCAAGCAAAATTTTAGAATCACATTAAAAATGAATCCGAACACATCTAAATTTAGTTTTGCACAAAACCCTCGTTACACATAAATTAATGCCCTAAGATTTTTATGTGATGTATTGTGAGAATGGTCTCATCTTTATGGGAATATTTGTATATTTGAGTGCAATTTTAAACTTTTATAAAAAAAATGGAACAGAGAAAGTAGATAAATAAAATAAAATTTGGGAAAGAGGTCCACTAGTCAGAGAAAAGCCAAAACTTGGTGCAAAAAGCTAACCAGATGCAAGAATCGAACCTGCTTAAAAAATGGGCATAAGACTAACACAATCATTCCCATTCTCAGACCATTTTAATTACTCCTATTTTGTTCTTTTGAAACCGGTTCTCATTTATCATAACTTTTCAGATTTTTTTTTGGATGGTGGCACATATCCTTATCAGCATCATAATGTTAATGTGGTCCAAACAACACTTATCCAGACCTCGCCTGCCGGCCCCCAAAACCTAGATGCTCACTTATTTCAATAATAATTTATTTTAATCAATCAATTGAAACCGGTTAAAAACCATTTTAAAACGCTTTTAAACGGTTTTTCTACACTTTGTCAACTAGATGAGGGATTGTTGGACATTTTTTCGTCACTTTTTTCTTTTTCTAAGCCACGAACGATAATTGTGCGGCCCATTTGCAAAATAGAGATTTCTATGTCAACAAATTGTGTACATTTTGCCAACCGTAGTTTACTAATGCAATTTTATGTTTTTTTGACAAAAATTGTGAAAATTTGACAAATTCAATCAATGTTTTATGTTATAAAATTTGACAAATTTCATAAAATTTGCAGCAGGAATCATACACGACAAACATGATGAATTTATCATCACAATTAGAAGAGTTTGGCATTTTTTTTTGCGATTTTTGGCATGTTTTTTTCGTCGTTTTCTCTCAATTTTTATTATATTCCAGTCAGATTTCTACATCATATTATTTGTTTCCTATAGTCGAAAAAGTATAAAAATATAGACAAAAGTTAACAAAAAATTACTATAAAGACGACAAAAAGACCAAAAAAGTTCAAAAAGACCAGACTTTTTTTTGGGTCTTTTGTTATCTTATATATAAAAAAATTTAACATTGATCTATATTTACCAAACATGATGTAAAAATTATACTCCAATTTCTAAAAAATTAAGAGAAAACAATCAAAACGACGGTAAAAAAGTCTTCAAAAAGTTAGGCTAAACTCACACTTACCTGGGAAGTATCGAATTATTTGTGTTTCAAAAAAATTGTTAGTTTCGTTTTGAAAACAAAAATGATCTGATTATCTATTTACTAAAGTTTAAATAGATTATTTTAACTTAACTTAAAAACAACTAATTTAGTCCAAATGACTAGTCTTCCACTGAAAATAAATTTTGAAAAATAATTAAAAGACCATAAAAAGTTTGTCCAAAAATAATTTCGAGGGCAATTCTGTATTTATTGAACAAGACTACTAAACTTCCGCACCCCTACAAAATTACGAGGGCAATTCAGTAAAACAACAGGGTTACAAATACAGTTGGACGTATTCCACGCACAGAGAGGGAGAGCTGCCAGTTTTGCTCCTTCGCTGCCATTTCTCATTAATCTGGTAGACGCAACCAGGAAAGAGAGAGAGAGAGAGAGAGAGAGAGAGAGAGAGAAGACATTAAAGGGAGAACTGCCTGAACTGAAGACTCTTTCTCGTTCTCCGTCCTCTCATTTCTCTCTCTCCATTCACATTCACAAGGCGAAAGACTCTATTCCGCATCTGTGCAGCCGCCATGGTCTCGCTAAATGGAGTCACCTATCTGGTAAGACAGAAAACCAAACCAAACCCATTTCTTCAATTTCTGTTTCCCTCGTAGACATTTGATTAAATTTGCCCAAATTTCTCAAATCAGCTCTCGATTTCTGGGTTCCCCCCTTTTTCTCTATTTTCCATCGAATACGAAAAATTTCCTCAAATTTTTGGAATCGGATTGGCTCAAGGCAACCCATTTCTTCAGTTTCAATTTCAAGAAACACCTAATAACTGATTCAATAAAAATGTTGAATCTGGGTTGCATATCTGGGTCCTATGTTCTTTCCTTTTGGCTTTGAAAAAAGATCGATTTTTTTTTTTTAATTAACCCACTTTATTTTTTTGCAAAATCAGATTTGATTAAATTTTGGTTGGTTTATCGATTAGGCTGAGCTAGTTAGCTTCTTCTCGTTACAATCTATGTTGTCTTTATAACGAATTGGTTATTTATTAGACTTAAATACTTAATTTAGCTGAAGATTTTTCGCCTTTTTGAAAATTGTTTCTTACCAATTGCCACGACAAAATAAAAACAAATAAATAAAATTTCGAGGTAGTTTATAACTTTATTGTTGATTGAACGCAGAACAACTCAATTGCTGGAGTTTCCAAGAGTTCATCTCATTCACAGAGAAGGGCCCAGGCTCCTGTGATTGTATCGGCTTTGAACTCGAACAACAACAGGCCAGGGGAGAGAAATGTGACCCTTGTGATGGAGACCACCTTAAAGGAGATGAGGGAGGCATCTCCGGTTGTCGAGGTGGAGCCCAAATCCACCGTCGGCGGCGGAGAAGAAGACGTGTACGGTGAGGATAGAGCCACCGAAGACCAGCCTATAACCCCTTGGACTGTCTCTGTTGCTAGGTGAGAATTGAGAAATCGATGATTCTTATGTTATATATATTTTTAATTTCTTTTTGATGTTAGGTAGGCTTTGACCTTTTACCCATTGTAAGCTCCGTTCGTAAAATGTTTGGTAGCTGTTTTCGGAAACAATTTTGCATAACACTTGGGCTCTGTTTGGATCCCAGGAAAAGGATGAGAAAGGAAGAGAAAATTTTGGAATTTCCCCTTACTTTGTTTGGTTCTAAAAAAGAGGAAGAAAAATATTCAAATTTATACTATTTAACTTTTCTCCCATTTGCTCTTCAGTTTTTCCTCTTAATTATTTTTCCTTCTTTTTCTCTTTCTTTCTCTAAGTTCCAAACAGAGCCCGGAAAGAAGTGGAAAGGAAAAAAAAATAATTTGGAGGAAAATTAAGAAGAAAGTTCAAGATTTTCTTTTGTTTGGTTTGATGAAGAAAATGAAAGGAAAGCAAAAGAAAATAAATGGCCCTTGTTTGGTTTGGAGAGGAAAATGGAAGGAAAATAACAAAAAGGACTTTAATAAACCTCCAAATTTTCTCTCCACTTTCTTCCCAACTTTCTGTACATTTCCATTAGTATTTCTCTCTTCTTATCCTACCAACCAAATAGATGAAAGGATTTTTTTTTAATTTCCCCTTCTTTTTCCTTCCTTTCCCCATGTTCCAAACCGAGCCTTATGTGACATCAGGTTCTCTGTATTTATTCACCTCTATTTTCTATGATAGCGCCACATGTTATTTTGATTTTTTTTTATAATCCATGTGCTACACTTTTTCTTTTTTCCCAGTTAATTTGTTTCTTTAATATTGTTGAATGAGAGTTTGGGAGTTGTATTGGAGTCTTGGACTGTGTGGAGATTTGTGTCATGTGAGGTAGCAAATCTTGTGAAAGATTTTTCTTCTTGGTTGATTTTGATGTTTTACAGTTTTATAAAAAAAAAAAGCTTTCTTAGTCAAATCATATAGGACTGTTCCACCAAAGTTCATTTAGTGAATTGATACATCTTCATTTCTTAACTACAAGTCTAGGACACACATTGAAACGCTTGAACAACACAAGGCAACGTTGGCAATTTATGTTTTGGCTAATAAAAAAAGGTGGAGGAGGGCGTGAGTCGTGTGACCATGAGGAATCTAGACCCGTGGCGGGTTCCTTGAGGGACCGATCCGCCAAAGGTTTCGACCGCTCCACCAAGGGCTAGTAGATCATAGCCGGATAAAGTTTGAGGGGCGTCGATCGCACGATTCAAACCTTGGACCTCACTTGGGTGTGAGCCATTTACCACTGGGCTATTTTCCTTGGTGGTGGGCATTGTTTGCACTTGGGAGCACTATTTGCATTCTAGATGGGGTTGCCCGTTTAAAAATTATTTGGTGGGTGGGAAATTGTTATCTACTAGTGGTGGACTGGTCACATAGCATCACCAGTCTCTGTGTTTATCTATTTCTTCGTGGTCTCAGGCTCTCAGCCCATATGGCTTTTTTAGATAACCTTTGTAACATCTTTTTGTTTTGCAGATATTATTGTCTTCCTTCTGTTTTGGGAGTTCTGATCTCCTGATTGCATTGCCCTTGAATTCTTTGGTTCCATGTCAAAGATTCTTGTATCTATGTAGTACAGTTTTACAAACTTAAAAGTTGGTATTTTTCTTCTTCTTGTTGTTGCAGTGGGTATTCATTGTTGCGGGATCCACACCACAACAAAGGGCTCGCCTTCTCCGAGAAGGAGAGGGATGCCCATTTCTTGCGGGGTCTTCTTCCACCGGTGGTTGTTTCCCATGATCTTCAGGTTTCCGAAAAAATGGATTGCATTAGATTTTATCATCCATAATTATTACTATTTTTTTGTTTCTCTTTTCCCATTTTACACAAAGTTTGATATATCTTCTGCAACGTCACTGACCAGGTCAAGAAAATGATGCATACTATGCGCCAGTATCAAGTGCCACTGCAGCAGTACATGGCCATGATGGACCTTCAGGTGGGCTATTCATGCATTCATTAACCTTTTAAGCTCTTAATAATAATTTGTAGTTATTGTGGCCGATGGCACGGGAATATCAGAATAATGCTGGCTTTCTTAATAGACCTATGCCACCTATTAAACTTAATGAACGTCCGTGCCACCAATAAACCACTAATATCCAAATCTTTCCAAGCCCTCAAATCATCGTTGAATTTTATCGCTGAGAAGCAAATTTGATGAGGATTTTGAACTTGTCCTTCTGTGCAGGAAATGAATGAAAGGCTTTTCTACAAGCTTCTGATTGACAATGTTGAGGAGCTGCTCCCAGTTGTATACACTCCGACTGTTGGGGAGGCATGCCAAAAATATGGGAGCATCTTCAGGCGTCCTCAGGGTCTTTTTATTAGTTTGAAAGAAAAGTATGTCTCCTCGCTGTTCCTAGTTAGTTCCTCATTTTAGAGATTGCAATGCTCTCTTAGTACTTGATTTGTCCCATATTCTTGGTCCCTTTTGGGGATTCTTACTTTTTAAGACGATGCGATAATAATTGCATTTTCAAACTCAATCTTGCATTAGTTCCACCATTGCCCCTTTATTCTCACTTTTGAATGCATTCCTGGATATTTGTCAGGGCCAGTTTTGGAAAGAAATTTTATACCTTGACTTGTCAAAGAATACTAGAAAGTTGGGACATCCCTAAATGGAGAAATGGATTGAGAATATGAGTAAATATGAGTACTGATTGGTGATGAGCTCTTTTGCAGGGGGAGAATCCTTGAGGTACTGAAGAATTGGCCTCAGAGGAAAATTCAGGTTATTGTTGTGACTGACGGGGAGAGGATTTTGGGTCTAGGGGATCTTGGCTGCCAGGTAACTGGTTAACTTATCCTGTCTCTATAAATCATTTGAAATTACTTCTGAATCTTCTGATGCTATACTGTTCAGCTGAATTGGTGTTGTAGTTTTTGCCTTTTGTGCCTCTTTGTGTCTGTGTGCGTGAGAGTGGTTTAAACTGACTGCTTCTAATAATTTTGGAACACTATTAGGGTATGGGGATACCGGTAGGTAAGCTTTCCTTGTATACGGCACTTGGAGGGATTCGTCCGTCGGCTGTAAGTATGATTTGTCAGTTATGTTGTCATTTCTTTCTCTTTCATGATGAAAATGAGTGATGAAATTATGTTGTTACTTTTCAGTGCTTGCCAATAACCATTGATGTGGGAACAAATAATGAAAAATTGTTGAACGATGAGTTTTACATTGGTCTAAGACAAAGGAGGGCTACCGGACAGGTCCACGATTTGGGTTCCTAACATTCTAATATAGTTTCCGGAATGGAGAATGATTCATCGATGTTTGAAGGGCGTTTAATTTTTTCTTTTTAGGAATATGCTGAATTTATGCATGAGTTTATGACTGCAGTGAAGCAGAACTATGGGGAGAAAGTCCTCATTCAGGTTAGTCGCCTTCCCATAAATTGAAGAATTTGTGTTTGTCATCTAGTAATTGGTTTTTTTTCTTCTTTTTTTTCTTTTTCCAAGTAATCTACTTTGTTTTACATTATGCAGTTTGAAGATTTCGCGAACCATAATGCTTTTGATCTGCTTTCAAAGTACAGCAATACACATCTTGTTTTCAATGATGACATTCAGGTAATTGATGAGGCAGAGTAATATGTACTACGGTGTTCTTCTTTCGTTTGGAATTCTCCGGTTGTTTTGGAGCGTTTAATGTGGGTGTGGGTTGTGGATATCGGTGTGGCAAATAGGTTTAATATTTCTTGTATTTTTTTGGTATCAGGGGACAGCGTCTGTCGTCCTTGCAGGGCTTATGGCATCACTAAAGTTAGTTGGGGGAACCTTAGCTGAGCATACATTTCTATTCCTCGGAGCAGGAGAGGTGTTACTTTACTAGCCTTATTCACACATTCCATCTTGATTCTTCTGGTTAAGAAAAATTAGTAGTTGTACCATAGTGCCCGAATAAAAAATGAATACAATGTCTTGCATTTATGTATTCAGTCAGACGGTAACCATGGGGTCATAGGTTTCTCACTTCCGTTACTTGGTTGATGCAGGCTGGCACCGGCATTGCAGAACTCATAGCTTTGGAGATGTCAAAACAGGTAAAAACTCACAAAGTAACGCATGCAGGTTACAAAGGTAACTAAAGAACAGTAAGGATTTATATGTTATATTTTGATGCAGACCGGAGCCCCGGTAGAAGAAAGCCGCAAGAAGGTTTGGCTTGTTGACTCAAAGGTAGTAGAACACCCCCCTCCTCTTTCTCTCTCAATTTCTTCAAATAAACTAAAATTTGCTTTTTATCCTTTTTTTTTGTTGTTGTTGTAGGGGTTGATTGTCAGCTCCCGAGCAGAGTCACTTCAACATTTTAAGAAGCCCTGGGCACATGAACATGAACCTGTTAAAGAACTTGTTGATGTTGTTAAGGTGTGATTCCCTCCCCGCCATGTGACTTATAGAGCAAATAATTCTTGTTTTCTTCGCTAAATTGTGGTGCTTTCTCAGTCAATCAAGCCAACAGTGTTGATAGGATCATCAGGAGCGGGTAGAACATTCACAAAAGAAGTAATTGAGGCTATGTCATCCTTGAATGAGGTATTGCTCTTGTGCTTATTTGCAGGTTGAAACTGATTACAAACATGACAACCCTGAAAGTATTGTGTATTAACGGAATGCAGAAACCCATTATTCTTGCTCTATCCAATCCAACGTCGCAATCTGAATGTACTGCCGAAGAAGCTTATACATGGAGTAAGGTAATACGAATATGGATCTTTGAATGTCTAAACATCAAGGGAAAAACATCGTACTGATTTTATACTTTTCTTATTATTTATCTGTTTCTTACTTTCTTATTGTTGTTTTCAGGGTCGTGCCATTTTTGCAAGTGGGAGCCCATTTGGCCCTGTTGAATACAATGGGAAGGTTTATTTGTCTGGTCAGGTAATATATTTTTTTTACTGGGTCTAAATGACTGCAGCTGAAACGTTGAGGACTAACTTTTATGTGACAATTTGTTTTGATTCAGGCAAACAATGCTTACATTTTCCCCGGGTTAGGTCTGGGGTTGATCATCTCTGGTGCAATCCGTGTTCATGAGGACATGCTTCTGGTAGCCTGTAAGTGCATATAAATTTTAAAATTGAAGAAATTCTCCTGAACATGAAATAATAGTAATTAAAATAATAACACAATAATGGTGGCAGTCTTGCATGTAGCCGCGTTATCTAATTCCTGAAGGCACGGTTATGGATTTGCTTCAATCTAGTTTGAGTGTTTTGAATCTGTATTCTACTTGTGTTGTATGACCCTTTATCAATGAACTTCTTTTCTTTTAAATCTTAAAAGTGTTTCCAGCTAGCGAAATTCCTATTGACAACAGGCCAAAGAGATTTAAAAAAAGAACTCTCTGTTCCTGAGTAAATATATTTTGACAGAACAGCAACTGGCTAAATTCTATTTTTGGCTTTTGGTAAAACCCTCTTCATCTTTTCTGTAATTTAGTACCTCACCTCACAAGTGTCATCTTTCTATAAACGAGCTTTTTATGTCACAATGCAAGTTTAGAGTTGTTTGACTGTTACTTAAAACTGTATTTCTAGTATTTTGTGAATTGCAAACTAATTTGACTAATGTCTATCTAATGTACAACTTTTCAATTTACCTGAATGGAGTTGCATACTGTAGCGAAACTTATTCCTGATTTTCTTTGCGTAAATCATTACATGTGGTGATATACTTATTTCTCTGAAACAGCGGAGACTCTAGCAGCCGAGGTTTCACAGGAAAACTTTGACAAGGGGCTCATATACCCTCCATTTACGAAAATCAGAAAGATTTCTGCCCACATTGCTGCCAAAGTTGCTGCCAAAGCCTATGAACTTGGTGAGACCCTTTCCTTTGCCTTCATCTCATAAGGAGCATTACACACATAACAATCCCGGATCATTACATTTATATTGTCGTGTTTATTTATTTTGGGTAGGTTTGGCTACTCGTCTCCCTCAACCCAAAGATCTCATCGCTTATGCTGAGAGCTGCATGTATAGCCCCAACTACAGAAGTTACCGGTGAATGAGATAATCTAGTTTTGGTCACTCCAGTGAGTTCATCATGATGTTGTTTTCACTTTTCATCTTTCATTAAGCCTTTTTTTTTTTTTTTCTTTTTTTCATTCTGAGTGAGTTCATCAAGATGCTGTTTTCACTTTTCTTCTTTCGTTGGCCTTTTCTTCTTCTTTTTCTTTTTTTCGTTCTTTTTTGAAGAAAATTTCTGGATTTTCTCTTGAAATGTAACTCATCAGTATGTGATTGGATACATAGAATCATGCTGAGGACTGGTAGTTAGGTCAGTAAAGATCATGTTAAGCTTCGCCAAATGTTGTGTACCATCAATAATTTTTCACATTACCCACCAACTACGGGTTATGAAAGAAAATTATACGTGATAACAATCGTTTTCTAGTTCAGTTCTTTTATCGAGTATAATTAGGAGGCTTCAATTGTGGCTCCTATTTTCAATGCTAAATCAGTACTTTTCACCGGCCAGAAATCTTTCTGGCCGGAGTTGGCAAATATCCTGGCCTCAGTGTCTTTATTCAGTGGCAGTCACACAATCGATACTGTTCCACTCTGATATATCATAATCCAAAATATTTGCATGTCTTGGCGATTGGTGGTTTTGGTTCATTCCTACAATTGTATTGAAAAGCCCCATTATTTTCCAAGGAGAGAATTTGTGGCTCTTTTCAGGGTTTATTAGGATGATCGAAATTAATATTGGGATTTCAAATCTCATCTGGAAGCAAGTGGAGTGGTAGTTGTAATCCCATGCGTTAGGTGGTGGTTCAGAACCCCACACCAGTACACCACTCATATCTCCAATCCCTGTCATCCACGGCCCGTTAGTCATTCAAGTAAGGTTTTGGGTGAATAAGAAATGAAATAAAAATTTCAAAATCAAATTTAACTTTTCCTCCAATTTTTCTTTCTTTTTACAAATTCCAAACAAAGCCTATGAGTACTTCCAAGTTTACAAGTCTACAAGAACAGGGAGAGAGAGGAGGAGAGAGAGGGGGACTGCAAATGAAACGGGCGAACTATTCGAAGTTCGGTTCGGTAAGGACTCGTACGAATTCGACTCGTCTATTTTTTTTTGTTGAAGAGATAGAAAATAATATTAAAACCAAAACCACCGGCCAAAAAATAGCCAGCCACAAAAACAACCCAAAAAAAACAAAAAAAAAAAAACAAAAAAAACAAAAAAAAAAAAAGAACAGGAAAAAAAAAGAAGCGTCGGTGCATGCGCCGGAGCTGTCACCCATCCGTTGTCGCCGCCGCCGTCGTCAGAAGCCCGGATCTGGGAACCCTAGATCCGGCTCCCCCGACTCCAAAAAATCGGGCGTGGTCACCC
Source organism: Vaccinium myrtillus (assembly GCA_016920895.1). Lineage (NCBI taxonomy): Eukaryota > Viridiplantae > Streptophyta > Magnoliopsida > Ericales > Ericaceae > Vaccinium > Vaccinium myrtillus. Next base: position 1,585,588 of record CM029272.1, on the reverse strand, counting down.
ATACCGGAGCGGAGAGGAACGCCCGCCACGAGGAGTCTCCGAACGCCAAAGAAGCATAGCCGTAGAGAAGATCGGGGTGGCGGAAGGGAGCTGGGTAGGCGGGTGGAAGGGGCTGAGCCCACCAGGGGCCGCCGCCTAACACTCTCTCGTTCTCACACACTCTCTCTCTAAAACTTCCTCTCGCCTCACGCTAATTCGACTCGTCTATTTAATAAGCCAAACCTGAGCTCAGTTTGAGGCTCGTTCTGTAAACAAGCCGTATTTGAACATCATATTATTCGATTCGGTTAGGCTCGTGAACTAGGAGTATATGCATATATCTTATAAAATTTCTCCTATAATATTTAATATGTATAAACTTTTACATGTACATTATGAAAATTCTGTAACTTGTACAAGTAAAAATATTTAAAAGTAGGATAAACTTACATTTTAATGTTTTTTTATTATAATTTCGTATATGTATGAACATATTTATGCATAAAAATAAAAATTATATTTGTAGTTTTAGACCTATATGAGAGCAACAATATATAATATTTTTGATTTGTAAAGGCTCGTGAACAAGCTCGAGTTCGACTCAAACTCAGGGAAGCTCGGCTTGTCACATTTTCATAGAGCTCGAGTTCGCTTAAAAACTTAATGAACTAAATCTGAAAACTTTAAAGCTCGGCTTGATTCGGCTCATTTGCAGCCTTGAGAGTAGGTAGCACGGCCAAGTTGTTTCCTGAATAGAGCAAATGACAATTATATTTGGGGTGCCCAACGCTACTATTGGTATCGATGCCCCTGTACCGACTATGCATCGATCGGCCTGTGGGATCCACTTTTGAGTCCCACACGAACGATCTAATTGGTCATTCATCTTAGAATGATTTTCTGAGAGACCCATGAGAAATTAACTCGGTCAAACGTGCGTAAGTGATTGATCCCAAATTCTCGTGTATCATCCAAAATCGTTTGAATGCTGGTAATAAGGAGTACATGGACATTGGGGTAAAAGGGGAATGGAAAAAGGAGATTCGCTTTTGCTGAAATAAAGTCCCCAAAAAAAGAACGAAATAGACTTTCCTTTGCTCCGTTCAGGAAGCAACCCAAAAAAAGGAGATTCGCTTTTGAAGTCCCCCCAAAAAAAGATTCGCTTTTGCTGAACCAAACCTGTTAATGCACGCAACCCAGGCGCCCCAAACCAAATGTGAATATTTTGTCCTTTGCTCTGTTCAGGAAGCAACCCAGCCAGCCAGCCGTGCTACCTTTTCTCCCTCTCCCCTCTCTCTCTCCATCTTCCTTCGGGTTATTAACTTTCCTTTTCTTTGTAGCACACTGCACAAGATCTTGTTGAAGAGAGAGAGAGAGAGAGAGAGAGAGAGAGAAGAGAGAGAAATAGAGGGGGTGGCTTGTAAACTTATCCAAAATACCCCATTTCCATCTTCTCCCTCTCGACGCGGCCTCCCCCACTGCCACGGACGCACCACCACCACCACCACGATATCCTCTCCTCTCTCCTCCATCTGAAACGGCCGACGTGCAACCCCTATCCCACCCCTACCACCACCGACGCACGACCACCATCTCTTCTCTCTCACAGGTATCTCTCTCTCACTTCCCTCTCCACTAATCCTCATTTGATCAAGGGAAAATTAGGGTTTTTTTTTTTCAGATTTCATAAAATTAGGATTTTGATTCTGATGGTAGGGTTTTTTTTTCTTTGTTCAGGAAAGAGGAATCAACATGCTTTTTGTGTTGGGTGGAAATGGAACCCATGCCGGTGCCAATGTAATACACAATGAGGTTAAACGTGTAGCATTTTACTCTGTTGATGCTGTGTTATACTCTCTCATCCACCTTAAATGTTGTTCACCCAAAAAATCCTAGTTTGCAAACTATCCTTCCTTGTTCACGTTCATTTTATTACTCCTCACTTGAAAGCTTTGAGAATAGCCAATCAAGAATAAAACAAAAAAGCTTTGTGAGTTATCTATCTCTGCTTACATTAAAGTATGCATATATTAAAATTTACTGTATGTGGTGTTTAATCACTGTGATGAAATTATTCTCATGTGATAAAATGATGCTTTTGTCCAACTTTGGATTACATTTAGGAGTATTTCCTTAGTCAAGTGAAGTATTGCCTGAAAATGCTAAAAGCCTGCAAATGATGTTATACTTGTTTTAGTATCATATGGAGTACTGATTTCCTAGTTCAATTTTGGCATCTTACTTCTTGTTATTAACCTCTTGCAGTCTAATGTTGTTGGAAACTTATATGTATCTCTCCGTTCGTCCTATGCGAGTCCAACGAATCTTGTTGGAGTGATCTTTGATGAGTGATTTGTGGACTAGTTCCCATCGACATCATCAATGAATCAACGGCTGGCCAGAGTGTAATGGAAAAGGAAAACAACACCTGACTGGTGGAGAAACAACAAATATAAAATTCGTATTGCTAATCCTAATTTTATTAAATCAATAGATTGACAACCACTACCATCAGAGTCGAAAACCCTAATATTATGAAATCTAAAAAAAAACCCCAATTTTTCCGTGTGTGCACATTAATGAAAGAATCAAATGTGGATTAGTGGAGAGGGAAGTGAGAGAGATACCTGTGAGAGAGAAGAGATGGTGGTTGTGCGTTGGTGGTGGTAGGGGTGGGTTTGGCGTCGGCCATCGGTGGTGTTAGGGGTTGCTCGTTGGTGGTGGTAGGGGTGGGATAGGGGTTGCACGTCGGTCGTTTCAGATGGAGGAGAGAGAAGAGAGGATATTGTGGTGGTGGTGCGTCCGCGGCAGTGGGGGGAGGCCGCGTCGAGAGGGAAAACAGAAGAGATTTCCGTGTTTTTTATCAGAAGAAGAGAGGAGAGAGGGTATGTATGGGGTTTGAATTTTAAAATTTGAAATTTCATTTTTGGAGTTAATTTGGTCGAAGGGGGAAGGGAAGTGAAGCAAGTGGGTCCCTTCATTTTACACGTCGAATCGGGATGGACTTCGGGATCCCATTCAGTGCTGGTAGCAAAATCCTACTTCACCCCTCTCTATTCCCATTCCAAAAGGCCTACCCTATAGCAAAAGTAGCAGGGGATCCCTAACTCATCACTCTTAGGGGTGAAAATCGGTCGGTTCGGTTCGGTTCGGTTTTCGGGGTGTTCCGGACCGAACCGACCGGTTCGGGGTGATTTTTCCGGGAACCGACCCCGACCGAAAAAAACAATGGACCGATCGGTTCGGGGTGGTTCGGTTTTTTCGGTTTTTTTCGGGTTTTTCGGTTTTTTCGGTCCGGAGTTAAAATTGAGATGGACGGCTGTGATTTGTTATTTTTTGCGGAGTCAATTTCAGGAAACCGAGATAAGGGTGGTTTTCGGTCCAAATAGGGGTGGTTTCGGGGTAATTCGGTCCAAATCGGGATGATTTTAGGGTATTTCGGTTCGGTTCGGTTCGGTCAAACAAAAATTCTGGAAAACCGAAACCGAACCGAGATGCATTTTGGTTTTTTCGGTTCGGTTTTTTTCCAGGCTGGACCGACCGAAAACCGAACCGAATTTTCGGTTTTTCGGTCGGTTCGGGTCCCGTCGGTTTTTTTTTCACCCCTAATCACTCTTACTTGGTGTGCCAAACAAGAGAGAGAGAGAGAGAGAGAGAGAGAGAGAGAGAGAGGAGGGGGGAATCCCACAACTATAATTATCTCTCCTTCCCTTTGGACTCTTTTATTGCTCATTGTTTTGCGTTTCTCGGGTATTTCACTGGATGGGTTGAGCTCTGAAAGTGTTTCTGAGGCTTCTACAACTATTTGCCTTCTGGGTGTTTGAGTTTTTGCCCAAATTAACTGAAATTTTGATGTTTTGTGGAGTTGGGTGTTCAGATATTGAAATTTGAGGTACGTGGTGTTTATCTCCTTTGGTGCCTTTTCTGTTCTTGTTTCCATTTTCCAGTGCGAGTCCTTTTATTTTCCCATTCCAAAAGGCAGGCCTAGCCTTTAGCAAAAGCAGTAGGGGATCCCACACTCATCACTCTCACTCTTCGTGCCAAACGAGAGAGAGTTTTGCAATTTGTGTGTGTTTTCAGCTGGGTGTGAGAGAGAGAGCTTTCAGATCTGAAGTTGTGGGGATAATCAATTGGGTCAATATCTACCCAATTGCAACGAGATACTCATACATATTGACTAGTGTGTGTTGGGTTTGCGTGAGATGTCTCCAATCTCCTCCATTTTCTCTCTCTTTATATGTGTGTGTGTGAGAGAGCTTTCAAATCTGTCTGTGAGACTATGGTTGGTTCTGTTCTTTCTTTTTTGCAATTTGTTTGTGTTTTTGGCAAGTTAGTCTGTGTGTATTTTTTTCTCTCTCGCTCTCTCATGGCGGCCAATCATGAAGTGTTATTTGTTGTTGTTTGTGTAGGATGTTATTATTCACGGATTTGTTTCAAGGGAGGACGCCCATTTTAAACGTGATCGGTCCGGAGACTAATCTTGTGAAACACATGCGGTTTTTCTTCGAAACATCAACACCATTCTTAAAGGGTGTTGAAAGTGAACTGTGAGTTAATTATTATACTCTCTCTCTCTTAAGTCCATAATTTTACAATTAAGATATTCTGACTTGATTTGGTACAAATACAATTGGAATTTGGGGGAAAAGCTATTCCAAATTTCACTAACCTTGAAAATGGCATGCTCAGTTTCAATGCGTTTTGTTGAGTACTATATTTTGTCTTGCATTACGTTTGGGGCGAGAATTGACTCTTTTTGTATCCGAAAAGATTGGCTCAAGTACCGAGATTCCATAAACTGGTTCTCAATGTTTGACCCTTCTTGTAAAAGACCGGAGAATATTGCGTCTCTAGCTGAATCCATCCCTACTTTACAAATACGACCAATTTACTACATAAACTTGTTCTTAAAAGAATTAGAGATTCTGGTGATGAATTAATCTCCACTCATCCAAAATTTCTATTTTTTTTTTAAATTGTCAATTAGAAGTTTCTAGCCTGGTTTTTGTTTTTTAATTTTTACGAAGTTCATGCCTTGGATGTGGTTAAGTCATTTTTAATTTTTGTTAACAAAAAGGTGCAAAGTTGTTCTTGAGGAAATCAAGAATTATTACACAAAAGCTGGCCAAAATAAGAAAACATTTGTTTGGAGAGATATACAGTATACTCATTTAATTTGTCGATTAATGTTGAGTTTGGATTCGAAACTTTTGCATATTTTTTAGAGTATCAATGCCCAACCTAAGCCGTAGTTAATTAGTAAATATTAATTAAACATAGGTACAAACAATGCTTAATTTACTTGGTATCAAACATATGTTTTCTTATGTTTAATTAATTACTACTAATTAACTACGGCTTAGGTTGGGCATTGATGCTCTAAAAAATAGACAAAAGTTTCTAATCTAAACTCAACATTAATCGACAAATTAAATGAGTATACTGTATATCTCTCCAAACAAATGTTTTCTTATTTTGGCCAGCTTTTGTGTAATAATTCTTGATTTCCTCAAGAACAACTTTGCACCTTTTTGTTAACAAAAATTAAAAATGACTTAACCACATCCAAGGCATGAACTTCGAAAAAATTAAAAACCAAAAACCAGGCCAGAAGCTTTTTAATTGACAATTTAATAATAAAAAAAGGAATTTTGGATGAATGTGGATTATTTCATCTCCTGAATCTCTGATTCTTTTAAGAATAAGTTTGTGTAGTAAACTGGACGTATTTGTAAATTAGGGATGGATTCACTTGGAGACGCAGTATTCTCCAGTCTCTTACAAGAAGGGTCAAACATTGAGAACCAATATATGGAGTCTCAGTACTTGAGCCAATCTTTTCGGATGCAAAAGAGTCAATTCTCGCCCCAACGTAATGCAAGACAAAATATAGTATTTAACAGAACGCATTGAAACCGAGCATGTCATTTTCAAGGTTAGTGTAATTTGGAATAGCTTCTCCCCTAAATTCCAATTGTAGTTGTACCAAATCAAGTCAGAATATCTTAATTGTAAAATTATGGACTTAAGAGAGAGAGAGAGTATAATAATTAACTCACAGTTCACTTTCAACACCCTTTAAGAATGGTGTTGATGTTTTGAAGAAAAACCGCATGTGTTTCACAAGATTAGTCCCTGGACCGAGCACGTTTAAACGAACGTGATGTTTCGAAGAAATTACCATGTAAAAGGAAATTTTACATGAGTTTATGACAGGTTAGTCGCCTTTCCATAAATTGAAGAATTTTTGTTTGTTATCTAGTCATTGGTTTTTTTTCAAGTAATCTACTTTGTCTTACATTATGCAGTTTGAAAACTTCGCAAACCATAATGCTTTTGATCTGCTTTCAAAGTACAACAACACACATCTTGCTTTCAATGATGGCATTCAGGTAATTGATGAGGCATAGTATTATGTAGTTACTACTGTCTTCTTCTTCTTTCGTTTAGCATTCTCTGGTTGTTTTGGAGCGTTTTATGTGGGTGTGGGTTGTGGATATCGGTGTGGCAAATAGGTTTAATATTTCTCATTTTTTTCCGTATCAGGGGACAGCGTCTGTTGTCCTTGCAGGGCTTATGACATCACTAAATTTCATTGGGGGAACCTTAGCTTAGTAGACATTTCTATTCCTCGAAGCAGGAGAGAGTTACCTTACTAGCCTTATTCACACACTCCATCTTGATTCTTATTGACAAGGGGCTCATATACCCTCCATTTAAGAACACCAGAAGATTTCTGCCCACATTGCTGCCAATGCCTATGAACTTGGTGAGACCCTTTCGTTTGCATTCATCTCATAAGGAGCATTACACAATTATAATCCCAGATCATCTATCTAACAAAACAAGGAGGTTTCTTAAGGAATATTCTTTTCTTGACAAATCTCCACCATCAGATTCAGCACATCCAAGGGTCCAAAAATATCACTCTCACAAACTAACTTTTTAGTGGCATCATAGTAAATACTTGGCATTTGGAGGGTTCTGATTATTAAGGGACTAACCCCTCTCTGTCTTCGTCGTTCCAAAAAAAAAAAGAAAAGAAAAAAAAAACCCTCTCTCTTCAAAACACTCTTGGCCCTCTCTCTCTCTCTCTCTCACACACACACACACACACATGGCCACATAACTCACAGATCGTCTCTCATCCTACAGCTCCTGCCGATTTCCAACTATTGCAGAGCCATAGGCTCTGTGTTACTGCGTCCACCTGTGAACCAGCACATGGTCGTCAGTTGGAATGATAGGTAAAACTTTGTGCATGTTGTGTTTCGTTATTTGCATCTTTGATCTAATTTCATTGTACTCCCTCCGTCCTTTTTTAAATGTGTTATTTCGTAAATCCAACTTATTAAAGAAACATCATCATTACACCTTTCACATCAACTTTTTCCTCCACTTTACACTTTTCACATCAACCTTTACCTCTACTTTCCAAAATTATCATCCACTTTTACCTATTAACTCTTTACCCACTAACTTTTCAAAAGGGCAAGATGATAATTGTACAAACTTTTACCCATTAACTTTTCAAACCACACACTTATTTAGGGACAGCCCCAAATGGAAAGTTAAACACTTAAAAAAGGGACGGAGGGAGTATTTTATATTTTGCAGGAAGCTGTGTCGTTCAAAAATTACTTGAGGTAAAGCTATTTTTCTTAGTTTTCTCAATTTTTGTGTTGAATGCTCGGGCAAATAGGTGTATGCAATATGCATGTATATGTGTTTTTGGTTGATGACAGAACATGGGAAAAAAAAATTAGAAGATGTTTAGTATTGTTTAAATCCGTTCCTCAAAGCACACATTTCTTGGTTCTTTGTCTTTTCCCCTTTCGATTAAAGGAAAAATTAGAGAGATCGCTCCCTGGCTATGATCCGTTTTTGAAATTACATTCTTTTCCGTAGGTATGCTAATCTGCTTGTGTGGGTGCCTGATTAAAAGTTCTTTTTCGATGGTATTTAAGTTTTTCTTTTAAAAGTTTTTCTTTTAAGTTTTTCTTTTCTTTTCGATGTGTTTTGTTGATTTTAGGTACACATCTTCGCTGCTTGAAATTAAATTTAGAAATTTGAGGATCCTAACCTACTATACTCCAAAACTGGTGTTATGTTATGATTATGTCGTCTTCGTTGTGTTGTTAGTGCTCATGACTGTTTCAATATGATGGAATTATGACTGTTAATAGCTTCAATATGATGGATGATAGATTGAATGCAAATGGACTACTGTAACTTTTGGTCTTTTTTTTAATACAGGTGGATTAACTTAGGGACAGTGCCACTAAAATGGTTTCATATTTCATTGTATCTTCTTTATTTTTCTTTTCCTTTTTATCATTGAGCTTGGATTGCAAATTCTGCAAGTTTTGGTTTCTTCATAGGCAGTGTCGAAAGTATTGAAACTCATATGCTTTAGTTCTTTTGCTAAATTTGGGCTTATTTACCTTTTTGGTCCCCAATGTATGGGCGAGTGGCCAATTTGGTCCCCAATGTATAAAATTGTCCAATTTGATCCTCAAAGTTTAAAATGTGGGTCGATTTAGAGCCCCTTTGGATTAAGGGAATTCGGGAGAAAAGAAAGGAAATGGAAGGGGAAGGCTTTCTCTCCCTTGTTTGGAATTTGGATGAGCAAAGCCGTGAGAGAGGGAGAGATTTGGTGAGAGAGCTGAACCCCTTACCCCCCGTTTTTTTTCTCACCAATTTTGGCGAGATTTCGAGAGAAAGGGAGCCCTGGGCTTCCGTACAACCAACGGCGACGTCGTCGAAGAACCTGCAGACCCAATTCAGCAGCGTTAATGGCGTTGGCGGAGAGAGTGGATCTTTGATTTGAAGCTTGGATTTGGTCGCCGGAGAGTCGCCGGAAATCTGCCGGAGAGAGTTTGGTCGCCGGAGAGACTCTGATTTCTCACTCCTGTTTGGATCCCTGGTGAGAAATTGTTCTCCTTTCTTCTCTTTTCTCACTAATAAGGGAGAACACTCTCCTTTCTTTTCCTTTCTTCTCCCCGCTGCCAAAGGAGCTGTTAATCCCCAGCCCTAACTCCGTCCACTTCCTCTGTCAAAATGGAGGGCAAAATAGTATTTCACCTCATTAAACATTTAAAATACACAAAAAACTGTGAACACATGGGTTAATATCTCTCTCTCTCTCAAAAACCCACAAAAATTGAAAGGAGAAGATCAGATGAAACCCAGTTCTCGAGGAACAAGTTTCAACCAATTTTTTTTCCTTATTGGAGGGTGTCTTGTGGGAGGTTGTAGATTAGTGGGGTGGTGGAGGTATCCATGGGTATCAATCAGATTAGTACCGCATAAGGATCGCCAAAGCTTGATTTGCCCTTTTGAGCAAGATCAGATTCAAGGGTTTGGAACATCGATCTGACGCGATCGCGGCTGGATTTGAGGGAAGAACATTAACTGTTTTGAGTTTTTTTTTGCCTGGGTTCGGAGGGGTCGAGGTAGGAGAGGACGCGATGGTTTTTCCGACGAGACAGCAGCGCGGATGATAAGGCGGTGGGTGGAGGAGAATGGTTTAGGTGGTAAATTTGTTGATCCTTGTGAAGGAAATTGGAGTTGCAAAGAAGGTAAAGCTAGAGAAGTGGATGCCATTGGTGAAGGGTTTTGACTAATTTTTTGTTGTTTTGATTGAGGTAAGCAGATAATGAAAATGAGACTTGAGGTGAGGCAATGAGACGGAGGAGAATTTTTATTTTTTTTTAATGTTCAATGAGGTGAAATACCATTTTGCCCTCCATTTTGACGGAGAAGTGGACGGAGTTAGGGATGGGGATTAAATCGACCCACATTTTAAACTTTGAGGATCAAATTGGACAATTTTATACATTGGGGATCAAATTGGCCACTCGCCCATACATTGAGGACCAAAAAGATAAATAAGCCGCTAAATTTGTATCAATAGGTTTCCATGAATCACCGGCACTCCAAATAAGTTGTCGTACCCGTGTCGGCACATGGGGATATGGGGGGACACGGCTAAGCATTTGTTGATTTTTGGAGGGGGACTTGGCATGGACACGAGGGGGGGCACGGCGGGGACGCAGACATGTAATGTAAGAGGACACGACAGGAAACCCTTTTTCATTTTACTATTTTAGTGCCTCCATATCTAAATTCTAGATCCTTTCTTTTAGGCTGATAGTGTTACTCTACACTTTTTGTATTTGTTGTGGAGCATTGTTAGTTTCAACCTCTTATTTTTGTATTTTGGGCAGGGAAGTAAAGAGAGAAAAGAGAAGTGTTTTTTTAAGGGAAAATATAAATCACAGTTGCTGCTTTTAATTGGTTCTTGAAGCCGTTTTTTTATCTTAAAAAAGGTAAAGACCCTCCTCAGGCATGTCGATAGAGATATTCTTTTTGTTTAGGCAAGTGATTGATTTCCACTGTTGAATTATTTCATTACCAAGTCTTTCTTTCCTTGATTCAGAAAAATGGAAACTATAGGCTGTGTTCGTTTTGGGGTTTTAGTTTAGTTTTAGTTTTGATTACATCATCATTACCCTCATTTCTCTCGCTATCTCTCTCCACTCATTACACCTTCTTACATCATCAAAATTAAACTAAACTACCAAACGAACACAGCCATAGTAATCTTAATTTGGTTGTTAGATTTGATATGTATTGAACTGCTACCATGTATCATCCTTTGATGAAGGGAGTAAAGTACCACCCCTTTTATTGAATCGAGTTCTATTAAATTAGCATTGATGCATGTCAAATTGGATCAAATGCGACATAAACTAGAGCGTCAATTGAAAATTGCCAGCGGCTCAAAGTTGAGATTGTCCACAGCCGACGTTATATAATGTGGTTGGATTCTCTGGGTTTCCAATTTTTTGTTTTGGTTTTTGCTGCCATTAACATTGGTTATGTTGGGTTAACTAACATTAATTCCATTAATTCCTGCCATTAACATTGGTTATGTTGGGTTAACTAACAGGTGTCTATTCTTCCTGCCCAACTTCAATGTTTGTTCTTGCAATCCCATTAATTCCAAAAAACTTTTAATTTTGGTTTTACTTCTTTTTTTCAGGTGTGAATGATTTCGGTGTCCATAATAGCATTGACAGAATAGTTGGCTCCCAAGTCTGGGTTGTTAGTTAAGGTTGATGTCAATTTATGTTGGTACATGTCTTTAAAGAAACAATCTGCTATGTTGAAGTTAAAGCAGTAAGTTCTTTTCTAACACAGCTTTTTTTGTGAACAATACATCATCTATAGCCCAGCTTTGTGAAGTCTTCTAGACCTCTTGTGGTATATAGTCAATAGGAATGCACCCACTTTGCTGTGAGGTACAGTTGCTTTTTTCTTTTTCTTCTGAAATTAAGAGTAGTCTAGAACATTCACTGCTTGAGAGTTCATAATCTTCAGACACGTTTCTAGCTCGGTCTTTTGAATTCATTTATGGAGAATACAATGAGTGATTTCTTTTAATGGTATCATCCCCTTATACACCTCTTTTGTTGTAGGCATTGAGGTGCACAAAAGTGAAATGGAAGAACAGCGGATGTCGAGTCGATAACTTCAGGCAACAACACTGAATGGGCTGGCTGCAATTTTTCTTTCTTGAAGTCGTTTTTAGTCTTTGGAAAGGTAAATAACCTTCTTATACATGTAGATAGAGACATCTTTTATGTACAGCCAAATGCTTCATTTAAAGTGATCGTGGTTGATCGACTAGTGATTGATGGCGTCACTGACTCTAGATATTGTTTGCTCTCAGTATTTTTTTGTAGTGGCTTTTGAATGACTCCCTCTTGAAAATTACCAATTTCTTTCTCATTTTCTTTTTAGAAATTAATGACTCATTGGCTACGTTTATTTCTATGTTTCTGGCAGTGCACTGGATGCAATAGGCTTTTCGAATGGTTTGTTTCTCTCTCATCATGTTGTTAACATGTTTGTGGGGAAACCACATGCATTTGTGAGAATGCATTCCTGTTGCATATGGTTTTGCATAGTGCAGCATTGGTCAAATGGTGTTCGGGAAAACATTAAGTGTTGCAATCGGGTGAGCACCGAAGGAGATTACTACATGATTTGCTTTTTGGGTAGGAGGTGAAAGACAACGTCAAAGCCACTGTAGGGTAGAATACTGGTGGTGATTGTTGGCTTGGCAATGGAGAGTTAATCTACTGGAGGTTTCTCTTTTCTTAAAGTGTAAGGAAGTTCAAAGGTTTTTTTTTGGGCTTGGTAATGGTGTATGAGTTTATTGCTCGGTAGCAATTAGACATCGGAGTTTCTACTGTTCTAATTGCTTTCATGATTGTGGGCTAATGCCAATGAGTTGAGACGTAAGGTCTCCACTGCATTAGAACTTTTCAGTTTTTGTCTCCACTGCATTAGACTATAGCTCCCAAATACTGGTTTTGAATTTTTGTTTTCAGTTGAGTTTCATGATTTATTAGCTTGACTTTTTTCTCCCAACTACTGGCTTTGAATTCTTCTTTTTTGTACCGACTTTTCTTGGTTTTGCAGATCTAGGTCTCAATGTTGTGAAGCCAAATTTCTAACGCGGTTCCTCTCTCCCGGCCGGACTGCCTCACCCTCCAACACGTGTAGCTTCGTGGCGTGGATTCATGGAAGGAGGATCTTCCATTAAAGTATGTCAAGCGTCAACTTTCCAATAGGGTGTTTGGCAGGGTGTATGACCTCAACTTAGCCTCTTAGTTGTGGGGAAATCTAGAATCGTAATGAAATTAAATCAGTTTGCTGGGTACCCTTTAGGGCATTGGTTCTCTCCTTTCAACTCATCGCTGGAGTTTTTGTTTGTCTCTACCTCACACATGTTTGGTCATTGGCATCCTTTTACCCGATATTTATCTTTTGTTGAGTTTTAATAAAATCTTATTGCCAATCAAAAAAGTTGAGTGCAAATTACCGTCAACGTGAGGCACGGGCAAGCCCTCTTTCGTTTATATTATCGTGTTTATTTATTGTGGGTAGGTTTGGCTACTCGTCTCCCTCGACCGAAAGATCTCATCGCTTATGCTGAGAGCGGCATGTATAGCCCCAACTGCAGAAGTCACCGGTGAATGAGATAATCTAGTTTTGGTCACACCAGTAGTCCAGTCCAGTGAGTGAGTTATGATGTTTTCACTATTCATCTTTCGTTGGCCTTTTTCTTTTTTTGGTTCTTTTTTGAAAAACAATTTTCTGGATTTTCTCATGAAATGTAACTCGTGCGATTGGATACCTAGAATCATGCTGGGGACTGGTAGTTAGGTCAGTAAAGATCATGTTTTAGCTTCGCCAAATGTTGCGTTCTATCAATAATTTTTCACATTACCCACCAATTACGGGGTGTGAAAGAAAATTATACGCGATAACCATCGTTTTCTAGTTCAGTTCTTTTATCGAGTATGATTTAGAGGCTTCAGCAATTGTGGCTCCTAATTTTGATGCTAAATAGTAAAAATTCCTTCTTTTTTATTTTATTTTTTATTTAGGGAATTGATATTGACATTTCCTATTTTAACATTGACACTCTTTTTTGTCTCTATTTGATGAAGTTACCAAACCACCCTCGTACTTTAGAATAACATTTTCTCTTGCTTTCACAACTACAAGAGTGATTTAATGGCTTCAACTAATAGAGACAAAAAGGTAGAGTGTCAATATCAATTCTCTCTTTTTTTTTTTAATAAAAAAATAGTGCTAATAACTACTAGCTAGCAATCCTCTACCTTGGTCAGACAAATATTTGACTAGTGGCTTTGGTTCGTTCCTGCAGGGACAGAGGGGGGTGCTGCGCAGCTTTGGGCTCCATGCAGGTATCGTTCTGACGATCGGAAACGTCCACCGCGTAGAGCTCGTCGAGTATTACAACTTCACCAAAAATCAACTAGATCAAATATCGTTAAGTCTCTCATCGGAACTAAAATAAGTTGAAAAAAATGAGTTCAATGGGTTTCATCCAGTGTTTCAAGTTTTATATGCTCTGATTTTTTTTCAAGTTATATGTGTTCCGATAATGCATTCAACGATATCCGATTGAATTGATTTTTGGTGGAGTTGTAGTACTCGACGAGCTCTATACAGTGAATGTTTCCGATCGTCGGAACGATGCCGGCATGTCGCCTAAAGCCGCCGCACATCACGTTGTGGTTGCGCAGCACCCCCCCTCTGTCCTGCCTGCAGTATTACTCCCTCCATTCCTAAATAATGGTCTACTATCAAAAGACGCGTAATTTTTGAATCAAGAAATAAAATGCTTCCGAGCAGAATTTTTAAAATTTATTGGCACTAAGTTAAAAGAACTACTTAAGCTCTTTATTTTGAGGTTAATAAATATAAAAATTATACTCACAAGCATTTTATTTCTTAAATTGAACATCTTTTCATAGTGCACTTGGTTCTAAAAAGCTAATTTTCCATCTTTTTAGTAAGATATTTTCCCAGTTGGCCTAAAATAAGGAAATTGCAACAAAAAACTATCGTCTCGAAAGTGCCATTTTTTTTGTTGTTGGAGGTATTAGCGAGGAATATTTCCTCGCCCACTTTCCTTGCCTATACTGTGTCGCAAAAGCCTATCACAAGGAAATAAAATTTCATCACTAATTTTTGAGAATTTGCGCGGAAATATTCCTCGCCAAATTTAATATATTTTGTTGCGAAAACAGAAAATTTCCTCGCCCAAACAATGCTTGCCAAATGAACGAAAATAATAAGTCAGGAATAAATTCCTCGCCATTGACAAACAATTGGCTTGCGTGAAATTGTTACAATTGTATGCGTCTCTAGTGTTATAAATTATTGCTCGTTTTCACACAAAATATTCACACACCGTACTTACGGACAACACTACTTTTTAGAAGGTAACATCGACATTACTCCCTCCGAAAACCTAGAAAGGAAATATTTATTCAGTAATCACATAAGGAATTATTAAAACTTCAGTAAGGAAATGCAAAATTATTCCCCAAATTTACCCAAAATATAAAATAAAATCCCCCAACAATGTTTTCTTCTCCCGTGAAATTATATAAAGGAAGCACAAATACACATATTGCTACATGCTCTTCTCTTCCACGATATCACACAAACATCACAGAGCATCTCTTTCAATCTTATCTCCTCTTCTGTTTATTCAATCCATAAAGGTTCGGATCTCTTCATCTTAATCACTCTAGCAATTGTGGTAATTCGTGTTTTTTCATTCTTTCCTTTTGTTTGAACAACCCATGCGCGTGCAGTATGTATGAACCGAGATTCACTCGTAATGATCTCCTAAATGATTCCTCATGTGATGCAAAATGGGACCTATAACGAGTACATTTAACGATTCAAATAGTTTGTGTTAGTTTTTTCCTATTATTGTGGCCTACTAGCCTCCACGTTTTGTACATGTTTGTTGCCGATGGGACTATTATCAGATAAGCCAATTAAGGTTAAGGTTCATTATGGTAACTAATTAGATAGAATACTCACCCCTTATACCTACGATTCTTTTCCATCAATAAAAGTTATTGGGATATTATGAAAAGTTAGAGAAAGAGGAGAAGGTGAGCCAAGTTTGCTAATAATTAGGGTTCTCAGTTTTCAGAGAATGAGAGCCTCTCTCTCCTATTACTTTTCCATACTCTCACCTTTCGACCACCGATCTCTTACCCACCAAACCTCGCCCTTTCTGCGCCTCATCACTACACCACTACCTCTTGCCTTCCACCCCCACCGTCCCAACTCCTCCCGTACAAAACCCTCTCTCTGCTCCACCGCCTCACCCACCCAGTTACCCTCTCTCTACCACCCATCCAACCCTCCCGTGTTCCTCTCCATCTATGGCGGACAACGATTTCCTCGATTTGGAGGAAGGATCCTTGATTTTGATGTGTTCAAGATCATTGCTTAGTGGGGAAAATCATACACCACAAAACCCTAAACCCCTTGCTTTTTCTAACATCCTTGAGTGCAGGAAGACTAGATCCCGAGTTCTCCATCGTCCCTTGGGCTAATAACATCTTTCTATTCCATTTTGTTGAAAAGGAAGACATGAAGCGAGTCCGGCTCGAGGGCCCTTGGTCAATCATGAACAACACTCTGGTTCTCCACCCATTGGAAGAGGGAGGCGTGGTAGGTGATGTGGTTTTCACGAAATGCCACTTTTGGGTTCAAGTCCATGGTCTGCCAAAATGACCCGTGTCAACGCCGAACTTATAGGCCGTCGGTTCGAAAACCTCCTTTTTGTGGAGGCTACTAGCGATGGTCTTCTCCTTAATCAAGTTTTCTCCGGATAAGGGTTGAAATCAACTAACACCTCTTCCCGAGGTTTTTGGCTTAATTGCAACTGAACGGATAGATGGATCTGCATATGAAAAGCTCTTCTTGCCATTACGCAGAACGACAACAAGAGCATAAATTTGTTAACTTGATGAAGGGCAATGGACCGGAGATGAAAACCAGGGCGAGCCAAAGGCAGCCAATTATTCCGGGCACCGCTTTCAAAAATTCTCCAAGGCGAGGAACCAGTGGATGAGCTTATCCGGCAGAAGACGGCGGCCGCGTTCCGAAGCCGAGAGATGGTGGAGCGTGGAATTTGGGCAACCCTATGGAGCGCGTGAACCTTGATCCCCAAGACAACCGCACCAACGTAGTGGGATTGCGGCCTACACAATCCCCTGATTTAGCCGACACTGCCAATCTGCCAGGTGTCATCTCTCCCTTGGTTCCACGTACTAACATTATCGATGTGCCTAATTTCATTTTGTCGCCACACCAAACCACACCTGGGGTGCACACAAACCACCCCAGCTCAACCCCTATCAACGTTTTTGGGCCTACAAACCTACTCCCTCCGTCCCATTTTAAATGCTCCCTACGAATATCCGTGCCATTTTCAAACGTCTATATCTTTTTATTGGTAATGTTTTCAAAGTTTTTAAAAAATTTGTCTAATAGAACTAATTGAGATCTATCAAATAAGATCCATATTGCATATATAATACATTATAGAATAAAAACTACAAGAGTTTTAAAAAGGCACGCATAACCGTAGAGAGCATTTAAATTGGTACGGAGGGAGTATCTATTATCCCCAACCCATTTCAAAACCCATCTTCACCAAATCACCCCTTGACCCAACACAAAATCCAAACCCACTTCCCCTCTCCCTTAGCCCAATACAGAAAACAAACCTTCCTAATCTCTCCATCAAGCCCATGAAACCAACGGACTTTAACCATACTAGCCAAATCAACCCCTCCAGCCCATCGAACCCTCCATATTTTGTGACAGAACCAACGTAGCCCTACTAAATCCGACCCACAACCCAACTCTACCTTCCTACCCATTTGCTCCGGCCCAACCACACATGAAGTCCCTAGCCCAACCACACATGAGGTCTCTAACTTTCGATCGATCCCCAAACTATCAATATAGACATCCCAATCACCAACGTCTTCAAAACCTTATCCATCAAAAGAAAGCTTCAACCGGATACGATGATGACCCTAAACCCAAACTTCTCGAATCTGCGCCCCGGTTGCCAAACCCCATACCTAATTCCGACATTACAACACCCTTACCCACCATCCTCTTTCCAAACAACCACAAACCGGTTGCAACCATCAAAACTCCCCCACGCCAAAGAATTTCCAAATCTCCCCGATTGAATCGAAGGCCGGGAAAGTTTGATGTCTCGAACTAAATCTTTTTGATGTCCACGTTCTACCACACTCCTCTTCCATGGTCGAGACGGTGCTTCGGCTCCATGAGCAATAATGTAGGGCGTTAATCGTCCACCGGCTCGATGTTGATGATCGGTGCGGGGATGGGCGACCACGACATTCCGAGATCCTCCGAGGGTTGTGCTCAACCCATCGCCCCACGGTGGTCTTCCTTATGGAGACGAAGAACGGGCAAACTATGCTCGAGAGAATTCGTAGGAGCCTCCGTTTTACTAATAAATGCTATGTCAATCCAGAGGGCACATCTGGAGGCTTAGCACTTTGGTGGACTGATGAAGTTGACATCGAAGTTCGGAAAAAATCCAAAAATATCATTAGAGTGGTAATGTCCTCTAGTTCTCTTAACTTTGTTTGGGCTACTACCTTTCTTTATGCACCCCCTAAACGCTTTGTGATAGATCTATTTTGTCTTTTGTGAAAATGGCGGGAGAAAGTCATATGCCTTGGCTGTTGCAATGAGATCGGTTCATTTGGGAAAAACAAGGAGGGGTTTGTGTGCAACAACACTCGTATTGAGTTCTTCCAAAACTTAATTTCTCAATGTGCTCTCATGGACTTGGAATTTAAGGGCAATGCCTTCACTGGACCAACAACCAACTTGGAGAAGCAAATATCCGTGAAAGGATAGAGCGAGCCATGGCAAATGTGGAGTGGCGTAAAAAATTCCCCAAAGCTCAAATCTTTCATGAGGTGTTTTTGGGATCGGACCATTGCCCCCTTTTACTCAATCTCGAAAATTATTCGGGTTTGAAACTATGTGGTCCACCCATCCCGGATGCCCCAATATTATTTCATCTGCTTAAACATCAAGGGGGTCCAAAATGTTCCAACTTACCCGGTGAAAAATTCTTTGACAGAGCTAGTGACATGGAGCCGCTTGGTTTGGCAACAACAAGGCTGAAATTGGAGATTGAAGAGCCAACTTGCTTCTATCCAAGATCCCTTCCATCTCCTCGACCTTGGCGAGAGACAAATTAGGGAGGAGATTGAAGTCCTTCTCGGCACGGAGAAATGTATTACCACCCGCGCTCTCGCATCTTTGGCTTCAATATGGGGACGGGAATCTTTGCGTTTTCACGCTTGTTGTCCAACAAGGCGCGGAACCAACTCCTCCGATTAAAAGATGAAAATGGGGGGAATGGCTCGGAGGAGAAATCAATCATCAAGCTGGGTAGGTATTTTTCTACTTTTTTCAGGGAGTAATCACGGGAACATGGATGCGACCATCTCGGCTATTCCCGATCTCCCATGACATGAACCTCTCTCTTACTCGTCTTTCAAATGAGGAAATTGAGCTTGATTTTCCGCTTAGGGCTCTCAAGGCCCCCGTAATTCTTTTATCGCTGTTGGGGGACAGGTTTGAGACAACTTCTCACGCTGTTTTCTTTGAATCGGGATACATTCTCAAGGAGTTTAATGTCACCAATTTGGTCCTTATACCAAAACCCCTGCTCCTGATTTCGGCCCATTTCTCTGTGCAACTTGTGCCTCAAAATTATCACTAAGACTTGTGAACAGGATTAAACCTATATTCATCATTTCTCCACAACAATGTTTTCGTTCCCGGCCAGGATAGCATCATCATTGCCCATGAATGTTTCCATCACATGAAGATAACTAGAAGAGAGGTCAAACCACAATTCAACTTGGACTTCAATAAAGCATACGGAACTAGAATGGGACTTTAGTCATGAAGAAGATGGGTTTCCATAAATCCAATGGGTTATGCAAAGTGTATCAACCGTCGATTTAACATCTTTGCAAATGGAGAAAAGGGCAAGCTGTCAATCCATCTCGAGGACTCCGTCCGACCCCCTTTCACCATACCTATTTCTTTTGGTTATCGATGCCCTTTCAAAGCTCTCCAAGGATCTCGCTAACCACAAGATTTCAGGTATTACGCTCATGCCCTCCTGTCCCACCATATCCCACCTCTTCTTTGCAGACGATGCCATTCTGTTTTTGAAAGCAAACAAGGAGGAATGTGCTCATATTCTTAATACTCTTGAGATATACAATGCGGCTTGGGCGGCTTGTCAATTTCAACAAGTTTGAGTTTTCATCCAATACAGTTGTGGCGTTACGAAGGAGATCAATGGGTATGCCCCTCCTTAGCAAATCTACCAAATATCATTTTCTAGGTCGCTCTAAAGTCGAGGCATACAATTTCCTCCTCGAAAGAACCCTCCTCAAGCTCCAAGGGTGGAAGCAAAACCAACTAACACAAGCTGGCAAGGAGATAATGATCAAACATGTTGTACAAGCGATCCCCTCATATGCAATGGCATGCTTTGCCCTACCAAAGAAGTTTTGTGATAAACTAAACACATATGTCTCTAACTTTTGGTGGGGAGGTGACCCGGACAACAAAGGTATTCATTGGACCACTTGGAGACGGGCTACGCAATCAAAATTTGAAGGAGGTTTGGGCTTCCGGGATTTTAAAGCTTTCAACCTTTGCGATGCTTGCTAAACAAGGTTGGAGGCTCACCATCAACCCTCACTCATTTTGGGGAAAAGTCATGAAAAGTGTGTATTACCCTAATTCTGATTTCCTGCATGCTTCAAAAGGTAGACAACCCTCCTGGGCTTGGTCTAGCCTCATTCAAGGCAGAGAAATTTTGTTAAAAGGTATAAGATGGCGGTGGGAATGGCAACTCAATCCTCTTTTGATCGATAATTACCCATCTCCAAAGATTTCAAAGTTCACCTTTGCCCGACCTTTGTTCGTAGTTTATGCTCGTGATCTTATTGATGCAAGAACAAAGTCATGGAAGGAACAAGACCTCGAGCTTTGGTGTCAAAGGAAGAAGGCGACGCGATTCTAAGCATCCCAATTTCCCAATGTGGCAAAGAAGATTTCCTCATTTGGCATTTCACCCCGAATGGGATGTATTCTGTAAAATCTGGATACCACCTTGCTCTCGCTGATTCTGAAGCAAAACTGTCCCCTATAGCCTCCACATCCTTCCAACCACCTAAGGGATTTTGGAAGTTCATCTGGAACCTTAGTGTACCACCAAAGTTGAAGCATTTTTGGTGGAAAGCTTGTTGCAACTTATTGGCTACCAAAGAGAACCTTCATTGCAATGTGTCCCATCTGCTCTAACCCGAATCAATAGAACACCTCCTTTTCAAGTGTGACTACTTGTTCTTTGCATGGTTTGGGAGCTCATTTAACATACAAAGTGGATTTGGCGATCTCGTCTGTCATGAAGTGGACCATAGCCATTATGGATCACTTTAATTCAGCAATAGATTGCCATAATTTTATGAGCCAATGTGTTTGCCTGGCTTGGCATATTTGGAAAATGAGGAACGATTGGGTTTTTAATGCTACCCCAGTTAATCCTCTTCTTGCAATGGACAGAGCCTCCTTCACTTGGAAGGAATTTCACAATAGCAGGATCCTTCGAGGGTCCCAAGAGCATAATCTTGGTCTTATCCCAGATCGATTGGATGCCTCCTAAAGAAGGGGGCCGAAGATTAATTGTGACGTTTCTTAGCCAAAAGGAAGCACTTGAAGTGCCATTGCCGTGATTACGAGGGATAATAAGGGACAAATTCGACGGCCGAGCTACTAGAATTCAAGCTACATCATCACTCCTTGGTGAAGCACTTGCGATCGGTTGGCTTTCTCTCTTCTTCCCGCCAACCATCTCCAACATGTCTCCGTAGAAAGTGATAACCAAAGAGTCATCAAGCTTTGCTCCACGAAAATGTTCCCCCTTGGGAATGCGCTTCCATTTTTGTGATATTAGAGCCTTTGCACAGAGTGCAAATTGTTCTTTCTCTTGGATCCCCAGAACTTGTAATAGAGGTGCAGGGCTTGCTACCCATTTTCTTAAGGGCACTATTCCTAGTATCGGGTCTCAAATCCCCCTCCCATCTATTTTGCCTCTTTTGAGGTTTTATGATCTATAAAATTGTCTTCCAGTTCAAAAAAAAAAAGTTTGCTAATAATTAGGGTTATCACGTCTGATTTTGATTTCATAGTTCTTGCCTCGCGTTGAGGTTTTAATATATCTTGTAGTTTTTCTTTTTCTGTTTTTTTGTTCCGATTTCCTAACACTCAAAGTATTTTGTATTATAACAGAGCATTAGAGAGAAGAATGGACTCCTCCTTGGTGGATCGAATCTCCCAATTGCCTGAACCAGTCAAGCATCACGTCATGTCGTTCTTGCCTTACATGTATAGAGTACGTACCAGCATATTGTCCAAGAAATGGCAAAACGCAATGGCATCGTACCCTGTTTTAAATTGCTATGAGTCCATGTTTGAAGAAGGAGATGTGAGAGAGGAAGATCCAACAAAAGAAAGAGAGAGAAAACTCAGATTCATGAACATGGTTGACAACTCCATCTTAAAGCTCTACAACAGTGGCATGACCTTAAACGGTTTCAATTTGAAACTAGTTCTTCCCAAGTTTGATGATCACGATTTCTGTCTCCGCGTTGACAATTGGTTAGAAATATTGGTTTCAAAGATTAAGGTGAAAGAGCTTTTCATTAACTTCGAAGGCTACTATGCTAATTTTCATGAAATGAGCAATCGTTATCGTCCACACTGCATTTTGCCCCAAATCATTTTTGGTTCAAAGTCATTATTGACTGTTTTAAAGCTACAGAACTGTGCTATCGAACACCTTGTTTTTGATGCTTGTACCAAGTGTGAGTCCCTTCGAGAGGTCAGTTTGGTAAATGTTTCTTTATCCGAGGAAATTCTTCGAAAGATCTTACTTTGTTGCTCGTCATCCCTTATAAAGCTTCGACTCATGGATTGCTCAGGGGTGAAGAATATTCGTCTCTCTGGTCTTAATAAACTGAACAAGGTAACGGTGATGGACAGTGACGAAGAAAGATTAGAAAGGATTGAGATTGAAGCACCCAGTCTTGGATCTTTTCAGTGTTGCGGGTGGAGGACAACGATTAGAGTTTCTTTGGTTGATTGTGTAAATCTCCAAGAGTTGTACATAGCGGATCCCTTTGTTTGGGAACAATTTTCAGACGATATTGGTTCCAAATATCCGCTTCTCAAAACATTGAGCATAAGTAATTGCTGTAGGTTGAGGAGGTTTGAGATTTCAAGTCTTCAGCTTGAAAGATTGTCATTACAGAATGCGAAATTTGTCAGTGAAGCTATTATCAAGACTCCAAGCCTATCTTCATTTGCGTTTGATGGCAATCTCTCGTGTATATCATCATTCCCAACGGACACTTCAAGGCAATGTGGAACTAAGCTAGTGATGCTAAACGCTCATGTGACCATTCTATGGTTCCGTAAACTGAAAAAATTCCTTACAAAATTTGGCGTCCACAACGTAGTCGTATGGATAACTAGCATTTCTCGCAAGGTATGGTTACTATAAAAAGCTTACGTTGGTAAATACTATTCTCTTTCAGTTGATAGCAATGGATAACTCCTTTTCACTTTCACTTTTACCCCTTGTTCATTAATTTGTGCTTTCATTTGTTGCTTGATCCCTTTTTGTATGATGGACGATATTGAAAGGTTATGACATTTAATTGGGATGATGTGAGAGATATTACCTTTCCTCCACCATGTCACGTGAAGTACTTGGAGCTACATGCATGCTCATGGATCGAAGGGGACAAGGTGGAGAGTCTTTTGGATGGCTTACTTTGGAGTTGTCGTCCTGAAACTCTGTCAATAGAGCCATTTGAGGAAAATTTCATAGATTTTGCAATGGTATATGTTACAAATAGATAGGCTTATAAGGGATTTTAACTTTGTTGTTATTTTTTGCCGTCGTACACGCTTAAAAAACCGTAATATGTTTTTGGCACTGCAAAGCACTAATATGCGATTGATTAATTTCAGGTACTGTGTGAAAAGTTTCTTAGCCAAAACAACAGGGAAAACTGTTGCGGTTCTTGTTCTGTCGCATGCTGGGTACACTATGTGAAAGATGTCAAGATCGCATTATTTGTTGGGTCTGATGAGGAGGCTCTCGACTGCCAATCTTTATCACAAGCCTTGCCAACTCTCACAAAAGGTGATAAAATCAGTTTTAAATTCATATGGTGACTCCTTTAATTTTGCACTCGCTATCTCAATGTGTGTTTTTCCGGTTGGTAATTGGTACGTACCAACATAATTGAGATGCTTGTCTCCCATTGTGATGCTATCGTTATTAGTACGAGTTTAATCTTTGTAACCCGTTCCTCAAAGATTAATAAAGTTTTTTTTTTGCTTAAAAGAAAATCAAAACATTACTTGGCGTGATATCATTTTTTATATTTGAATTAGCCAACCCATTGGTTGGTAATCAGTTTGATTTGGTTTGGTTTGCTGAAGAAATGGAGTCAATGGACTTCCCTCCTTTAAAATCAGATTCCCCCCAAAAGTAAGTTTGAACACATGCACTAGATCAAGGTTCAAAGGTGCAAGGTGTTTGCTTATTTTGCAAAAATGGGCTTCGGGTGAAAGACAACTTATTTGTGCGAACTTAATTGTCTTTATGTTAAAGACAAATGTGTGGTGTGTTAAGTTAATCCGAAATTTCTTCGGATTTAGACCAAATGTAAGGACCATTTTGGTGGCTCATGAAATCGCAAAAGTCTAAAAAGAAATTTTGAAGATTAATGAAAGATTTTATATATCTTATCAGGGCAGTGAAAAAACAAATTGTGGTTATCAATATGACAAGATGTGCTTGCAAATGTATGTGCAAAGAAAGAGACAATCACAATACCAAGAATCCTGTCTTGCATAAGGAAATTGGTGAGAGCATTTTGTAATGGGGTTTCGATTACAAGTCCTATTTGTCATGGGCAAAAGTTTGGTCTTAAGGTGTCTGGGCATTTTGTTAATAAAGATTGTTATAGCTTTCCCGGGGAGAGATCTAAGGCTGAAGCTATCTTAAAAATGGAAAGGAGGGTGAATAGATCCAAGAGGAAGAATTGGAAGAAGTTTATTTCTGAGTTTGGAATTAAGGCAGCAAAATTTTCATCTTTAATAAGGGGGTATCTTCTTCTTCTATCTCTTCTGTTGGCATTCGAAACAGAAATTCTATTTTATTCAAGAATACTCATAAGGTATAAGGTGATGGATGTAGCGGCTAATTTGGGAGTTAAGTGGGAAGGAACTTTAGTTTGAAGGACTTGGTTGAAATAAAAGAGTAGAAAATTACAGGTATGGAGAACGCTTAACAACATCATGCGGAGTTAGAAGAGCGTGAACTTTTTGATAGAGAGGACGATGGATCTCTTTTTTTGGAGTTTTGGCCTTCCTTGTTTTGGGGTTTGCGCTTTGGGTCCTCTTCTTTTTTTTTTTTGTGTGGAGGTTTTGGGTCTTTAGGTAAGGGCGGATGGAGGGGGCGTGCAAGAAGGGTATTTGGGAATTGGGGGATGGTGCTGTCCCTAAAGGGACAACATCCATGTTGTCTCAATTTGAGCCGTCCGTACTCGGCAATGGACGGCTCGGATTTGTTTGGTAGTGGACGGTTCGGATTGTTTTGGACAAGATGTGATCCGAGCCGTCCATCTCCAAGCACGGACGACCCAATCGGACAACATGGATGTTGTCCTCCCTAAAGGGACAGCACCCACCCCGGGTTGGCCCCTGAACTCCCCCCCAATTTTCTTCCTACTTATAGTATACTTTTGAATTTGTTTTCGTAAAATTACTAAAGAGTGGTCCATGCAAACTAGGTGAAATTAGCAATCCTACGTCCACTACTGTCTTGAGGTGTTTCTTGATCTTTTTGGTGTCTCTAGTTTTTTGATGGTGTGCCATTGTCCCATTAATTTTTGTTTGTTTCTCTTCAAAGATTAATAAAAAAATTCGCTTAGAAAAAAAAAAAAAAAATTGGCCTAATCGAACTGATCCCATTTCATTTAGCTATTTTTAGCTTGAAACAGTCACGTGATTTGGTACATGGGGCCAACCGAAAATTGGACAATTTGGGGTTTGTATTCTCTCAATTCTAACTCAGGGCTTTGGTTATCATAAATGACCAAATGAGATGGGATCTTTGTGCTCTCACTATATAAACCTATGGAATGATTAAGATATCTTTCCTAAAAGAGAATATTCACACTCCTTACCTAAGGAAAAGGTAACATTGACAGTCTGCCAGGGGAGAAGAATTTGGGTACGGGGGGAGGTACCACGTGGTACCCTCTCGGTGAATCCGAGCCATTCAACATCGCAACTAACGGTCCTGATTAAAAGTGCTGTCTGGATTTAAAAGAAAAAAAAACAAAAAGTGCATTTCAATCCGAGCCGTCGGATGCTTTTTTGGACGGCCCGGATGCACCAAACGGGTACCACGTCGCCCATACCCTATTTGCGCCCAAGGTTTTCTCCTGCCAGGGGATGCCCCTATTGTTCTTTTGTAAGCTTCATGCGGTTCCGTTAACACAACGAATAACACAACATTTGACACAAATTTTTTTTGTGAACCCCACTTGAATGATCGGAGCCGTTCAGTTTATTTAAAACATGTTTTTAAGATTACTTGTAAAAAATCAACTCATTTGAATATCGGTAAGGACTTGATCAGATAATTTAGTCGATTCCTGTCAGATTTTACAGGATAAATTTGAATGAACCGATCAAGCCTTTACCAATATCCAAATGAGTTGATTTTTTACAGGTGATCTTAAAAACATGTTTTAAACAACTCCAACGGCTCTGATTGTAAACGTGGGGCTCCGATTATTGTTGTGTCAAATGTTGTGTTATTCGTTGTGTCCATGGAACCACCCGTTTAGTGAAATAAACTTTACTTACCAAAAAAACATTGACATTACTTCCTCCGAAAACCTAGAAAGAAATAAAATATTTATTCAGCAATCACGTAAGGAATTATTATAACTTCACAAAGGAAATGCAAACTATGTTCCCAAAATTTACCAAAA
The DNA here is from genome assembly GCA_016920895.1 of Vaccinium myrtillus. Lineage (NCBI taxonomy): Eukaryota > Viridiplantae > Streptophyta > Magnoliopsida > Ericales > Ericaceae > Vaccinium > Vaccinium myrtillus. The sequence continues at coordinate 1,559,024 of CM029272.1, read as the reverse complement.
AAAATAATATCCCCAACAATATTTACTTCTCCTTTGAAATTATATGAAGGAAGCACAAATAGTAATACTCCCCAATCATTACTTATATTTCTCTTATCTACGTACAAGATTGCTACATGCTCTTCTCCAGGATATCACACAAACACACAGAGCAATCCATAAAGGTTAGGATCTCTTCATCTTAATCACTCTAGCAACATGTGGTAATTCGTGTTTTTTCCTTCTTTTCTTTTGTTTGAACAACAACCCATGTGCGGGGGGAGTATGTATGAACCAAGATACTCTCATGTGATAATAAATTAAATAATTCCTCATGTGATGCAAAATAGTTTATTTACCGATTCAAATAGTTTATTTTATAAGTCTAGATGTGTTTAATATATGTGCATAATATCAAGTTTATTGAACATCGGTATCTATCTGTTCTAATTATATTTGTTTGAAGATAATTAAGACGGTCAGAGTCTAACCGTCTTAATTGTTTGAAATTCTCTTCAAACAAATATAATTAGAACAAGCTTTTACCGATCATTAATAAACTTGATTTTTGACATGAACATCTAAATTTAGTTATGAAGAGCACTTTAACATGTAAAAATTATCATATACATTGTGAATATTCTTAGAGCTTTTTAATAGTATATAAAAAGTAACTCCAATATGCTTTGAGTTTTCAGATTGAACAAGTATTAGAGAGAGAAGAATGGACTCCTCCTTGGTGGATCGAATCTCCCAATTGCCTGAACCAGTCAAGCATCACGTCATGTCGTTCTTGCCTTTTAGGTACAGAGTACGTACCAGCATATTGTCCAAGACTTGGCAAAACGCAATGGGTTCATACCCTGTTTTAAGTTGCTATGAATCCATGTTTGAAGAAGGAGATGTGACAGAAGAAGATCCAACAAAAGAAAGAGAGAGAAAACTCAGATTCATGAACATGGTTGACAACTCCATCTTAAAGCTCTACAACAGTGGTATGACCTTAAACGGTTTCAATTTGAAACTGGTTCTTCCCGAGTTTGATGATCAAGATTTCGGCCTCCGTGTTGACAATTGGTTAGAAATATTGGTTTCAGAGATTAAGGTGAAAGAGCTTTCCATTGACTTCAATGGCTACTATGCTAATTCTAATAAAATGAGCAAACGTTATCGTCCACACTGCATTTTGCCCCAAATCGTTTTTGGTTCTAAGTCATTATTGACTATTTTAGAGCTACATAACTGCATTGAGATTGAAGCACCCAGTACAAAAATTGAAGAGTCTGTTGGACGGCTTACTATGGTGTTGTCGTCCTGAAACTCTCTCGATAATGGAGGAATTTTATGAGGAAGCTATCATTATTTATGCGAAGGTACATGTTACAAGGAATTTTAACTTTATTGTTATTTTATTTTGTGTTTAAAAAACCGTAATATGTTTAATATGCGATTGATTAATTTCAGGTAATGTGTGAAAAGCTTCTTAGCCGAAACAACAACAGGGAAAACTGTTGCGGTTCTTGCTCTGTCGCATGTTGGGTACACTCCGTGAAAGATGTCAAGATCGCGTTGTTTGTTGGGTATGATGAGAAGGCTCTCAGCTGCCAATCTTTATTACAGGCCTTGCCTACTCTCAACAAAATGTTTGTTAAAAACAAAAGTCGCAAAATCAGTTTCAAATTCATATGGTGACCCTTTTTCCACTCGCGATCTCACTGCGTGTGTTTCCGGTTGGTAGGTGCCAACATAATTGAGTTGAGATGTTATCGTTATTAGTTTGAGTTTAATCTTTGTAACCCGTTCCTCAAAGATTTATAGAGTTTTTTTTGCTTAGAACAAAATCAAAACGTTTACTTAGCGTTATATCAATTTTTATATTTGAACTGCTCAAGAAATGGAGTCAATGGACTTCCCTCATGAAAAATGAGATTCCCCCAAAGTAAGTTCGAACACATGCACTAGATCAAGGTTCAAATTAATGCAAGGTGTGTTTTCTTATTTTGCAAAAATTGGCTTCGGGTGAAAGACAACTTATTTGGGCTAACTTAATTGTTTTTATGTTAAACATAAATGTGTGGTGTATTAAGTTAATCAGAACATGTCTTTGTATTTAGCCTAAACGTATGGACCTTTTTCGTTGTTCAAGAAATCTGAAAAGAAATTAACCTAAACATAATCAGTTATATGTACTTTGATGGAGATGGAGTTAGAAGAGGGTGAACTTTCTGATAGAGAGGACGATGCATGATGCATCTCTTTCTTTGGAGTTTTGGCCTTCTTTGTTTTGGGGTTTGCACTTTGGGTCTTCTTGTTTTGGAGGTTGTGGGTCTTTAGGCAGGGGTAGATGGAGGGGGGTGTTGCAAGAGGGGTATTTGGCCATTGCACTACCCCCAATTTTCTTCCTATTTATAGTACGCTTTTGATTTTTTTTTTTTTTGGTAAAATTACTAAAGAATGGTCCATGCAAACTAGGTGAAATTAGCAAACCCTGCATCCACCACTGTCTTTAGGTGTTTCTTGATCGTTTTTGGGTGTATCTAGTATTTGCCGGTGTGCCCTCGTCCCATTAATCTTTGTTTGTTTCTCTTCAAAGATTAATAAAAAAATTTGCTTAGCAAAAAAAAAAAAAAGTCCCATTGGCCATATCAAATTGATCCCATTTCATTTAGCTGTTTTTAGGTTCAAACAGTCACATGATTTGGTGTACATGGGGCCAACCAATAATTGGACAATATGGGGTTTGTTTTCTCTCATACATCTCCAAAAGGCATGGGACTGCTACTGCTATATTGAACCTAAATTGCATTGGATCTATGCTTTATGTTCAAATTGCAATGCACTGCTACTGATTGCTGATGAACCTAAATTGCATTGGATCTAGTTTTCCCAAATGCAAGACAAATGCTAGCTAGTTTTTCTCAGAATGCAAGACAAATGCCGACGCTGGTAATTCTTGGTCGAAGATGCACCAATCGTACATCCTATCTTAGTTTGGGGATTTCGAACAGCTTGTGCCATTTATTTAATTAGTTTAGTTTAGTTTATTGTAGTTCTTTCAAGTTGTCTTCTTGCCAGCCTTTTTTTTTTTTTTTTTTTTTTTTTGGGTCTAAAGTAACATATGATTGTTGTGGGTTTTGGTGTCAAATTGGGATACTTTTCTTCCGGTTATATCACTTTGCCCTCTTTGGTTCCAGTAATCATTGTTGCCATCAATAAAATCTTTTTCTTCCCGTTCAAAAAATAAAGATAATTGGACAAACAAGTCATTTTTTAATTAAAATCTCTAAAAATATGATAAAATCGGCACACCACATTTGTTCTACCACCTAATGTGGGAACACAGGGGACTCTGTTGTTATAGAGGGACAGCAGGCCCAACCTATTCCCAATCCGAAATGCCGCATTATAGGTTGGTTGGGCCTACTACCGTCCCTCTGGGACAAGTATCCCCCAGATCCCCTACAGTGAGATCTTTCTAAAAAATGATTAGATTGGTGCACCAATGAAATCTTTCTAAAAAAATGATTAGATTGGTGCACCACATTTATTCGACTGCCTAACTATATTCTTTGGTTGTTTGTGTTTAGCGTGTACGAGGTAATAAATTTAGTGTACTCCTAGATCCCCTGGAATGTGAGATCTTTCTAAAAATGATTAGATTGAGTGCACCACATTTATTCGACTGCCTAACTATGTTCTTTGGTTGTTTGTGTTTAGCTATAATATATTATGTACTTTCGAAAATTGTAATAACCTTTACCAATGTATTTTGGAGTTTTACAAGATGCTACAATTGAGCTCTCACTCCACTTTGCTAATCCTAATTTTCATTTTGTAAAATTTCTGACCATTGACCATTTCTGGTGACACAAAAATCTGGTAATGTTAAAAGAAATTTGTAAAATCACAACTGCCAATTGAATAGAATTGAGACATTAGATGCTTTTAAAGTGTTTTTTTTTTCTTCTTCTTATGTTTTCTTAAATGCAGATCCTTGCAATGCCAAAAAAAAAAAAGTGGCTAACTGAAGCTATGGACAAGGCCAGTAGCAATGGCACTGGAATTTTTATTAATACACACTAGCACAAGTGTAAGACTAGCAAACTGCACAAATTTCCTAGTTCATTGATTTTTTTTTTTTTTTTCGGTAAAGCAAATTAATTAAGAACACCAACCAAGGAGCAAGGACCAAGGGGATATCCTTGGGAGTCCACAACTACAAAAACCCCTGGACAGATCCAGGCAGCCACAAAAACTAGAAAAAAGCAATAGAGGCAACACAAAACTAGCCCATAAACAATTACCAATCAGGCACCAAAAATCAAACCAGCACAATCCCAGGTAGCAATTTTGAAACCGGAGGTGGGAAATAAAGATAGAGCTGGGAGAAAAGAGAGGCCGGAATAAAAAATCTAAATTTCCCCATCGGTCTACTCGAGATTCGAACCTTAAACCTTCCAAATGGAAATTCTATATTCTTTGACCAAAAGAGTTGGCTTTCTCGACTAGTATTTAAAAATGATGAATGCCAATCAAAACACACATTGCCTCTTGACCAAAATGCAGAATACTAGTTCAACAACACAAACCAAAACATCAATTTGCAACTAAAAAACAAGTATTCAATTAGCGCGAATCACCAGAAACGATAAACAATCCTCAAGCAACTAAAATGCAACATAACAAGCTAATTAACAGTAACGAAAAATAATCCCTCGAGCATTCAAAATGTAACAGAGGTAGCTAATCACCATACGTAAACGAATTAACACTCCTCAAGCAAACCCCACCACTGCAATGGACCCATCCATTGGGATTTCCCAATTCCTATATTGCACAAATATCTACACAATGCTTTCTCCATGGATGGAAATGTGCTCTACTTTGTCCAGCAACTTTTCTCGGATTCAGATCGGGGATGCTATAAGTTCTTTAGTAAAAACGGTTAATAGTTGATTTGCTAATTATTATTTGGGAGATTGCTAACGTATTTTTATTTTATTTCGTGTATTGTACCTAGGGTTTTGTTGAAGAAAAACAGTGATTCAACTTGTAACAGCAAATGGAGTGACAAGATCGGATGCGGGATTCTCAATTGACAAGTCCTTGAGGGATAAAAAAACGAATTCCAAGCATCAAAAATAGATTGTAAGTTGTTTGTTTTTGCAAACATTACTATTATTAATTATAAAGTCCTTTTTGTGATTTAAAAAAAAAAAAAAAAGACAATGGTACCAATTGCTATCCAAAATTTTAGTATCGATATTATTAAAATTAGTCAAATTATATGTTTCGGGTAGAATCTAGAAGTAATTGCATTGCCAGAAGAAGTGCGCTTAATGTGGAATGATCTTAGAGGGCTAACTTTAAATAGACACATTTAATCCTATTTCAGTTGAATTGTATGCGACTTATCACTTTTCGAGCAACTGGATAAGGAAAAGTGGAAAGTACATGCCATCAGCTATTGGACAATTGTGACCAAAATCAGGATTCTAGGCATACGCAAGTGGGACTCCTCAAATGAACTCCACATTCACCCTTTTATTTCCTCTTATTTTGATTTTCCCACAATTCATTTTTTCTTGTAGGCTCTTCAACAACTTTAAAAAAGACTGCCAAGTGACGGAAGAGAAGCTTAATTTTTATTTCAAGGTTTGGTCTACTCTTAATTAATCTTTTGTTTGTTCTAATTAAAATTGTGAGAGTTTTTTAATCTCTCCTTACTTAATTCTCTAATGCAGGCACAAAAAACAAACAAGTATGGAGGGATTAAAAAACTCTTAACAATTTTAATTAGAACAAACAAAAGATCGACTAAGAGTAGACCAAACCTTGAAATAAAAACCCAGCTTCCTTCCGCACTCGGTAGTCTTTTTTAAAGTCGTTGAGAGCCTACAAGAAAAAGTGAATTGTGAAAAAATCAAAATAAGATGAAAAAAAAGGGTGAATGAGGCACATTTGAGGAGTCCCACCTACATATGCCTAGAATCCTGATTTTATTCACAAATGTCCAATAGCTAACGACAAGTAGTTTACACTTTTCCTTATCCAGAGTTGTTCAAAAAGTAACAAGTCACATACAGCAAACTGAATTAGAATTAAATGTGTCCATTTAAAGTTTACGCCAAAGATTATTTCACATTAAGCGCACTTCTTCGGTCAATGCAATTACTTCCAAATTCTATCTAAATATATAATTTGACCAATTCCAATAATATCGATACTAAATTTTTTTAGCGATCGATACCATTGTCTTTTTTTTTTTTTTGAAAAACAAAAAAGACTTCATAATCAATAATAGTAATACTTGCAAAACAAACAAGTTACAATCTATTTTCTATCCTTGGAAGTCATTTTTTTTTTGTCCCTCAAAGATCCGTCAATTGAGAATTCCGCATCTGATCTTATCACCCCATTTGCTGTTACAAGCCAAATCACTGTTTTTCTTGGAGAAACATAGGTACGATACACCAAATAAAATCAAAATACAATACAAATTAGCAATCTCCCAAATATAAAAATAAGCAAATATTAGCAAATTAACTATTAACCGTTTTTACTGGAGAACTTTTTGCATCCCTGACCGAGAGAAGTTGTTGGACAAAGTAGAGCATCTCCATCCAGGGGAAAGCACTGCGAATAATTCTTTACTTCCTCGAGAGCACCCATACTGTGAGGTGATTCAGACATGATTAACCCTAAAAAACCACATGAAAGGAAGAAGAATATATACATGTCAGTCATGTCTATACAAAAAATGCCTTGACAAACTAGATCTATAGAGAACAAAAAACGCCTAAAACTAACTAGATCTAGAGATATGCAGAGGTAAAAAAAAAAAAAAAATTTGATCCACAGCAAAAGAAAAAAAAATGGTGAGTGATAGCCATGAGCCCATGAGATTGTATAATCAGGGCAGCCCAAGACCTACCACATCATATGTATCAGAAATATGACCAACATAGACAGATTTAGAAGTGCAAGGATCAAATTTCCTATCTACACATGAAGTGCAGACATCTCTATACAAAAAACGCCTAAAATACACTATATCTACAGTCTACAGAGAACAAAAAATAGGAAAATCTAGAGTCTCTAGAGTCTACGATGGAGAGAGAGAGAGTGAGACAGAGAGAGAGAGAGAGAAACTTACAGGCGAGTTGATCGGAGCACTGGAAGAAAACCTACAAGTCGGCAGTCGGACCTCTCTCCCTCGTCTGTTGTTTTGTAAGCGTGAAATCTGACGAGGATGAGAAACCCTAGGATTAAATATATCTGGGGGTTTATAGTGTAATTTCAAAATATACCTAAGGGGTTCTTATGTAATATGTATATATAATACTCCAGTAAGGTGTTTTATGTAATTTAAAAGTTTTGGTTCGGTCCGGTCCGGTTCAGGTATTGGTTCGGTTCACGGGTAAAATCATAACCGAACCAAACCCGTTGGGTTATCCCTCCATCTAACACACAACTGTACTCACAGGAAAAAAATCGGTTATAGTTTGGGGAAAAATAATTGTTACGATTGGGGTACCCATCTGTTTAATCAAGATTACCATCCTTAGCCAGGAAGTGAACATGTACTCTTTATCTCTTTCCCACTTTTCGGATATTTTTTCAATTCCAAGGGAAAAATTATACGGCGTGTGCACCTACAATATGTGTTCTAAGGATACGATTCAATTTAAGTAATAAAAAAACGAAAATGATGGCCCATGTTAAGGTTAATTTTTTTTGTTAAAATGTGTTAAAAGTATATAAAATTAGATATAAATGTATTGAAAAGTGTAAAAAAAAAACACACACATTTGAGTACATGTTTTTTTTTTTTGTGCACTAGTTTGTGCCCACTAGACACACAATAGCAACTAGTTCCACCCATGAAAAAATGCTACTCCTTTTTGAGATGGTACCTACTTGTTGCAGACAAGCTCAGACACAGAGTGATTTTGAAGATTTAGTAAGCATAACTTCATCGTCAGCACAAAGTGAATTGCTCGCGATTAGAAAACACACTTTTTGGCAGAAGAGGGAGGCTGCTATCTTAATGGCAAAACAATTCTAAGGATAATCATTTTGTGCATATATTATCAAAAGTTACATCTCTCTTCAATCCTCGCTGCCCAAACATTCATTGATTGGGAATTATATGGGTAATTGTCTTGCATTATTTTCTAACCTTTCACAAAAAACGCAACCTAAAAGTCATGCAAAGAACTTCTAAACTCGAAGAGACATCTCATCTCATAGACTCCATTTTTTTTAATTAGGTGTGAATGTGGTGCGCCTCACCACTAGACTCTCTCTCTAAGAATCCTCTCTGCCTTATCTCTAACTTCTCCTAGGGTTTCGTTTGGGGGGGGGGGCTGCCTCCTCCCTCCTCCACCTCCCCCCTCCTTCTAGCCCGCCACCCCTCTTTACCTTCTTAGATCTCCCTCTGCATCCCCATTCCAGATCCCCACTCTCCTTCCATCCATCGCTCCACTCTCCGACCTCCATCCGCCACTGCCCCATTTAACCTTATCGCTCCTCCTTCTCTGCCATGCCTCCGCAGGGCCAGATCTGTGTTGATGTAGTGGTGATTTAGGGTGGATGGGTTCTTACTCCGGCGAATAAGTCTCTAGATCCGACGCGGTGGCAGTTTCCGGCGACATTTCACACCGGGGTTCTTTATTTTAGTTCTTTTTTTTCACGTTATTTTCTTTGATAACTAGCTTGTTGTTTTTCTTTTATGCCCCTGTGTGGGAGTTTATCCCCTTGGTGGGATTATATTGCCCCCTTGTATGGGTGGCTGTTGATGTTTCATCACTGTGTTTTCTGCGTTGGTTTGAGCTGGGTATCCCCTTTTGGGATCCTCTATCACCGAATCGAGGACGGACTCTACGCCGTCACCTAGTGTTGGTCTGCTTTTGCAGTACGTGTCTTGGGCCTGTGAGCCTGTGTGCTCTTTATAGATGCTCGTGTCTTAGATTTTGGTAATTTTGGTTCATTCCTGTATTTTTGTGATGAAATTTTGCCCTAGGACTGGTTGGTGAAATGAATCGACTGTTATAAAAAGAAAAAAAAAAGAAGAGACATCTCATGAAGAAAGCATACTGTGAACCAAAAGATTCATGTAATTTGCTTCATAATAAGTTCACAAATCCTCAGATTAGACATTGCAAATTATAAATATTACACATTTTACTCTGTTTCTTTGCCCCTCTTTGGCTTGAGCGTTGCAACAATCTATAACCAGCAAAAAATGAGGAACAAGGCTACAATTTCCCTCAAGTCCACAAAACACATGTATTTCAACCGGTTCCAATTGAATACACGAACTCACGAATACCAACAGCTTGGTAGCCACCAAAAGGTCAAAAGTTTAGCAATTCAATCATGTCTCACCATCCAACCCTTAGGCACTGGACTTGTCCTCGTCACAACATACCTCTTCCAATCTGTCCAGAAATCCTTTCTTCGCAGTTTCTTGGAGTACAGAGACATTGAAACGTACCCCATGAGTTGATGCTGCTTCAAACCTCGTCCAAAGCTCCTTCTTCAATGTATTCTCTCCTGCACCTTTTCTAGTTTGAAAAGTGCTTTCGGGCTCCTTCAACAAGGGCGTGCTCTCTACTAGAGCTGAAGTAGCACCATGTTCTATAAGACAAGAAACTAAGTATAATTAATCTCGGGGAAAAGCAACTTCTCTCGTTTATTTGGATGAAATGCAAAGTACCTTTACTGTTGAATTTCCTGCTTAAATGATGATTGCTTCGCATATCATTTTCTTCCGTAATAGAGAAGCATATCTGCTGATTCTGGACATAACCAGTTTTTGGGAACTGATCTTTGCTAGTAGCATTAGCCAAAGATTTCTCATCAGGCGGTTCCATTAGAACACAAGTTTTAGGAGGTGACATAAGCCAATCCGGTGAGGCTTCTACCCCCTTCCTCCCATTTCCCAGTTTTTGAGGTTTCTGTATCCCAAATAGTTCTGGATATTTCAAAGCCAAATTCTCGGATTCCTCACTGCTGGAGGATTCCGAACTTTGCGAGGAGCTAAAATCTTGAATGCCAACAGGGAATGGAGTTGATTTTCGATACCAACGAACATCCTTGTGAGCTAACTCAGAGATGGGTTCAAGCAACATACAAGACTTGGGCGGTGACATTTTCAGGCAAGGAGTCATAACAAGCATAGTACAGTCCTTTTTGGAGAAATTTGGGGGAGAAACTAACCCGGGTTTCAAAGAGGTTTCAGTTCGAGTCAATGGAGTCTCAGAAACTTTAATTGGGGTTGGCTTTATCGATATACCTTCAGGCAGATCGTCATTTGTATTCTCAGAAATAGCAATACGTGATGGTAGCTTAAAAGTAGGGTTAGAAGTAATATTTTGAATAGCCGATTTAGATGGGCATTGAAGTTTGGACGAAAATGCTTTAGGTCTTGGCAGAGGTGTGAGAAGAAACAGTTGTCTACCACCCTCGATAGTACTATCGGCACGCCAAGATACTAGCGGTGAAGGAGAGACCCGTGAGTCAAAGTCGGAGTGTTCTGGACTTACTGCAACACTAGTATCTTCCTTTACAATAGGGACAGTTCCACTCATCAAAGACTGTCCCGCCTTATGCTCAGTACCAATGGATTTACTGAAGAGTGCTTCCTGGATTCTGGGAGCCCATGGCTGCACTCAAATAAACAAAATATCCTTAGTTGTACAACAAACGGGTGCAAATAAAAATATGTTAGCAGAAATCACTTATAGCATCAACCTTCAAGGAAGATTGGATTTCGGACAAGACTTCTGCAAAGATTGAACTTCCTTTCTTCCCTTATTACTCTTCACTTCGAGTGCTTGCATAACAAGTTCATCAATCTGCAACGATTGCAATATTCAACACACTGTTTACCCAAAACCAAAACTGAAGTAAATGATGACAACTTAGTTTGTGAAGAAGGGAGGATAAAAACAAAGTCCTGCCAAATAACGAAAGGCTGAAAGTTGAAAAGAACTCATACATATCATATCAACAGATGCCCATATAACAATAGCCCAGAATGATTCAACGTCACGTCAGCAAATGATCTAATGCACCAAAATTACGAGATTATGTGTGAAGCCAGGAAATAAGAGAAAAAGAAGTGTAAATCGTGACTCAAAATAAGATGAAACATGTGGAGCTTATAAGAGAAACTTAAAACTTCAATGAAATGAGAGAGTAAGCAGCTGTTTGGATGGGAGACCTCTTAGAAGGTGGTCTAAACCATGACAGAGATGGGGTTGTCACTACAGCCAAAATAGCTGTGGACTTAGCAGACTCTTAAAACTAAAAGAGGACAATATGAAAAAGTATGTCGCAGGCCAAATTATAAACTCAAATGACAACTATACATATTTTGTAACAAAAAACTCATGCACACTAATCACATAACATCGCTGACGACTCAAGTACATACAAGAAAATAAAAAAAAATAAAAAAAAGGAACAAAAATGCCATAGGAAGAGCAATTCTTATTAGTTTGCCTAGTGCTTATCAGCTCTTTTTAACACATCGCACTTAAGTTTCTCTAAACTAAAGAGGATGTTATGTTAACTTTTCCAATTATTATCTCATTTCGTGGAATGAATTGCTAGAGAAATGGACTTCCCTCTTGGGCATGAGATTGCCCCCAAACAATGTTCATACCCACTAGATCAGCTAAATTTTCGAAGATACAGTAAATCTGTTCATTTAGCATAGAAATATTATGTGCCACAGTTAATGATCTACAATTTTACAGACAAACAGTCTAGTTTCCAAGCTATATATTCATTCACCAGTTAGAGAACCCACAAAACAATAGTGTAATTCTCTTATAAAGTAAGGACAAAAAGAGTTGAATTGGCTAACTGTATTTCGTGGTTGCATGCACAAACTTCCAAGAACACGGACATATATATAAACCAGAATGGAAAATCAAGAGCTGGGAGAAAATAGAGATCAGGTTCAAGAATCTCAAATTTAAGCCATTGGTACTGATGCACTTAATCTTTCAGACACTTAAAGTCGCAGATAAGAGTGCAGTTTCATCATTTAGATTCCGTTCTACCTCTTTGTAAAGGACAAAGGACAACGCCAACATCAAAAGAATACTCAACCAAAATTGTTCCAAGTATCACCATGTCAACATTGCCACTATACAGGTAAGTAGTTCCTAGACATAAGCCCTCAATTGTCATAGGTAAGATTATATACTGCACATATACCCAATCAACCAGGAAAAACACTCAGTTAAATGAGCAACCTAAACCCTGGAACCAAATATTTATCCCAGGAATGTTTTGAATGAATCAATGGTTTTCATTCCCAAAGCACTCTTCGACAGAAAATAATCATCTATATGGCTCTCTCTCTCTCTCTTAAATTTCGTGTCAACTACGTACTCTTAACGGTACCCAAACATAAGGTCATACGCACACGAGGAGATATGGTAAAGTCTTCATACATACATGCTAGAGCCAAAATCTAGATAATAACACTGGTATACACAGGTAATTCACAGTACAATCGCATACAAAAAAATACAAAATCGCAAAGTAAAATCAAACAATTTTGGTGCTTTCGAAATGAAACATACCAAATATTTCGATTCTCACACACAGCCACGAAAAACAACAGTTGAAACGAGTAACCTAATTATCAAAACCTAATCCACAATAAACAACGATTGAAGTGATTCTAGGGCTCCATCTACAGATGAAAAATAGTAAGGAGTAAATTAGTTAGGTGTACCTGGTGAAGGAGAGAGGAAAGATGAGAGTGAACGAGAAGGAGGCGATCGAGGGCGGCATCTTCTACGACTTGGTCGTTGTTATTGCAAGGGGCTTTTTTGTTTTCAGATTTTGAAGACCTAACAGTGCCATTGGACACGTCCCTCAATGGCTTCCTCGTCGTCGTCTTCGCTTTGATTTCGTTCTTCCGCATTTCGCTCTCTCTCTCTCTCTCTCACTGGACTGTGTTTGATTTGAATTTTCTCTCAGGCTCTGGAACGCGGGCCTAATTATTGTACAGTATTTTATTACATATTTCGCCTTGTAGTTTGACATTAGTTTTTTTTGGAACTCTAATTTTACATTAATTGTAATCATAGTTTTCAATAGCGATCAAAATGGACATTTTCGCCAATGCCAAGAGCCTACCAAAAAGTACATAAAAAAAGACAATTTCTAATTTGTGTACACTTTTTCATCGATGAATTCTAACTTTATTCTCTACTATCCAAATAACTGTTATATTCCAACGTTTATATTGTAAATGATTTATTTCCACGGCTATAGTGTAATCTACTTTTTTTTTAACTTTAATAATCTCCTAGTTTGCTTTTTCGTACGGTTAATTTCAAAGAAAATTAATCCATTTTGTTTTCTAAAGAAAAATTGTACTCTTCAAAATTTCAAAATTATCATCTTCCATTTTTTTTTCCCTTTTTTTTCTGGGTAAATACAAATTCATTATAGTTCTTTTCAGGGATGAAGCCGGGGGATGCCAGTAGTGATGGTCGCGCCCTGCAAAGAAAAAAAATCATTTTTTTTCGTTTCCTTTTCTTGGTAAATACAAATTCATTATAGTTCTTTTCGGGGATGAAGCTGGGGGATGTCAGTAGTGATGGTCACGGCTTGCAAAGAAGAAAAAAAACTCTAGTAGTATTATATAAAAAAAATTCAAAAAATTTCCAATGAATTATATAGGCTCGCTATTGCTTAGTGAAATTGATGACTCCGTCCCTAATTCTTGTTTCGGGTGCATGAGAAAAAATTCAATGCCCCTTATCAACCCGCTGGTTGGTCTGGATTAGGTTGTGGGCAATTTCGTGCAAGCCTTTTCCTCTAAAGTCCAAGTCCAAGTCCAAGAGACTCCGGCCCAAAAATTCCAATTTCCAACTTTGGGCTTGGAAAGAAAATAACAAGGAGTTAAATAGAGTAAAGTGATTAAAACCACTGGACAATGAACAAAGAACACTTAGGTACTTTCAAAAGGCCAACCAATCTTAATCATCCCTATAATCACCTATGCAATAACGAAATAAATGTCGCTAAGGGAAGGGTAGGGCTAACCGAGCCACTCGAAAACTGTATAGGCTTGTTTCATAAACGAGCTGAGTCTAAATTTAAAAATATTCGGTTTAATTAGGCTCACGTACTTCGGTACTTGGGATCAAAATAAAAACAATCATATTTTGGAGGACTATTCACAGAAATATTGCGAACATAAAAATTATTGAACTCGAGCATGAATACGCATCGTTTAAGTTCAACAACCTCTGATTAGCTCAGCCCAAGCTTCAAAAAATTTGAACAAGCTGAACTCAAGCCTAAATTCAGCTCAATTCAATTTGTCTCAAGCCTAAATTCAGCTCAATTCAATTTGTTAAACTCAAACGAGTCGAGTCCAAACTTCAAAAAATTTAGATGAGCCGGACTCTAACTCCATTGTTGAAACTTGAGGGTGGGTTTGGCATAAGTAGTACATGCTACTTCTAACTTTTTGCTTATTTGAGGAAAAAAGCCACAAGCAATTAGTAAACTAGTTTGGCATAAAATGGACTTTTCTTTTTTCTTATGAATTTCAGTTACTTTTTTGGCCTAAAAAGTTCCCAAAAGTTTGCTAGTTTGGCCCTAAAAATGACTTTTCTTTTGGAGACTTTTTAAGCCAAAACCTTCCATTTTTTTCCAACTTTTTGAAACAAACAACTTAACTTCTTTAGCCAAACCAGGCCTGAGTCTAACTCGGGGCAAACCAGTATTTTAGCGAGTCATTTGCATTTGCACTCCTAGACAAGAACCTTTGACTCCAACTGCTAACCCTGGCGTAGTTTTAACCACATGATCCACAAAAGGGACATGCGATCCTACTGATATTGCATGGCATGGGAATATAGGACATGCACAGAGAGATCTCGATACAGGTGATTGGCTCTCGAACTTTTGAGAGCCAATCACTTGTATCAAGACAAAAATAAAAAGACTTGTAACTCCACCGTCATTAATGCCCACTGGCTACTTGCCTTCCCTTGGAGGGTGGTTATTATGGTTTTTTAGACTCTTTGAAAGTCCACCGCAAGTCTAGAGACCTTACTATTATGGATGGACCACTGGTCACCAAGTCTGTGGGTTGAATCGTGACATTGTTATTATGTACTGTAGTAATTTTTAATATCGCTTTATAAGAGAATAATTTTGTTTTTAATAGCTAGGGGTTTAAAGATTATATCACTGAAGAAGTACGCTGGTTTGGATCATGAAATCCAATCCAGTTCAACCGGTTTGATGGTTGATCCAACTTTTGGGTTTGTCCAGTTTTTACAAAATAGACCGGTTCTGTGCATGGAACGACTTTGGATGGTTGACAAGACATGAACAATCCGATAGACGATTCTACTGGTTGAAACGAGTGGTACATTGTCTCACGAAAGTAAAGGGTCGTGTGCTTGTTGGTTTTTTTAGTAAGACCGTGTTTGTACAGTCAGTCATACCAATAATGGATGACTTTTCCCTTTTTGCTTTAGGGTCCATAACACGACTTTTCGACTTAGAAGAACATGAATGTCATATTTGATGGGAATGTTGGGAACTTGCCTTTTTTCTCTTGGTATATGGGTAGTTGGGGATAGATAGATAGATAGAGAGCGATTTCATCGTTCCTTCCCTGGTAAGTTTCATCAAAGTTCCAAGTGAACTAGGCCCGATTGTTATTCCGGTTGTTTTGTAGATTTACTCTCTATACAATTGACCAGTATTCGATATTTAGTGTCAGAGAAAGTGTCGTGTCAACAGCATATCGATCACCCAGAAGCAGCATAGATTCTTGTAAATCTTCTATTCCCGGTATGGATAGCCTATCTTTAACTGGAAATAAGAGGGAAATAGTCGAGGTGCGTGTAAGCTGATTTTGTATATATATATATTTCCAACTGAACTAAACCAACTTGTCCCAGGGTCTTGATTAAACTATTGCCCACGTTTCCGAAGAAAAAGGGGATTCAGAGGCATTTTGAGCTAGAAAGATGGTAAAAAATACAGAAGAAAGAAAGGAAACGGGACCCTCGGAAAATAAAATATAGCCAGCCGTTGCTTCACTATTTTATTTGATGTCTATCTGTTTAAGATTGTCAATGACACATCAAATTGTTGATGAATGAATCCATACATACTATTTTCATATAAGAGTGGAATGAGTAAGCTTGTCTGCACCAAATTCGGACCAATAATTGATATAGAGTGATGTTTCGCTTTCACTCTTACTTCTCGCTCTAGCCTATGCACTGTATTTCTAGCTTTCACAAATTTGAACGTAAATATTTTTGACATAAATGTTTTCACGTTCGCGCTTACGCTCACGTGCGCTCTTCTGAGATTTGTCTTAGAGTCGAATAAAATCAAGTAACTAATTACCCTAGCTAGTTTCGGTGGGATCCGGGAGGCGTGTTGTCCCTTGAGAGATAACATGCGTGCTGACCCTATAATCCGTGTTCGGCGATCAACGGTCCAGATCAGTTTAGTAATAGACAATGTATCTGTTTGGGTCCGAGCATATCAGAGCCGTTGATCGCCGAGCACGGACGAGTCGGATGAGGTCAGCACGCATGGTATGGACAACATGTCCCCTACTTCCGTTTGGGCGTGCATGGTCTACCATTGACCGGAACGGAGAGAATTATTTAAAATACACGTAAACTGATCCAGACACCTTATCCGTTGGAAAAAAAATTGATTCACAGCTTCAATCGTCCACTAGGCACATCTCATCTTAGTGATAAAAAAATTATGATCGGACAGGGCATTCCGTGCATAATGGCTTTTCGTAAAGGTGAAAAATGTAGGCTTCGATGGAAGTGCACACTCAATCAATAATGGAGTATTCCCCATCTTAAAGATTAAAATTATCCTCTTCCCACCTCGATATGCGGCGCAAGAGAATCACATTTGCGTCATTACTTACATCACTTTTTTGTCCAATGGAAATTTGATAGGCGAGCAACGGTCCCTCATTTGCATAATGCCATTGCTATCTGAGGGGTCTGTAGCGAGTATTTCAATCCTTTATTTGGACAATTAATGATTTAGATATGTTATTATACTTTTATCGGTAAGAGTACACTTTGACCGATAACAGTGCTTAGAGAATTTGAACCATTTATTACAACGATCAACTGTCCGTATTATTCACTACAGACCCTCAATTCCCCCGAGCGAATGCAGGAATGCGAAGGTAAAAGCGTATTTTAAAATATCTCTATAAACTAACATTTCCGAGAGTCTAGTCGACGAACTAAATCATCTTCCCGACGGAGAATTGTTGACCGTGAATCATGAGTGCTTAGACAAACTTGACCATAAACCAGATGAAAATTGATGAGAGATTGTGTGACTAGAGCCAACATGTATCCGCATGCACCCATTTTTCATTACTTTGTTCCTTTTGGATAGTTTTTCGGCTTCTATGCTTTTTTTAAAAAAATTAATAAATATGCAAGAAGTGTTAATTGGTAGATGATGTTAGTAATTATTATGTTTTCATTAAAAATATCTCTCTTTATCTTTAGGGCTAAATTCAACCTTTCGGTTGATGCAATCTTGACTAACTTCCTAGTTGGGACTTGTAAAAGGAGTCATCATCTAATCAAAGCAAAAAGACTACATAAGACCTAATCATGCGGCATCATTAACTAGATCGTAATCACTTTCTTAATACTTACTTAGTATTAGGCTAATCATATGTTTTTGGTTTCCTTTTGGCCGAAACTGCCCTTTATTGGGGATAGAAAACACATTTATACATTGCATCACGAGTAATTATTCCATGATCTTAGGGCACTGGCCGCCACGTGGTGCTCCAACATCCTTATTTACCTTACATTTCTGTAGAACCGAATACAATATGTGCTAGACAAAGACGTGCGGAGCCACCAGTTTTGCTACAGGTGGCCTTGGCCCTTGCCCAATTGCAAATTTTCACTGCTATTTTTTTGTTTTTTTGTTAATGTTAGAACTTCAGAGGCCCCCACCCCCCACAATCAAAACTGTATGATTTTGTTTTGTTCATATCGAGAAGAAAATTTTCTCAAAAATCAATTCTGACTCAATCATAGATGACTTTCAAGGGAATTGGGGGGCCTGTAGTGAGTGAGCTCACTACTCGGCCGTCCGATCCGAGATCAATGGTCCACATAAATTGGAGTTAAAGTTAATGTAAGAGTGCTTTTTAAAGTATAAGACGATCCGAACCGTTGATCTCTGATCGAACGACCGAGAGAGCCCACTACACGCAGCTCATGTAGTGAGCTCACTCACTACAGGGCCCCCGGTTCGGACTTTCAAGATCTAAAAGAGCGTCGCATTCCATTATGATTCATGGTTGAGGTAACACATTGAGATAATTTTATTTTTTTAATTTTCTAGTTGCTTTTGGTTTATTAAGAGCACTTAGATATCGTGTTTGCATTGAGTACTACTAAGACATTTAAATATTTCAGACTCTTGAACCTTGAATTTTTAAAATCTTGGTGTTTGTGTTGCGGCCTCCCTCAGATATAAAATATTGGTTCCGTCCCTGGTAGTGAGTAAGGATATTGAGACACCACATGGTGGTGCCGAGGCAATGAAATAATTGGTCTTGCATCACACCCGGCCAGAACTAATGAGAAAACCCTCAACCAATAATATTAATCTACATGAAGAAGCTTTTGAAGTGGTGGTTGTCAAAATCTTACTTTTGGGGCAGCAAAGATCCATATGTGCTTCTAATTATCACAGTCACAATCTCTATCTTTTCCCATTGAAAACTCAATGGCTTAATCTGTGCACTTGTGTGCTTCATAAAGTAAGCTGGCTTTGATCAAGAAGTCAAGTCCCATAAGGGCAAAATGTCAAATACTACAAGTTAACAAATATTTCAAAGTTTTCGTACTGACAAGATTTTTACAATTTGAAATAAGGTGTGATAACCTGATTGGTGTGATGACAGCAAACAAAAAATTTACAAATTGAACAACGAATTAATCCGTTTATTATTGGCATTATGTCAATCCTAATAACATGGACAAGGCATGAGAGCCTGACATCGACATATGCCTAATGATCGATCTAGTGCCAGGCCGACAAGGTATTCCACCTTTTCAAATTAAGTGTGTGCACGAAGATCTATATTGTTTATGGGATTTATCAAATGCGAAGAAAATTAATTGACTGAGTATTATCGTTAATCTTTCAGTGTACGTGATATTAATCTTTTTTTCTTTTTCTAACTATATATGCAATTCAAACACAATAGACCAAAGAACACAAGGGCGAGATTATTGTCAATAGAGACCGAACCAGGATTTTGTGTAACGGGATACCAAAACTTGAAGCGATTATCATCTTCAATTTCGAGAGAGAGAGAGAGAGGGAGGATGGGTATTAAACCTAGCTAGCTAGCTAAAACAAGATCATGATATGCATATATGTACATGATAATGTTGTGATCATATGTTATAATGGTAGGACCTACCATGCATAATTAGCCACAAACCGAAAGTGAGGATACATAGTGGGAATTTTTTGTTTTGTTGCTGTTGGTACGTGGATGGAATTAGACAGGTTGATTTAATTGAAAACGTGGTAAAAAATTTCAAACTCAATGGGCAGCAGCAGCAGCAGCAGCCCTCTATCACTACACAAAGTGAAAAAGCCAGCCCCCCATCGTCCAACCACCTTCGAAGAATGCCCCAAAAGGAAATCTTCCATTGAGAGATAAAAAAGTACTGAGATTGGGATTTTTTTTGATGTGGAGAGAACAATGCACAAGCACAATTGATCAGATGCATGCACGAGCCTAGCTAGGCCTGCAGCCTTTGGAGAATGGCTTTCGTTGTTTCTAGGTTAGTTGGTGTCAAAACAGCAGTCTTAATTGATCATGTTTTCACTTTAAATGACGTTTTGTTATCTCGGTTCCTAAACGAGTCGAACGAGCCGGCCGTGGTTCCTAAACGAGTCGAACGAGCCGGCCGTGATTAGGGGCGGAGGAGGTAGGTAGCTAGTTTAGGACAGACGAGTACATTAAACTGCATTTAATGATCCACAGATTAGTCAACAGCTATATCAAGAACAAGCTAATTTAAGCAAAATTGTTTGTTACTAATTTGTTTTTGAATATGCTTCTTCAGTGTGCAAACGGCTGGCTTAATGCCCTTTGGTGTACTTTAGGTTTAGGTTGAGTTTCCAATATGATATTTTCAATATTCTGCGTATATTCGAAAATATTTTTGGTATTTTTTCACTTGTCATTTCTCTCACATATATCACAAAAATACAATTTAACGAAAAATACACCGTCTTTTCAATACAATTTAACGAAAACTAAACTATCTTTTCAGCACAGTGGAAAGACGGTATTTCTAGCGGAAATTCACACTAGCTAGTAGGATTTAATTCGCATCTTTTTTTGATTTGGGACTACTACTAGTGCGGCTTGACTGACTTCCATTACCAAACTGACATTCCTCATCTCGACAACATGGCATATCATTACACAAAAGACTCTAAAAAGTCTAACCCACAATCAGACTTAAATACCAATTCCACCAATTTCTTTTTTTCCGGCTGGACTGCAAGCAGTTGTTCGGGGCCTTCGAGCGCATGAATGATACTCTAGTCTTACACTTCAATTATTGAGCCACATATGCCGGATTTGGGGCCCTGCTGTGCACAAGGTGTATGGCATGCACCGTGTTATGTACTTCAAACTTTGAATTATTTTTTGCATTTTGTCACTCGGCTCAATAAGATAAATATGCGTGAAAAGTATAAAATCTGAAAAATTCACAAAAAATCTCTAAATTTGATGCAAATTTAATGGAAATTAATAGAAAAACAATTAAAATGACAATGCCAAAACCAACGGCTTGTAGAATCCTACTGAGGGCGTTAAATGTCGTCTCGAACTTGTTGGATTGTCGGAGGCCACAAGAATTATGGGCGTGGCAGCGCGGGGAAACAGTGGGCGGCAGTGCCTATTAACACGTGTTCGTCAATACCAGATACTAACAGAGTTGGTTGAAAGATTATTCAGTACCGTGGCACATTGTTCCTCTTCGTTACACTTTTGGTTTTGGTCCATACACTCTTGGCTCTTACATTTTGGTCCTATTGCTCGATGGCACTGAATAATTCTCCCCCTGGGTTGCCGTTTCACAGTAGCCACCCAGACCAGCCAGCAAGTGAGGTGCCAGTGCAGTTGGCAACTTGGCACGGTGTTTCTGCCCCATGCACGAGATGTAGCATTCAAGTCCCACACTACCCCTTTCCCCATCCCTTAATACTAACTTCTAACAACTAACTCCACTTTTAGATACGTAATTCTCCTACCATATGACAAAAAAAAAAAGCCAGACCAACCAGATGTATGGCTCTCTAGACCATCTTGTAATACCCCTTGGCTTCCAAAAGGGGAGGTTTAGAGTTTGAGTTTATAGAGAGAGACTTCGAACTCCCTTTTTGGTTGTTTTTTTTTTTTTTTTAACTGGAACTTACTTTGGTAGTTAACATACTAACTTTCTCATTAACCTTCGCTGATATATATCATGGGGCAAAAAAAAAAGAAAAAGGGGGCAAAGTCACTTATACGTACACCTTGTGGTTTGGGCCATGTGCGGTTGCGCCCCATGTGGTTCAATTTGTTGCATCCACAACTCTTGTGATTTTTAAAACGTGCAGATCCATGTCAATCGAATATCAATAACTCAGTAATAAAGTTCGTGTTAAAATGAAAGGTAAATTTAAATTTGAAATTGAGTAAATAACAAATTCTATTCGACTATGTGGTTTTCATCTTTCGATCGACTTGAATTTTGGTATGAATGTCAAACTCGTCAAGCTCTACACTATGATCAGTTCGGATCTACAATTTTTTTTTTGTACTACAAATGGATTGTTTAGGTTTAAGGAAGTGTTAGAGTAATCACCACGCACACAATAATGGAATACGAAAACAGTAAAGAAATCAACACAGAAATTTGCGTGGTTTCCCCAAAACCGGGTACCTCCACGGGAGCGAGCGAGTCTGTTATTATGATAAAGTCGGCCAGGGGTTTTACAATAGAAAGTATTTATAAGTCCTACTGTATTCCAACCGTAATTATTCCGTATCGTACCGCGGGGGGCGTCGGCCTTACGGCCCACTAGCAACAATAGTTGGACCCATGATGGGCCATATGCTAAGCTCCACTCCGTTCCGCTCGGCATCTAGCATTCATTAGAACTTCTCGGTATTACTCCATATGAGTCACAAGTTCCAACAAGAAGAATAAGAATAAAAAAAAATGATGAGGGCATACTGGACTTTAAGTGTTTTCCGTCACCGGTGGAATCATTTGTTCGGTTTATTGTATGCATCTACACCTTTTTAAAACCACAAGGGATGCAGATGCAACAAATTAAACGACATGAGGTGTAACGTTAATTGCCTAAACCACAGTGAGTATAAGTAAAGTTTGCCAAAAAAAAAAAAAAAAACAGATCACTGGCCATAACTCATCACTCACATGTTCGAAATAAAAAAGCTTCCATCTTTTTTTCCCCCTTTTCTGAGGGTTAGAGTCTGAACCAACTTACATGCACCTCGACTGTTTTTCTTACCAGTAAAAATTGCAAGCTATTCACGCTAAAATTATGAGATTCATAAGAAATTTCTCTTTTACGCTCCAAATATGTGGATCCCAAAAGCTGTCTGGCTTTACTTGCCGAGTTATGTTGATGCAAATTCGGATTTCTTTTCTTAGAAAGTGATGCAGATTAATTAGGATCTGCTCACGTAGTTTGAAAAGTGTTGAAATGTCTAAAGTAGTGTAGAAAATGTACTGAATGAAAAATTGACGAAGTATATTAAAAATTGTAGAAAATGTACTGATTTGTGTTTTTTTTACTATTTTATTTAGCTTATAGACAATTAGTGTGATGTGAATTTAAGGACCATTGTCAATGAATTTTGAGAACACTTCTCCACGACATTGTAGAAAATTGAGGAAGACTTAAATTTGTTTCTAATCATAAACACGTGAATTAATTGGTAGCAACGCGGGTTAGATGATGACATCGACGATTAAAAACTTTTCCACGACATTGTGACATGTATTCGACGTGGTGGTAGATAAACCCACAGACGTGTTGAATTATTGATTTCGGTAAAATGTCTCGCAGGAAGGTAGTTAAGATTAAAACAAGTACAATTAAAAAAGAACAAAGTGTCATTTTCTTTAAGATAACGTGTTTCAATTTAATTACAAACCATAGGAGGATTGTTTGTCATCGTTTGGTAGTAAATCAGCTCATGTTTCCTCATTTGCGGATTGGACTTTTGCACAAGTGTATCCGTGCATTTTTCTATTTTTTGACTTTTATGGAATGAAATATATGACCATGATGCACCAAATGAAATGGCCAGTTTGCAATTGAAATCAAAATCCATGGGAGGGCATGACGGTCAGAAAACTAGATTTATGATCACGAAGGTTATCTTTTTGTCAATACATATATGTAATTTAGTTATTTACACATGCAAAATTTGATTATTTATACGTAAATGTCCGATAGAATTAATATTTTGAAAATAATTTTATTGTCAAGGCTTAAATTATATGCTCATAACAAATTGGACCCCATGCACGTGAGACCTCATCAGAGGGTCCTTTTCCCCTCACCCGTTTTTAGGCGGTTGTTGCAATATGAAAATAGTTTAGTAATTATTTTTTTGACAGGTTAATGAACTTTGACTATTGGACTTAAAAATAATACTGTAAATAGAAGAAATACTGTAGTACATCTTTTCTAAATGGGAGTGATTTCCACACCCCAAATTGTTATTCCACACCCCATTTTTGTCTTCTAACGAAATTTTCATGTGTAAAAATGTCTCTAAAAGACAAAAAAGGAGTGTGGATAACAATTTAGGGGGTGCGAATATCAATTACCTTTCTAAAAAGCTAAACAAATTGTTTGAATTAAAAAAATTCATTTCGAAACAAAAAAATCCGAAAATATCTATAGTCAAACTTGGATGTCCTTTAAGCTAAATGGTATTTTTGTGATGTAAGTGAGGAGAAAAACTGTGACTACCGTAGAAAGACAAACAAGAATACAAAAAATATCGAAAACTTGGTCTTAGGCAATTGTTTCCCGGAGCCACAGTTATAATATACTGTCACGTTCATTTACGAGTGAGTCTAGCTTTTAGCACTACCAACTCCCATTTTCTAAAAGGATCAAGGTGATTCTAGCAACTTACTTTTAGCAAAGAGAATATGTGAGAGAAAATTCTTTTAGCAACTTAGCTTCTAAAAATGAGAAACAAATTGAGTTTTAGTTTTAACAAACTTGGATGTCAACTTTATAAATGGTATTTTTAGTAAATAAAACAATGCTTTAACATCCATTCTCAAGTCTCTGAGATGTTAAAACATCTAGTGTGCGACTGCAAGGCCCAACACTTGTGAGTATGTAAAATATTTATAACATATTCTCTAAATCCATATGTTTCTTTAGATTTTGCCAAAGTAATATGAAATATTTATAATTTCTCGATCCGATCCCTGGATCTTTTCAGTTTTAGGCCTTACCATTTTTTAACACACTCCCTCGCATGCAACAAGGCATCGCATATAGGAGTATTTTTTTTTTTTTTGTGCTCCAACTATTTTTTAACTCCGGCCCCTCTTTCTCTCTCTCTCTCTTTGCCCAAGAATACTGACATACCACTTTTTACTTGTACATATTATATCTCTTTTGGTTTAGTATTCCAAAGTACTCACTACATCACACTTTGATAGTCCCCCACAAAAGACGCACAATTTTCATCCAATTCTCATCAAACATAATTTTTGAATTTTCTCACCAAACTAAAGAACTAATTTTTAATTTAGTACAAATAAACTCTTTTTTTTTTGTCCCAAAAGTACTTTAATATTTTTTTTTTTAGTAACGTACTTTTGAAAATCAAAATTAGTATTCCAAAGTACTCAAAATTTGAGTCCCCACAAAAGGAGTAATTTTCATCAATTCATAATTTTTGAATTTTCTCACCAAACTAAAGAACTAATTGAGATTTTTAATTTAGTACGAATAAACTCGGAAAAACCATGTCCAAAAGTACTTTAATTTTTTATCTCAAAAACGTACTTTTGTAGGGGACCATCAAAATTAGAAGCCAAACAGATTCTTATTCAGCCGATGGTAACCGATGATCTGCACCCTGTCTCTGAACCGACAGATTTGCTGAGTACAGACAGCTGGATGATGTCAGCACACATTCTGTCCATGCACGCACCCGCTGTCAGTGTAATTGGGTGTAGTTGTATCATTTTTGGCTCCCGAATTATGAGGCCTACGGAAATTAAGAGTGTAGTCTTTTAGACGTTGGATCACAGTTGACCTTTTAGCATGCTTAATCTAACGGATACGAGTGAGAGCTCCTTATTAATTGCGTAGGGGTGCGTCATTGTTCATCAATTCCTCCAAACCACTTTGGGGACATGACAGAACAGACAAAAAAGATCATGGGATCCTGCGTGTTTTTTATGGCCATATCCCTGCAAATATGGATCATCCAAATCCTCCCCTTTTTTATTTTTCTCTACAAAAAATATTAAAAGGATCGTGTTAGTTAGTGTTAGGGGTGAAAAAAAAACCGACGGGACCCGAACCGACCGAAAAACCAAAAATTCGGTTCGGTGTTCGGTCGTCCAGTCTGGAAAAAAAAAACCCGAAAAAATCGAAATACATCTCGGTTCGGTTTCGGTTTCCCGGAAATTTTTGTCAGACCGAACCGAACCGAAATATCCTAAAATCATGCCGATTTGGACCGAATTATCCTGAAACCACCCCTATTTGGACCGAAAACCAATCTTGACCCCGCGAAAAATAACAAATCCCAGCCATCCATCTCAACTTTAACGCCGGACCGAAAAAACCGACCGGACCAAACCATCCCGAACCGATCGGTCCATTGTTTTTTCCGGTCGGGACCAGTTCCCAGCAAAATCACCCTAAACCGATTGGTTCGGTCCCGAACACCCCGAAAATCGAACCGAACCGACCGATTTTCACCTCTAGTTAGTGTCATAAATACGTAAATATAGTTAGTACAATACTAAATAAAATGTATGTACATGGGGATTTTTTTTTTTTTATAAAAACAAACCAATGTTCAAGTCAGTTTACGCGTTTTTTTTTTTAATAATTTGGGTTCATTTCCACCACCCACTTGCTGGGAGCCCCATCAAAGCTGGATGAAGGAGTTAATAGTACCGAGAGATTTTGAAACTGGGATCTTAAGAGGAAGAAAAACCTTTAAGTCTCAAGTTTTGACCACTCAACAAATCCTGTTAAATTATGGGATGTTCCACAACCATTTTTTTATTTAATTACAGACTATAAATTACAATTTATTTTTTTTATATTATCATCAAAACATGTGAAAGTTTTTAGATGACAATGTGCATGATAAAACTGAAAATAGTGTGAATTTCTATGGTAGATAAAGTGAGTGTTGACAAAATCCCGAATGTTTATATAGTAATACATTAATTGCATCCACCGAAAACCCCCATATTATTATTATTATTTTTGCAATATTATGTGTCACATCCCAATTTTAAAAAAAATAATGTGCAGGTGCCGCATATTTTAATATGCTATTTCGATTGATTCTTACATATATATATATATATTCTTGTAATTTAATCTACATGTCATGTGCAAATCTAACGACCATACCCAGCCCTCTATCCACTTAAAGCCACTAGCTTAGTAATTACGTCTTCGAAATTATTATTATCCTTAAACTTTTTATGTTGAACTTTTTAATTTCGCGTAAAAAACTGTTATGTTTTTTTGTTTGGTTGAAGAGAACAATTGGAAATTCAAAAAGTAATTTTGCTCTCATTTATTGCATCTCTTTTCAATTTCATTATATGTTATTTTCTAGTAATTTCTACCATGAAGACAATATGAAACACTAATTTTATTAGGAATATACATTGAAGTATTGAATCCATATACAACGTGGTTGAACTAGTTCGGTGTGTGGAAGTTTCATATGCATTGTGTGCGGTCAACGCGCATCGATCGATTTTATCCCGCATCATTGCATCGATCGATTTTAAAACTATCTGTGTTCTTATTTGTATCCCGCATCATTGTCTGTATCATTCTCGCTTTTTTAACATTCAAACATAGTTAACCCTCGTGAAATTATGTACTCCATCATTTTGGACTTATGGAGTATTTCAAACCAAATTTAACTTTTCCTCCAATTTTTCTATTTTTTTTCTCTCTTTCTTTTTCCAAATTCCAAACAAAGCCTACAAGGACTTCCAAGTTTACAAGCCACCCCCTCCTCTCTCTCTGGACTCTGACCCTCTCTCTCTCTCTCTCTCTCTCTCAACAAGACTCGATAAAAGAGGTCCGGGCATGTCTGGTGCAGTGTGCTACAAATAATAGGAAAGTCTAACCGAAGAGAGAGAGAGAGAAAAGGTAGCACGGCTGGCTGGCTGGGTTGCTTCCTGAACAGAGCAAAGGACAAAATATTTGGGGCGCCTGGGTTGCGTGCGCCAGGGTCTAATTTCGTTCCTTTTTTGGGGACACATTTCAGCAAAGCGAATCTCTTCTGCTTCTCTTTTCCATTCCCCTTTTACCCATTTTCCATCTACTCCTTCATTAATCTATTCACTCCTCTCTGTTCCCATTCCAAAAGGCCTACCCTATAACAAAAGCACCAGGGGATCCCACACTCATCAATCTCACTCGGCGTGCCAAACAAGAGAGAGAGAGAGAGAGAGTTAAAGAAAGGGAAAAGCAGCTAGATATTGTAATCCCACAACTATAATTATCTCTCCTTCGCTTTGGCCTCTTTTATTGTTCATTGTTTTGCTTTTCTTGGGTATTTCACCTGATGGGTTGAGTTCTGAATTCATTCTGAGGTTTCTAAAACTATTTGCCTTCTGGGTGTTTGAGTTTTTGCCCAAATCAGCTGGATTTTGATGTTTTGTAGAGTTGCGTGTTCACATATTGAAATTTGAGGTATGTGGTATTTATCTCCATTGGTTCCTTTTCTGTTCTTGTTTCCATTTTCCTGTGCGATTCCTTTTATTTTCTTGGGTGTGAATTTGAACGAGAAGCATGATTTCCTATCTGGGTTTCTTCTGTTACCAGGTTAAGAAATGGAGCGATGTTCAATAATGGGTGAGGACTGTCCACAGCTGCTGGATTTAATTCCGAAAGACAGGGAATGGCTTCTGAAAAGGGATAAACAGAGAAGCCATGGATCTTCAACAGAGGAGATCAATAATCTTGAGTTAAGGCTTGGTCCACCAGGTGAAGAAAACTCTAGAGAGAGAGAAGAGTCCAATCTCTCTCTTGGGTATTTCTCTAACATGACCCATTTATCTTCTGGTGCAAAGAGAGGGTTTACAGGGGAGAAGAGTTGGGTTATGAACTTGAATGAAAACCCACAGCGGAGAAATGATTCATATCTTCAGATGCAATCAAACCCAGAAATCTTGCCTGTTATGGGAAAGGAATCCTCACAGCCCTGTAGCACTAGAATGGTGGAGTTATTACAGGGTGGTGCAGAAAAGAAGAAGGGGTTTTCAGCAGCTTCTGCAAATACAGCTGTGCTGCCAAACAGCTCTCAGAAAAGGTACAGTTCTACCCCTCAGTTTTTTTCTTTTTTCCCATTATTGTGTTTGTTTGGACAGAGGATATTCACTCTCAGTCAAATTTATTTCACGTAGATGTGGGGGTCCATGGTCTTTACATTTTTATGTCTACCTTTCTGTTTTTGCTATATTTATTTATTCTTGGATTTATTTGCATCTTTGTGAAAGTATAACCTCTTTTAAGAAAACTTATTTCTGAAAATGTTGCATGACCTTATCCTCACATCTTTTGTGTAACTCAATCTACTAGTAATTCTTTATTACTTTATGTGTGCGTTTATGTGTAAAATGACTCTTAATGTATTCAGCTTTCTTGTATTTCCTTATTTGTTAAAGGTTAGAGCTCTGATATCTTAGTGGTTCAACAAATTGTTTACCTCAACTCATCTAAAACCAATTAGAGATATGGCTAATTTTATTGGATGGGCAAGTGTAAGTTTTGTGTGAAATTAAAATACTAATCCCTCTATTCCAAATTGCTAAATCCTACGAAAAGTCGTGCAATTTTGAGATAAAAAATAAAGTTGTAGTTTTTTAAAATTTCTTTGCACCTAGATATAAGGAAACTCAAAAAATGATGCAAGGAAGTGCTTTCACTTTGTTCTCTTTACATTTCCAAAAAGTTTTCCAAAAAGATTCTTTCCCCATCTCTCATCTCTCCAATCATTAATCACATTTCTCTCTCTACTCATACCCCTATATTCAATCATTATTCTCATTTCTCTCTCTATCTCTCTCCAATTATTACACCTATCTCTAATTATTACATTTTCCAAAAATTCATCCAAACACTATCTCAAAAATATTTTTCAAAATATTCTTTTCAAAACTCCCAACCAAACACAGCGTTTATTTTTCAATTCGAAAATTGCAAGGTTCTTCGTTGGACGCAAGCAATTTGGGACGGAGGGAGTAAATTTTTTCAGACGCAAGTGGAATGCCGGCCAACACGGTGGCAGCTGTATGCTCCCATGCATTAGAACCCGGCCTTCCCATAATCCCATCCCCATTCCCCTACTATTTGTAACTCCTATCCCACTAATTGATTTGCAAATGAAAAATAAATTGTTTACCGCACAGATTTGTTAACTGGGTAAAGGTTTTGTACTGGTTTTTGTAAAGGGTTACCAATAATTCATCAAAAAGACTTGAGCTCCTTAGGTATGGGGTTCTGTTAATTTTTTGGGGATCACATAAAAACAGAATCATTGGGCGAAATTCCCCTACTGATTGATTTGGCATATTTGTAACAAATAGAGGAATGGGGATGGGTTTCATACTGGTTTTTTTTGGGCGAAAGTAGAGGAAAGACTGGAACTCCAAACGAGCTGAGCTGTGTCGAGCCGTAGTGTCATTCAAACTTGGTTTGAAAATTCAACGAGTTTATAATATACTCAAGTTTGATTTACTATTCGATCTGATCTCAAAAGTGCTTTAATTTAGTCAAACATGACATGAGCTCAAGTAGCTATTTTTGTTCTTTTTTCTATAATGCTTTAAAGTATCAAGCTTGTTTGACTCGATCTCAAACGAGCTTTAACAAGAACATGCGTTGAAGTAGCTTGCTATTTGTAGGAATTATGTGTCGTCTTTTCCTATTCATTTCAGTCCATGCACTGTTCGTACTTTTCCAAATCCTTTGTTTCATGTTGTTGCTCTTGTCAGTCAGGACTTCAACTTTATTTATGTTTTCAAATTGGTTCTCTAGTTTTTCTGCATAACTGTTGGATAATTACCTCGTTGTAACTAATTTGTGTTTTCTTAACTCATTCTTCTTGATGGTCCCTTGAAAATATTGAAAACAAAAGAACTGCTCCAGCTCCTGTGGTGGGATGGCCTCCAATTCGTTCGTTTAGGAAGAATCTCGCCAGTAGCAGTTCATCCAAACAAACCCCAGAGTCACAAAATGCTGTTCAAAGCAAAGTCCCTAGCGAGAAACCGGTTGCAAGTTGCAGAAAAGGTTTCTTTGTGAAGATCAATATGGATGGAGTTCCTATAGGAAGGAAAGTTGATCTCAAAGCCCATGACAGCTATGAAAAACTCGCCTCTTCTGTTGACGAACTTTTTCGGGGCCTTCTTGCAGGTTATTTACACAATTTCTCTAATCGGTTTTTTACTGTTAGGTTGGTTTTTATGCCTATAAAATTATGTGAGAGTAGGTCTTGTTTGGATATTTTAGATTTCCTGTAGAATATCATGTCAGATTGATAACTTTATACTTGTTAATTATAGAACTCTAAATTTTGTTGTCTCACACCATTTGTTTTTGTTGATATTGTTTAGCTCAAAGAGATTCTTCTGCTGGCGGAATCCAGAACAATCAAGAGGGAGAGAAAGCAATTACAGGGTTGTTAGATGGAAGTGGGGAGTATACCCTTGTTTATGAGGACAACGAAGGAGACAGGGTACTTGTTGGGGATGTGCCATGGCAGTAAGCTTCTTATATCTATGGATCTGATGCATTATTAATTTATGCTATAGCATATGTTGCAGAGCTGTCTTAGCATGTTCTCTGGCCTGTTTGTTTATTCCAACATTTTGTCATGAACCCTTGACTATCACCAAGTGTGTTTTGTCTTATGTACTTAGGATTCCTAACCTCTCAGTAATTATTCCTTTTTCTGAAGCACACATGCCTCGAACCTGGTAATAAACCCAAGTACGACAACTTCCATATGTTGGATAGATGGATATATATCGTTGGGCCTATTCCCTAATAGATTAAACTTTTGGGATTATTGGTAACTATCATAGTATAGAGCTTTGGTATCAGAGAGGTTTGGGTTCAAGTCGCTCGAATTGCATTTGTCTCCTATTGGGATTCTGCTTTCTCCTTGGCCTTTTATTTTGTTTTGTGTATGGATGTGTGCATCTCCATGTGCAAGAGTCAAGACGGGCTTGCATTGAAGGAGTGTGTTTGATTGTGTGATATGCATTGTTGGGCCCATTTCCTTACTGGTTAAGCGTTTGGGACAATTGGTAACTTAGCACTAGCATGTCATTTGAAAAAAAATATTTGACTAGAGGGTTGCTTTTAGATTATAATTTTTTTTTGATGAAATAAGCTGCATCACGCACTTTTAGTTGAACTTCTAAACTTGCAATGGCTTGTTGTTGTGACCCCCTAATTTGGGTTCTTAAAATGTCAATTGCAGCATGTTTGTATCTACAGTGAAAAGGCTGCGTGTTTTGAAAAGCTCCGAACTCTCCACATTGTGCCGTGAGTTTCTTTTGTTCTAATCTCAGTATAGGTTCCATTTTCGGTTTGAGAATTGTGTAAAATTTCAAGTTCTCCTAGTTTCTGACTTTCGGCCTCTGGGATATTTGTGCTTTGCAGTCGGCAGTAAGAAAGAGAAGGTCCCACTTTATGATGCGTCGAGATGAAGAAAGCTCGATACTTCTCTTATGATTTTTCACAGAAGTTTGGAGAGAGGGTTTGTGCCTTTTTGACATGTTGGATGTTTCCAAGGATTGGCAAATAGAAAGAAAGTCATCTGTAGTTAAAACTAAGCTAATTGTTGTATTAGCTGGATTTGTTTTCTTGAATTTTGCTTTATATCCTTCTCATGGGTTTGTCTATAATGGGAAGGAAAACACTCTGATATGTTGATGAATATGGTTTCCTTGTCTTTGCGCCCTGTTTGTTGTGATGTTATTACTCAAGTGTAAGAAGATGTCATACTCTTCACACGTTTTTGGATTTCAGGGACCTGGGATTCTGTAACGCACTACACTTTTATGAAATTAGCTCGGATGCGTGCTATCCTTTAAGGGACAACATGCTTGCCGACTCCATCCGGGCTGTCCGTGCTCGGCGGTCAACGGTGCAAATCAGTTCGGTAATAGACTGCTCAAGTTTGTTTGGGTCCGAGTAGATCTGCGCCGTTGATTGCCGACTACGGACGGCTCAAAGGGGGGCAGCATGAATGTTTTTAAGGGACAGCACGCCCTCTGTTTCCCAATTTTAGCTTTTTAGATTTTGGATCTTATCTCACCTTCACTACAGTAGCAGTCTCATTTACTAATCCACTAACAAGCTATCGGGAAGTTTATAAGTAACACGTAATTAACAAAAAGATTATGATGATGGTGCATGAGCACATATTTTCATAAGCTGAACATTTAGAAATTCCATTGGCAAATTGAGAAAGGATTTAATGTGGGAATTCATTCATTGAAACATATGGAAAAGCAAAACAAGAGTGATCATAATTCGTACATACACAAGAATCCAATAAAATGAAATACATAAACTGAATAACATCGGAGGCCATTTATTTCTCCAAACCAGAATAATCTGTAACTAAGCAAACCACCTTCAAGTGATTCATCTGGACTTTTCATGCTTCCAAATCACCATGAAATATCAAACCCCAACTCCGAAGCTTTTGCTCCGTGATCCGGTCCATACGTTGCACCATCTCTGCAGTCAGATGATTCTTCCAATCTCCAACCTTCCCTCTCCTAAAATACGTATTATTCTCAATTGCGACCAGCGTGTCTTCCCGATGCCTCCCATTCTTGTTCACCTCCAAATTGCTCAACTTCTCAAACTACACAAGTCCATTACTCCCTCCACCACCCCTGCTCTCTCCTCCCCCGCGGAGAAAGGGTGGCCGATGAACTCAGCCAATCGCTTGACATAAACAGTGGTCTTTCTGTTCATATCTTCATATTTCAGGAACAAAACCCTCACGGGTTTTTCCAAGCTTGCTTTCCAGTACCCCAAAACATGGTCCCAATAGGATCCATAGTAAGACACCCATTGACAAAACAACTCAAATACTACTTCCATAGGTAGAAATCCAATTTCAGGTCTTTCCTTAAGTATGAAATGCCAAAAAGAGACAAATACATCCTTTGGCTCCCTGCATATATACACGACTCTACAACCTGAGTCTACTATAGACTTAGGCAATGAAGAAACCCGAAATTCCCGCACACATTCCATCTAGTGTGGTCTAGCGTATTCTTGAAATAAATAACTCGCACACATTCCATTTTCAAAAAAGATCAATCCACCACGTTGCTACAATATCGGTATTAAACCCGAAATTCCCGGCACTTTACCGCGTCTGAAATTGGCCATCAAAGTGGGAAAAAATTGCTAAAAACTACTTATTGAGTTGATTGTGTGGAAACTATCACTCTGATCAAACATGGTAGAGACAAGTATGCTTGTCTTGAAGTTTCACCTAACATTTATTGTAGGGATTATACTATTTCAAGGCAAAATTTGACAAACATGTTTTCAGATAAGTATTTGAGATCAAATTTCAAGACAAAACAAAACGTGTCTCGTCCGTCTTTTTACATATGTTCAATTAGCGTGTTTTTTTTTCGTACAAGCAACAAACTCGATGACCGAACAAAATGAAAAGTTCAGATCACTTTTTTGACTCAAAATAGGCCAGTGGCCCCTACACCATGATAAGGCCCAATAGGCCATTGCCTTGTGTCCCCAGGAACATGAGTAAATTAATGGGGTCCTCTAACTGTGGTTAAGAAAGCTCGAATTCTCTAAGCTCAATTACGTAATCAGTGATACCCATTGGGTTGTTGTAATGACTTGTAGTTTTTATGATGTATTAGTTTTTAACTCTTAGAGCATCTCCACTGCTACACCAAATTTTTACTCAAATTTGAGTAAAAATTTGGTTGAAAACTTGATTTGATATCACCCCTTCCAATGGGAAACCACTCTTTTACCAAATTCTAGTTAAAATATTGTCAAAAACAGTTTTTTTTTTTTTTCACTTTGGCTCCAAAACTTTCCTACCATTTTGTCAAAACAGTTTTTTTTTTTTTTTTTTTCATTTTGCCTCCAAATTTCTTTCAACCTGACGATCAAAAGGTGTAGAAAGGCAAAATGAAAGAAGAAAAGTGAAGCATTTGGTAGCAACAGAAGCTTTTCTGATGTTGCAGTGAACAAATAGAGCCGTTGCTTATTTGATACAGTATTGAATTTGGTGTTGACCAAATTTTGGTGAAAATTTTGAGTAAATTTGGTGTTGAGCAAATTTGGTGAAGGATTTGGTGAAGGAGTGGAGTGGGTTTTTTCATGATTTTTACTCAAATTTGAATTTGGTAAAACATTTGGTGTAGGAGTGGAGATGCTCTTACAGTGATAAGCAATTCTTGTGATTTTGACTTTGATTTGTTCAAAAGTTGACGTGTGCTTTTTGAACTTTATTTCAAAAAAAAATTTATGAAAGATTCCATTTCAAGGATTAACGTGGAGTTCTCGAAAATTCGAGACCGGCCTTGCATTTGTCATCATGAAGACAGATTCCATTAAAATTTCAAAAGTGGTAAGGACACAACATAACGTGTGAACATAACATTCGGAAACAACACTCACATGAGTTAGAATTCGTAAGTGGGGCCGACCCGTACTCCGTAGCATTGTTAAAATTTTGGCACCCAAGTCCATTCAGGTGTTCTGTCTCAATCACAAGAGATGATGCATTTGTCATCATATATAAGCTGAACATTTAGAAATTCCATTGTTAAATTGAGAGAGGATTTAAATCTGCAAATTCATTAATCAAAACACATGGAAAAGCAAAACAAGAATGATCATGCATACACAAGAATCCAAGACAATGAAATACATAAATCGAATATAATCAAAAGCCATTTATTTATCGAACCAGAATGATCTGTAACTAAGCAAACCACCACCTTCAAGCGATTCATCTCGACACTTCACGCTTTCGAATCACCCTGAAACATCAAACCCCAACTCCCAAGCTTTTGCTCCGTGATCTGGTCCATACGCTGAACCATCTCAGCTGTTAGATGATTCTTCCAATCTCCAACCTTCCCTCTCCTAAAATACGTATTATTCTCAATTGCCACGGGTGTGTCCAACCGATGCCTCCCCTTCTTGTTCACCTCCAAATTGCTCAAATTTTCAAAACTACACAAGTCAATTACTCTCTCCACCGCCCCTTCTGTCTCCTCCACCGTGGAGAAAGGGTGGCCGATGAACTCGGCTAATCGCTTCACATAAACTGTGGTCTCTGTCTTCATATCTTCATATTTCAGGAACAAAACCCTCTCGGGATGTTCCAAGCTTGCTTTCCAGTACCCTAAAACATGGTCCCAAAAGGGTCCATAGTAAGAGACCCCTCTACAGAACATCTCAAATATTATTTCTATAGGTAGAAATCCAATTTCAGGTCTAGTCTTGCAAATGAAATGCCAAAAGGAGACAAACACATCCTTTGGGTCCCTGCATATATACACAACTCTACAACCTGAATCTTCTGTAGACTTAGGCAATGAAGAATATGGCATGTGTGTAGAGAGAAGGGGAAACTCAGGGTACCGACCGGACGTGTTATTTACTATGTCTACCTCTAACATTGGAACACAGTCATGAGGCACTTTGAAAAGCAAAGGGTTTGTGGAGAAATCGAACTCGGTACGGGTGACAATGGCAAAAGCCAGGGCTTTGAGCCATGTGGTACCGGATTTTGGAGCACTGCAGAGGATTACGTCAGTAGATTGTGGTTTGAATTGCTTTTGAGCTAATTTGACACCTTCTAAGAAGAAACTGGGATACCAAAAGCCTTCATATTGGAAAAGGCCAAAATCTTCAGGACACGGCAAACCGTTACCTTGAGGGAACATTGAGACAGTCCCTTTGGATGCTGGATGATGGGTTTCCTCATGCTCAACTTCCCCATTACAAGTTGCTTTAGGGACATCGCAACTCCCAGGATTGGAGGAGGATTCCATGAACTCGAGGATTTCTCTCTCTCTCTCTCTCTCTCTCTCTCTCTCTCTCTCTCCTCTCTCTCTCCTCCCTCCCTATTGGCAAGTATAAGGAGTCAAGGATCTAGCATATGTCGTGGTTTTGTGGTGTACTGTGTAGCTTGTGCTATCTAACAACATTTTTCATGCTTAAATTAGCTGGTACAAGGTTACTATCCGTGGGGCTTAAATTAGCTGGTACAAGGTTACTATCCGTGGGTCTAAGTTAGTTTTTTTTTTTTTTTACTTTCCGTGGGTCATAGTTTTTTTTTTTTTTTTTTTAATTGGATATCTGGGAAGCTTGCGTGCACCTCGACTAATTCCGGGCTCCTAAAAAGTTAACAACCGGGCAAATCTCCAGTGGCTATAAGGTTTGGAATATTTGGCCTCCGTGGAGATGGAACATGTAATCTCATGGGAGAACACTTATTGCTTTCTCATACACACTTCGCCAAACCCGGGTATTTATTTCTAGTTACTAGAACGTAAAGTTTAGAAAGACAGTATTAAAAAGACTGATAGGACCTCAACACCTAATTGCCAATTTTTCATTGGTAGTAAAATCTTACCTGATAGCTAAGTAACCCAATAGATGCCATCCACCCTTTTGTTTGTATTCTTTGATTTGATTGGCCCTCAATGAATGAAAGACACCTGGTATGAATTTCAAACTAGAAAGATCCAAACAATGACAACAATGGGGCCGCTGGACAGCTTCTCATAGGAGAAGGAAAAGAGAGAAACAAGAATAAAAAATCAACCAAATAATCTTTACCCTTGTAATGATACAATTGTTTCTTTACTTTTCCTCAACAACTTCTAGACACGACGGTTCGAAAGGGATCCTAGAAGGTGAGTTCCCGTCTATTTATATCGACGAACCATATCGTACCACTATCCGTACATGTGCTCTTTTTTCTTTTTTTTTTTTTATCAATAAAAGAAGATTTATTAAAGAATCTCGATAAAGGTACACCGAGAAAAGGAAGGGGGAGGGGACATCCAACCGAGGTTGAATGAAAGAAAAAAGAAAGGAAAAGGAAACATCCAGTACAAAAGATTATAGAATGAAAAGTGAAAACACCCAAATCCTCTATGTAGCCTAAGCAAAAAACACCCAAGGGAATCAAATCCAAAACAACCACCACAAGAGCCCCTCTATGCCTGCTCACGCCTGCCTAAACATCCTATTTCAACCCTTACCACGCCAGAATACTGCCGCAACCTACCTTCAAAATTCAGAAGGATCCTTTTCTCTGATTACCTCCCATTGCTTAATCTTTTGAGAGAATGCTTTGAACTCATCTTTAATCATTTCTTTTAAGACTATTTCATCCTCAGAGCGAATAGATACTCCAAGATTTTTCCCGGTGGTCAATGTTGCTATATAATCTTCCTCCATCCTTTTCTCTTTGCTGTTGACAACCTCTAGAGACGTTTGTGAGGACCTAGATTCAGATTGCCGGTTTTCCCCCAAAGAAAGGGATCCAAGGTTGAAAAGAGACTTATCATTTCTTCTTGTTTTCTACGGGCCCTGCTTTAACCTCCTCGACTTGTTCTCTTTTCTATCAGTACACGTGCTTCTTAGCAAAAGAGCGAATAGAAGCAAATTGGACGGTCCACATCAAGAAACCTAGAAAGAAAGCAGAGGCTTGGTAATTGATATGTGAACTTACGACCATGTAGAGCCTAGCCTAGCCAGATCTTTCAGATAAGGTATGGTTAGATGACATTCAAGGGCAGCCATGGAAGCACAAAAGGGGCAGCCTGCACATGTTGGCAATAGGAAGACCAACTACAATTCAACAACCATGGAAGCACAAAGGTGCAGCCCGCACATGTTGGCAATAAGTTGACCAACTACAATTCAACTATGGGCTGTTCCCTTAAAAGGCTGCACTCTCTATAGGTTTTGTATTGAGCTGTGAACTCATGGTTTTGGTAGTTCTCAGAACTAATCAAAGGCCAAAGCCAGTTGTAAGCTGTAAAAAAGGGACCTACCAGCATGACATAAAAGCTTAAGCTTTGAGTTGCTTAACAGGAAGTTTGTATATCGTTATATAGATCGCCTAACTACCATCCCACCAATGTGGGATTACTCACAATCAATTAGCGGGCGATGTTCTTGTCGAGGCTTATGGCCTAGTAACTTGGTGACGGTTGCCCTTGTCCACCCCATTCAGTCCATCCCCTGCCCTACGGCCTCTACTACTCTTCGGAATCTCTACTCATCCATCACACTGCCACAGAGCCCTTTACTGGATTGGTGTGATGCCACAATTCAAAGTTTCTGAGTATGGAACCCGTGGAATTCCTTGAATAAGAACAAGGGACATCCCTCATGTTTCTTTTGAGGCATCTGCCACTAGTGTATTCAATTATTGACCTCAGAACATAGCTTTGGTTTCTTGTAGTATTAGGGCAGTGACAAAAATATGCTTCTAAGTTCTAATCAAACCTCCTGCCAACCAGAGCCTAACCTATCTGAAAAATTCAATATTAGTCAAAGTGAAATAAATGTCCTTGTGCGCAAAATATTTAGTCTGGGATTATGTGTTCCAGATTCCCCCGTTTGGTATACAATTTTTAGAGTGGGGATTAAATAGCACCCAACCACGGAAGCCCCCAAATCCCATGAGGACTTGAACAAAGCAGTTCAAGTCCCAGAATCGTTGTCACTGGACTACTAACCCCATGAGGCCTTATCCCAATCCAAATTAGCCTCTCAATAAAAAATGGCCAGAAGGGGTAATAGATTTTTGGACAACCAATCCGATGATTCATTGTCCTTCTCCGACCTAGTCCCTCAATCAAACATGGCCAAAATGGGAAATATATATTTTCCTTCCGCCCTCGAGCAAAAAAAGAAAAGGAAAAAAAAGAATGCATCACAAATTATTCATATAGATAGAATAGCATTATGAATGGAAACAATTTTCCGTGGAATTGAAAATTCCAGGAAACTACTTCATATGAATCAAACAAAGCGGAAAGTGTAAAAAATGAATAGAAAGGACAACAAGATCATTCAGCCAAAGCCCCATTTTAACAAATAATCAGTTCAATTACAGCAAATGGACCCATGAAACCTTACATATAACTAGTACTGCTCTACTGAAGATGGTAAGATGCAGCAGCGTTCAACTAGAGTCAATCAAAAAGAGAAAAAAAACATCAAATGTTCAAATAATTATGGGTTGTTCTGGTTTACTGGCTTGTGAACTCGTGGTTATGACTTTCAAAACAAAAGAGAAAAAGAACTCATGGTTTGGGTAATTCTCACTACCCAAACCTGCTAGTAAGCTGAGAAAGCGGGCCTACCAACATGAAGTAAGTAACAGGAAGTAAGTATTTCATTGTTTGGCTCAATCACTTAGTAGGCAACGTTCTTGTCGCGGCTCATGACCCCAATATCTTCTTCTGATTGGTCAATGTGAAAAATCATACGCGACCCAGAGCAACCCGTACAAGTTACACTGCCCCAGCCAAGTACGGACGCTGGATCTCAAGGAGAATGTATATTCGGAAAAAAAAAAAATAATTGTTAAAGGAACAGGGTTTTGAAACTTGGTGACGGTTGCCCTTGTCCAACCCCACTCAGTCCATCCCCTACCCTAGAGCCCCTACTCCTCTCCTGAGCTTCTTCTCATCCATTGAACAACCAGAGAGTCCTGTACTAGATTGGTGGAATGCCACAATTCAAGCTTTCTGATTATGGAACCCCTGAAATTCCTTGGTTTTCTGATTTAAGCATCGAAGGGAAGGCACAAATAAGATCTTCTGTGTGACATTCCTCGTTTTTCTTTCGGGGCATCTGCCTCTAGTGTATTCAATTTGCCAGCGACCTTACCAGCTCGACCAAGTGAGATCCTTGGCTTCTCGTTAACAACAAAGAAAAATAATGGTTTCCAGATTTTGATCGATTTACAGAGGAACCTGGCCTCACAACAATCTTTAAAAGGTTTCTGGTATTAAGAGATTGACTAAATTATGCTTCTAATCAAATCTACCCCACTGCACACTAGATCCTAATCCTATCTAAAACACTCAATGTAAGTCAAACTCGAATATATTTCCTTGTGTACAAAAATTATAGTCAAGGCTTTTGTGTTCAAGATAG
Source organism: Vaccinium myrtillus (assembly GCA_016920895.1). Classification (NCBI taxonomy): domain Eukaryota; kingdom Viridiplantae; phylum Streptophyta; class Magnoliopsida; order Ericales; family Ericaceae; genus Vaccinium; species Vaccinium myrtillus. The sequence goes on along the minus strand of CM029272.1, from coordinate 1,518,449 downwards.
TCCCCCGTTTGGTATACAATTTTAGAGTTGGGATTGCATACCACCCAACCACGGAAGCCCCCAAATGTATAACCAAAAATTAGATGGGACAAGTTTAAACTCTAGAATCATTAGTCACTGGAATACTAATCCATGACGCCTTATTCCTCTCCAACTCTTTGGATTGTGTGATTTGTTGAGAAAAGAAAGGGTGGTGGCTTCTCACAAAATCTCATAATTTTTGGCGAGAAATGGTGAGAAACAAAATAAGTCTTCTATTTGTAGACAATTCTCATCATTTCTCACCAATTTATCCAAACAAGTGGTGGGATTCCCTTCTCTATTCTTTCTTTTCTTCAGCAAATCGTTCAATCCAAAGGAGCTGACCTTTAATCAAGCATGGCCAAAACGGGTAATAGATATTTTCCTTCTGCCCTCAAGCAAAAAATACCTAAATGCATCAAAAATTACCATACATAAGATAAAATAACATTATGAATGGAAACAATTTTTCGTGCAATTGAAAATTCCAGGAAACTACTTCATTATGAATCAAATAAAGCGTAAAAAATGAATAGAAAGGGCAACAAGATCATACAACCAAACCCCCATTTTAACAAATAATCAACTCATTAAAGAAAGTGGACCTATCAAAGATTACATAGAACTAGCACTGCTCTACTGAAGATAGTAAGATGCAGCGTTCAACTAGAGTCAATCAAAAAAAGGGAAGGAGGAAAAAAACATCAAATGTTCAAATACCAAACGAGCATATCGTAATTAGGTCATCATTAAGATCCAACACGCCAAAATTTGTAGAGAGAGAAAGATAGATAATTGCCTCTGAATACGTACAAAGCACGCACATCGATGCACACCATTGTTATGCCTGACTTGCCCCTGTTTGCCGTTTATGTACACCGTACAGTACCTCGAAAGCCTCAGCAACTATTCATACCACCAATGCCGTTTATGTACACCGTACCACCCTGTTAGGCGAATTATACACCGAATCAGAGGGATTTTGACAGATACGATGAAACCCTCGTCGATCGCCATTGATGATCCAAACCCTACTGTGAGTCTCTCTCAGATTTTTTGGCTAGATTTTTTTTTTTTTTTTTTCAGTTTGGGTGCGTTTCCCGCTCCTTATTGGAGGGAAAAGCGAAAGGTTCGGCAGGCATGGGCATTGAATTGAGTAATGCGTGGATTATTTACAGCAAAGCCATTCTACATTGGATCTATTTGTATAGACTCCGATACAGATATGTCCGAAATTGTCTAATGCACGTGTAAGGCTCTCATTATATTTGGGTTCACGTCCGTCGGACAATTTCTTGTATGCAAACTTTTGGATTGAATTATGTAGTACTTGAAAGCCTTTGATCTTAAAATAAGAGAATTGGGGATCCCACGGTGCCGCACTACAGGGTTATAGTGCGTCATTCGAGCCGTTCATTGCCAAAATGAAATTCGAGCGGCTCAGGATTGTAGTGCAGCACCGCATTGCAGGATCCTCGGATCCCAAAATAAGATATTTGAACTTTCTAATTCTTAAATTTTGTCCTTCTTAAATTTTGTCGAGGACATCAGTCTTGCCAAAAATTATACCCGCCTGGATATCGAGATAGATAATTTCATAATGCAATTATCTTGAATTACATCAATTCTCATTCATTTTTTTTTTATATATATACAAATAGATTTGAAAATCATTTTTGTCAATACAGTGGGGCAAATTTTTTGGAACAAGTATTGTTCTTGATGAGAGCTAAAAAGCAAAAGGTTTTGATCATAGCTCCAAAAGACCCACAAAAGCCACCACCTCATAGGCCATAGCAGTGTCTCTTCTTAAGGATTGTAGACAAGCCGGAGGTAAGTTTCCTTTCAGTCACGGATATTATTCAGATCATTATCATGATAACAAATGAAAATTGGTGGCAAACGAGGGGCATTTATTTTCAGCTTTATACTCTTTACAATGTGCTCAAACTACCGGAATCGGAGACCTGTAGTGCGTATTCGAACCGTCTATAAGTGTTTCGGACGGTCCACATTTAAAGAAGACTCTCCAGAAGAGTCCGGAACTCTTCGTTGGAAGAGTCTTTTTTAAATCGAGACCATTGATTACCGAGGCGAGCGGTTCATATGTGCACGCCAAGACCGTAGACAAGGACCCATGCAGTTTTTCCAACTCTGGCAAGTGGGAATGGCAAATGCTGAAAATTCAACCTGGAATTCATTTTGTTCTGGACCGAACAAAATGGAAATTTGCAAGACTCGCAGAAAGGTACCGCTCCACTTGTTATACTTGTTGTGAGCCACCTGCTGGTCAAAAGACAAATCAATGTAACTAACCTTTTTATCCCTTTGAAGGAATATTGTATCTTATCTGTCCTGTCCTTAATACATGCTCCCTCCGTCTCCAAATAATACTCACTCCGTTCTTTAAAAAGAGTAGTATATTTCATTTTTGGTTATTTCTAAATAAGTGTAATGTTAAAAAAAATTAATGGATAAAAATTGGAACATTTCCTATTTTGCCATTAAAAAGTAGATTCATTTTTGAAAAGTTACTGGGTAAAGCTTAATGATAATGTCTCCATCAAGGGAAATAGTGGAAAGTGAAGGTATAAGTTTGAAAAAAATTGATGTGAAAGGTGTAATGATGATGTTTTCTTAATAAGTTGAAATTACGAGGCGCTACACTTAAAAATGAACGGAGGGAGTAGTTCGGTTCACAAAATGCTAAATTAAAAATACACATCATACACTTTTTTTAAAAAAGAGCAAACTTTTTCATGAATTAAAAGCTGAGTTCACTGATATAAAGTAAATTGCTAAAAAAACATCTTATTTTTAACTTATTATTTTGTGAACTGGATTATCATTTTGGACGGAGGTAGAACATATGTATGCTGGTATACTTTATTTATTTTTATTTTGGGTGGTCAAAGGTGTCCGGACCAGTTTGCGCTCGCCTCGACTAAAATCCCTCCCCTTGTCTGGTCAACTACAAGCCAAGGGTGTCCGGACCATCTTGTACTCACCTCGTCTAAAATCCCTCACCTTGTCTGGTCAAATACAAGCTATCCACGTATTTCGAATATTGGGAAGAAGATGTTTACTCCTAGCAATGATTTCAGTTGAGAAAGCCAGCATTCTGCCCCTTGTTTCAACCTGATATCTAACTCTTGAAGAATTTCTCCACCTCCTAAGACAATAGCAGAAGTAAGAGGGAACAATGAAATGGAAGGAGCTAACTGTTCTGCTTTCTTGTAATGGGAACTTGTTTAATACACCAAGTTCTGTGTAGTTTTCTTGCCTACTCCTTTTCCATCTGAAACATTTTCCAAACTTCCTTAAAATTTTAAGCTCGCGTTTCATACAAACAACATTTAAAGATTATTAGCAGACTTCTAAATCTCAGGATGTAACCCTGCTCCAAGACAATCATCGGTTAATTAAAAGTGTACCCAAGACACGCCACGTCCGTGTCCTCAGCATGGACCGGGATTTACGAAACTGGGCTAATTGAACAAGGCCTTAGTAGAAAACAGCTTTGAGCACACACATGCACCAACACTCACACGAGAGAGAGAGAGAGAGAGAGAGAGAGAGAGAGAGAGAGAGAGAGAGAGAGAGGTTTAAAGATTTGTCATTCAAAGGTAGCTAGTGTACAAGAGTACAATAAAAGAAAATTACAAAGAAAAAAAGACCTTACAAAAAGTCTTCCAACAAACCTACTACCAACACCCTCCCCTATGAAGTTGGACTTCCCCTCACTGTTATACTCTAATAAACAAACAAGAAAAACCTAAGCCGTCTTCTTCCAAGAGGCATTGGGAGCTCAACCCTTGCCAGCACACACAAGAACTTAAAGACAACTAAAAACTGTACACTAGCGAAATTAAACCCCAGAGAGCTCTTCACTGGCACTTGGTTTCCGGATCAGCAGATAGAACACACAAGCATGCCTGGAAAAAAGAAAGAAATGAAAGCCAGCAATGAACATTGTTACTTACCCGACCTGCTGGCTTTCTGCCTTTCCTCAAACAGACACGGTTTCCAGAGCGAAGAGTTTGAGTTCATGCGGTAGACGTCAGACTCATCCTGCTACAAAGATGGGCACACAAAACAAAACCACAGAAAGCAGTAAAGATGAAAGAGATGCAAAAAATACTTCAAAGTCAAATAGTGTTCCTAAGTATATAGCACATGCCTCGTGATAGTCTCCGGCGCAGATGCTGAATCAATTCCGACACTTGATTTCAGTAACATCCCAAGTGCAGCGTTTGGCTTCATGAAAAGAAGAGGGAACCAACAACAATTAGGGAAGTGACAGGTGAAAAATACTCAGAGCTTACAAATTAAAAACATTGTCGTTATTATCGTACGATTCGATTCCATTTGATATGCTAGTGACTCGAACCTCAAGGTAATCAGAAACAGAAATATAGAAGAACCGAAGGTGAATCGCATGAATCGACAAGCTACATGAACAACTAAGAAGGAAAAATAACTTTAATTCGAAACCTCAAACTCTTCCCGCAGTCCACCCAGAAATACGCCACTGCCATTGTTGTCGCAACCAATTTCAAGGAGCGTTTCCGAACCCGCCTCGCACGACCCCTGGGAAGATCCAGAGTTACTACTCCCTGCCACACTTGTTGGGCTACCCTCGCTACTACCATGAACTGATTGGAGCCCAAAATCCTCCTCACAAGAGCTCACCACGCCAGCAAGGTGGGTGACGACGCTTGCACTTGAAGAGCATCCACCCTCAGCAGCATTTTCACCACACAATTTCTCTTGTTTTGAATCCCGCCTCTCTGGTGAAATGGATTTCCTTTTCTTTGGACTTCCCTGCTTTACTGGTACCGCATTGGAATCTTTTTTCCTCTTGAGAGGTCCTTCACTATTTTCAGGGGAGAGTTTTTCTGCAAGTTGCTCGCTTGAGAGCCTTTGTGGTCGAGTTCGCCTATAACCTTCCGGAAGCACATACAAAGGAATCCGTTTTCGAAGGAGATGGGAAACGTGGATTTCCATCTCAGGTTTCCACATGTTGTACATGTAAACTGATTTCTTGAATTCATCAACCGTAGCACGAATATCAAATTGTTGACCTTCTTGTACAACTTCTCCTTGCCTCCTCTGCAACCCCATAAAAAAGGCACAATGTGAACCCTTCTTTGAAAAGTCAACGTATTCGTGTGGATAGGGATGGCACTGCAACTTCCCGTAAGTGTCCCGCTCTATCTGCAAAATTTGAAACTCAACTTACAAACTGGAACAATGATTCCTGGGAGTCACTTCCTCAACTTATCTTTCACTCCCTTTCTCTTTCCGTCAGTTCATTACTCCATTTTAATGTGTGCCATAACATTTGGCTACTTTTAAAAAGTTAATGGAAAACATCAGTGGCTGTGTTTGGTTAGATAGTTTAGTTTAGTTTTGATGATGTCATCAGGTGTAATGAGTGGAGAGAGATAGAGAGAGAAATGAGGAAAATAATGATGTCATCAAAACTAAAACTAAACTGGAAAACGAACAGGGCCGTATCGTTCCCATTTTTCTCTTCTCATTTGAATTTAAGTAACAGCTACAGAAAATGAAAGTAATAGAACGATAGACAAAAGGTGAAAGGACACTTTCGGCAAGTTATTTACTTTTAAAGAGCATTTATTATATTTCCTTAAAAAGTTGGATACCCCAAAATGGAAAGACAAAGGGAGAAAGGGAGTATAATAAGCCACAAGAATATATATGCACAAGTTAAAAGACAACCGAATCTTCCTGTCGCCATCAACCGATTCAACAGTTGAAAGGGATGACGTTAAATTACCATCAGTGTCAGCTGTCGTAGACGGGATTCAACCCAACCTTTCCAAGCAAGCAAATCATCAGCATCGGCAGCACTTATGTCAACTTGCAGATAGTTTTTATAGCTTTCAAAGAAAAAGTATGGCTCAAACAGAGCACTCCACTGGGCTTTATTCAGCTCTATCTCCTGAATACGAGAAAGGAAACAAGGTCAAGGAATCAAGTAGATAACAGTCAAGGTTAATCTGCACAGGCTCCATTTCTTTTGACGTAGAATACTTTTCCATCAAAGGTTTTACTAATATTATGCTGTTTGGTTGAACAAAAGTGTGTTAACTTATTTTCCAAGTAGAACATTTACCCTCAGAGAGCAAAATATGACTTCCGTGCAATTCAACATGAGTCATTTTGCCTGGGGTTCTCAGTGCTTCAGTAACCAACTGGCAACCCAAAACGAGAGCATGAGGAAGACAAAATGGGTGTGAGAGAGAAAGAGAGTGATCTAAATGTTTCAATTTCAAATGATTACATTTTATCCATCATCTGTTCTGTGATTATCTTCTTTATATCTGTCTCTACAAACACATAAATAGATCCCTCACACGTCTCTGAGTTTATTGACTCAATGTGATTTATACGAGTTTATTATTTAGTACCAATTTCGAAAGAAGACTGTTTTTCAAGTCAAATGTTCATTTTGGCAACTATTTTATTTCTGCCAACAGAGATTTCTGCCAACAGAGAAGCCAACCAAGTGCCAGAAAATAGGAGGGGGGAAAAAAAATTCCCCGTAAAAAGTCATTTTACATGAAAAAGTAAAACAACTCAGTGTAATCAAAACAAAATGAGCCCATTAGAAGAAAATGATTTTGTTCTCACCTCACAAATCTTCTTACCAAATTCGAATTGCTCCATCATGACCCGGAGAGTACTTACTGACACGTTGTAACTAGAATTCATGCAAGGGTAGGCGGGTGTTATAATTGGCATCTGATGCGTCCGGTCCTTGGGATTTTTACGAGGGTCCCACACAGAAAATCCAAGTTCATCTTCTTCTATCGCACAAAGCATCACAGGATTTGGCCATCGCCAGAGTGTATAAACCCTGAAAAAGCGGGGAACCAGCATACTAGGAATCGCATTGGGATAAAGCTGACACACCCTAGCTACAAGAAGGGCCCAATTCACGCCACCAAGAAAACCAGTCACCTGCAGAAGACCAAAGGGTGGCCAAGAAAATAGAAACTAAATTCGGACCAAACAGTAGACTGAGTCAAATACTGAATGAAATAGTCACTTACGTTGGAATAAACACCACGCCTTTTAGCCCAAAACTTTAAACACCGGAGCGTCGTGCGAAAATGCTAATATTTGCAACACAGTTCATGAAATAAGAAGAAATCAAAAGACTAAATTGAGACAACACATTCCTTCAAACAAACAGTGTAGAAAAGATAACTAGCAAGCATTCATGATTATTACCTCAACATTTGGAACAAGCTTAAGAATCTGGTCCGCAACCCTACAGCCATTAAGACTCCGAACTGTTGGCTCATCAACATTGTTCAATACAGACAAGTTTGAGATATCCAAATCCTGTTCATAGGCAAAAACCAGCTTATACATCAGGAAACCAAACTTCAAAGTAGAGGAACTCCATACCATTTGATGGTTGAATGAACAAATTAATGACAGCACCACAAACGAAGATAAAACAAGTGTATCACAAATTAGTACAACTAGAAGAGAATATCTGCAAGTGACATTAATTCAATAAAGAGCATTAACAATAAACAATTAGTTTTCCTAAACCCCATTACATGCAGCACCATGTCCTATCTCCCATTGCACAACCAAAGATGCTTCTAAAACATTTGAACTTACACACCCGCACACATGCTACAATGTGTAGAGCACCTTCCAACCCCCCAAACTGCACGCAAAAAGCGCTAAAATAGCTAAACACCGATTTCGAGACAGGTCATTCTCCTCACATATATCAACTAATTTAAGCACTTTTAGCATTTTTAGCACTTTCGGGAAACTCCCCCGAAGTCAAACACACGATTGAGGTTAAGTGATTAAGATACTCTCCAATCTCCAACATGATCCTCTTCCCTGTCTCCCCAAACAAAATAACAGTATCACAACTTGGTAGTGTAGTGCTACAAACTGCCTAGCAGATAACCCATTATGGTAAATATAATTCAGGTAGAGATACTCAGGCACAAACTCTCTCCATTGTCCAAAACTTTACTTACTGCAGATTGACTACCAAACAAAGACAGAATTTATCTTGCATATGCCATGTAGGACTGTAGGCCATATAAACTTGACCATGATCAAATCAAAGGTGCATAACAAAAACAAAAATCATCATCTACTAAACAATGAAACATTGGCTAACCAAAACTACAATATATAACTAAAACGACTCCCAGATCCCGAAAGCACGCCACCCCATTTACTGGAGAATTTTGCCCATATAAAAGGAAGCAATAGCCACAAATCAAGGCCAATAATCCAAAATGAATTTAAAACAGATCCCATTGCAGTATATCATCCATAACACAATACTCTCCGTTAAGAACTTCACCAAAGCCAGAACAGTAGACAAAATCTACACCTAAACCAATAACACACCTGTACGACCATACATTCGTGATCGTCCTAATAACTAGTTTCAAGGAAATGACTCATAAAAAAGCACACCCTAACCTTTAGCATATTGATAACTAAGATTCTAGAACAACGGAGCTTCCATTGACATTTCATTTTCCTTTAACATGACAAGTAAAGATAAGAAATTATGTTCCACATCTAAAATGCCACCTCCTCAAACAAGAAAAATGAACAATACAAACTAAAAAAGTTACACAAGACAAGGCCAAAGTATTAAAACTAAACAAATTTAACACTTACTTCCGGAACAACCAAAAGGGATATACTTGCATACAGAAGATCAATTGATACTCCATCAAACTTAAGTTTCATAACTGGTACATGAGCATCTGAGACTGGTTGCAGCTCAGTAACTTCTTCCATCTCAGCCAGAATGTTGTGCAGTCCAAAGAAGAAATCTTCCTGATAAAGTCACCCCAGGATTAGATTCAGAAACAAGACATACAATGCAACTTCATAAAACCTCATCACAAGATATCAATAAAACTTTACCTCGCGATTAACATAGGAAGGCCCAACACATAAGGTATCTATGTCTGCTCCAGGACCATGTACCTATTGGAATAGCAAAGCTTGTGCTAGATCATCAATTTATAAAACGACGAAAGCACATTACATTCACACCTCACAAGCCAACTATGTAGCATCAAGGTATTACGCCACGAGATTGTGAATACATAAAGTTGCATAAACAAAAATGGCATGCTAATATGCATAAGGTATGTGCAGCTTATGTGCAGCCGCAACCACAGTGGACAATAACATAACAAAACTCCACAAAATAGAACTTGCAGAAAATCTTTCAGAAGGTAAACAGTTCAGAAGGCAAACAGGCAAATAATATCAGTAAATTTGTCATTCGTGAAAAAAGAACATTAGAGCATGCACCAAAATAACATACTTCCATCATAACAGGGGGGAAAAAAGGAACAAATAAGCGCACAAGCTAAGGTCTAATGATCCAAGAATAGACAGCCTCGTACAACCGGTGACACGAAAACAGGGGAACTGCATTGGATAAAGTTTGTAAGATTCCTAATTGGGAGATACATGGGCATGACATGTGTATATAGATATACACTCCGTGCCATCTCTAGCGCCCAAAAACCGAGAGTATGTACACTATTTTGACTTTTGAGACATGAATTGAACAACGGAATCTAAATTACACCACGACCTCAATAACTTTGAACTACTAAATAATCCCAATGACCTATATAACCAACAAAGTCCTCAACTGATTCAACAAGAACTACCACAAAAATATTCACACAAAAAAAAAAAAGCGGATAGTGAAAAAAAGGTACCAAAAAAAGAAAAAAAAAGATACCAAAAAGCTTCAAAGCCCCCTCTTAGAAACAGTGGACACTTAAAAGCAGACAACATTTAGTTTGTAGCAAATTAGAAAATATATTTAGGCAAAAACTTGAGACCCTAGAATTGTATGGTTTTGAAGGCTAGCACAGCTAGGCTTACTGTCAAACAAATAGGTATCCTGCCAGAGGCAGAACTGCGTGTGTTGTAGGAGATGCCATGGCACCCCTGCTTTGATAGAATGCCCTGGGTGTGGTGTACTGTGTATGCACCATACTTTGATAGACCTCCACTTTGGCACCCCCATCATGCTAAGAAATTTTGTAATGATCCCTAAACTCTCTTTTTGTAATATTTTGTTCCTTTGTTCAGGCGTTAGTCCTTCCAAATTGTATGCAGGCTATTAATCTAGCAAGTATGGAATTCTGTTTTTGATACAATTCTGTTTTTGATACACGAAAACCGTATATTACCTTTATACCTTTATTTGATCAAAATTAATACTCACATTGACCCTAAGATAAATTTCTCTCTCGCAAGTTGCAAAAATGACATAACCACCTATTGTTTTATATCTTTTTCTAGGCAGCATCCTCCAGGATAAATCTTGGTTCTGCCACTGTATTCTGCTGAATTTCTTGAGGTTCTCCACCAACATCTTGAACTCCCTCAGTTTTGCTGTCACGTTTTTTCCACTATCTTTTGGGAGGGAATATTTCAGCTCATACAAGACTGACTTCCATTTTTCAAAGAACACAAACATTAGATCAGGAAATACGAAACAATAAAAAGCAGACAAACTTTTACTCCTTGACCTCCATCTCTTTCTGGTTTTTGTCACTTTACAATGGGTTGGGAGAGTTTATTTAAGCCTTTAAACAATCGAATTATGATTTGGAAAAAAACATGAGTTCAATATCAGGCAAAGAATAAAAGTTTGACAATCAATTTTGTGACAATAATATGTTTCAACCTAGTAATCCGTGCATCTACGTGCAATTATGAACCCATGCGGATTCAGCATGTTAATATCTAACCTTTGGTGTGCATTCCATGCGGATTCAACAAACTATGAATTTGCAGCAACACAAAAACCAAAACATAATCCCCATACAACACCGAAGAGACAAAAGATAGCATAAAGATGATTACCCCAAGTCGGTAAGAACCAAAAGTAAATATAACAGCATTTGCCGCCTCCACCATCTGATCAGTGTAGCCTTTCACGCGTGTAAGTTGCTTCACCCAATCTTTCACAATCTAAGTAACATAAGAATGCCATCATAAATTCAGAAGTACCATAAAATCCTAGTCCTAATAAATTTCATGTTTAAAAATCCCATGATTATACATAACTAATGGTTACTCACGCTCCTATTTCAAGTGAATGGTCACCAAAAATTCAGATGTGTAATTACCTCCTTGATACGACGAAGAACCTCCTCTCTCTTGGCAGCTTCCTCCTTGCTTTCGTACAGCCCAGCGTTAACCAAAAACTTACATACAAAACATATAAGGTATCAGTCCAAGCACATCTATCTGGCTACACAATTCCACACACACACACACACAAAAAAACCCGACTCTACTGCTCCATAAACAAACCTGCTCCAATTCCACCGTTCTCTGTAAATCAGCCTCAGTAGGCCCCGCAGTAGATATCGGCTTTGTAACACCGTACTGCTTCGGCGAAGTAACGCTCAAACTCCCTGAACTCTTCATCATAGAAAATAGAAACAAACCCTTTAACTGCAATTTTCTTCTTCTTCTTCTTCTTCTTCTTCTTCTTCTTCTTCTTCAAGAACAATGGGGCATGAAATTCAATTACGGGAACTTTCGTAATCAGAATTTCATCAGAATTTCAGCCACGGATGCAATCGGACAGTGAATCGTCCATGCGGAACTGGAAAAAACAACGCCAACAAACCTAGATAAAAAAAAATAAAAATTTGAAAAGCGAATTCCAAGAGGGGTTAATGACTGAAACCCTAATCCAGAACTGGATCAAAAACCCGTGGAAAATCAAGACTTTAAAAAGGGAAATCTAAGAGGGGTTAGCAACTGAAACCCTAGATCGGAAGAGTATAATGAAATTCACCGATTTCGGGGAAGAAAGTAAGGCAAAAGGAATCGAGTTAATCGCCAATCGAGTACTATTTCAGGGTTGAATCCAAATCAAAACAGGAACGGTGAAATCCAAGAGTTTTTAATAAGAAAGATTGATGACCGAAGCCCTAGATTGAGATACAGAGAGGAATTCAACGACGAGATTTTTCTTTTCAGGAAGAAGGAAGATGAGAGGAATAGAGTTAATCGAGGACAATCAACTGGACCCGCGACGAGACTTGATACGTTTAGATCCCAAGGATTCCTGTGTAGTCTTTGGATTACCGCGTGAGAGACGTAATCCTGGTTTGATGAGAGAGAGAGAGAGAAGGGGGTGGCGCGGAATAGGAAAGTTCGGGTGTTTGGGTTTAAGATATTTTTTGTACTACTCGATAAAATTAGTGTACATATACACCCACGAGTACACACCCCATCGTGGTATCTATCTCGAAATCTCGTACAAATGATTGAAGACGCTTATTTTTTTACGGATAACCTCAGTCAAATATTGGTAAACGCTTGATAAGTTTCGTTCGATTTAAAAATTGAAACTTGAATGAATCAACCGAGTCTTTACCGATACTTGACTGAACATATTTCTTTAGAAAACCTTATAAAATATTTTGAAAAAATTAAACGGCTTTGATCATTGTTGTGAGACCAAGATAAGTCTCACACAATGGGGTGTGAGTAGAGTGTGTTCGAGTGAGTGGGTGAGGTGCACCGATTATTGATTGATTTTTTCAAGTCGTGCCAATGGGGAATAGACGTGCGAACTGAGAAATTATTCAATGCCTTTGGGAAAGGCTGAGAATGAATCTGAGCCACAAAATACATGAATCTAATTTTGAACGTCGACCGGAAGGAAACCAGCCGACTACTTTTTTTCAACACCTGGCAGCGGTGGGAGCGTATTCAGTGTGCTGCTAGTATTTTTTTTCTCCAGGCGGTATACATCAAGGCATCAAATCCCAAGTGTGCGTTCGTGCATGTGGCGTACACAAGTGTGCGTACCTATAGCAGGACTGGTAATAAACTTAGTGAAATGTGGATTGAAATCTTAACTTATTTGGCATTATATGTTCTTATCTACCGCCTTATGGGTGGTAGTTAGCAAGACTTGATTATCAAAATTAGTATGTAAACTGAGTTTGTTTGGTTAGGGATTTGAGAAAGGTTTTTTGAAAAATGAGTGGAGAGTAGGCGCAGTTCAGCTTGGTTTAGAGCTTTTTTTGGGACTGAAACAATATGTCGGTTTAGAGAATTATAAACTTGGACCGATCAAAACTAGATCAGTCGCCTTTCAATCGATTTGGCTAGTTTCAGTCTAGTTTGGCCGATTCGGCCAGTTTCCAATCATGGACTACATTTGGGTCAGATTCCGGCAATGAATATTCCACCGTTGAGAATTTGATGGCCAGTGTAAATTTTGGCTAACCAGCCATGCGCGCGCGTGTGTGCGAGAGAGAGAGATACAATCTATAAAGATAATTTACAATCAAAAAGATTTTATAAACTCTGACCGATCGAAACTAGATCTCGTTTCAATCGATTTGGCTAGTTTTAGTCTAGTTTGGCCGATCCGGTTAGTTTCCAATCATGGATTACATTTTGGTCAGGTTCTGGCGATGAAATGGGTTAGATTCAACTGTGGAGAAATTGATGGCTAGTGTAAATTTTGGCCGACAAGCCGTGTGTGTGTGTGAGAGAGAGAGAGAAATACAATCTAAAAAGATATTTATAATAAAAAAATATTATAAACTTGGACCTATCGAACTAGATCGGTCTTGTTTCAATCGATCTGGCTAGTTTCAGTCTAGTTTGGCCGATCCGGTCAATTTCCAATCATGGACTGCATTTGGGTCAAATTTCCGGCGATGAAATGGGTTAGATTCCGCCATTGAGAAATTGATGGCTAGTGTAAATTTTGGGCGACAAGCCGTGTGTGTGTGTGTGTGTGTGTGTGTGAGAGAGAGAGAGAGAGAGAGAGAGAGAGAGAGAGAGAAAGAGAGACATTCTAAAAAGATCATTTACAATAAAAAAGATTTCATACCTTTGTTGTGCAAATTCAAAGCAAGATCTATATTAGGAATACCCTTTTCTTTTGGATTTGCTAGAATGGGTAAAGCAGAGGACTCAATGAATTCGAAGTAGACGATTCCTATAAAACAAGCCGAGTGCTCAACGGTGGTGGTGGTGGAGGTGGTGACTGAGAGGTGAGAGCAGGGAGAAAGAGAAGAACGAGGAGGCGCAGATCTAGATGTAGGGTTTGAAGGAGAGTTCTAGGTTTATAACATATATATACTACTTGTACGGGTTGGTCCGTCCCGGTTTTTTAGCCCCCAAAATCAGAAAACCGAATGGGTTTTAAATTTGAAGAATTTCTGATACTGCGAGAAAAAATGGAAAACCAAACCGCTGGTCTAGTCGATCCGGTTTGCCAATTTTCTTTTTCACCCATATTGCAGAGACGTGTATACAGATGAATGAGAGTAATAATTGAAGAGAAAACTTATTAGGGGCCTTATTGTGATAGAGAGATTGGTTATTAAAAACCAAAACGAACAAAGTTATTAGAAGACTAGTTAAAGACACAAATAAGTACATATAACATCATCATTCATTTGGATCAAGGGAGAGTCGGATCTGGAGTTTCCAGATCCGGGCTCCTGACGACGATGACGGTGGAGGCGATGGTGGGTGACAGCTCCGGCGACATGCTCTAACGTCCTTATTTTCTGTCCTTTTTTTGTTTTTCTTTGTAGTAGTTTTGTGGTCGGTGGTTTTTTTGCCGATGGTTTTGTGTGTAGGTTGTTTGTGGCCGGTGGTTTTAGGGCCAACGGTTTTGTGTACCCGGTTTTTTTGGCCGGTTGTTTTTTATTTAATAATATTTTTTCTAACTCTTCACCCCCAAAAAAAAAAAAAAAAAAATCTAACTTAGGGGTATTTGTGAGACTTATTTCAGTTTTTCATTTTCAACGTTTTTGTTTTTGGCTTTTTGGATTATGGTCAGAATGTACTTTGAATCTGGTAAAGTATTTGGGAGAAATGCACAGAATGTACTTTGCAACAGGAGTAGTATTTAAAAGATATGTGTAGAATACATAGATCTTTTTGTTAATCAGGAAAAGTGAAAAATAAGAAGTCAGAAAAACTCTTCCCACCCTACTCATGGCTTCTCCTCTCCAATGCTAAAAATTAAAAACACATTATCGCATAATGCATTTTGCAATTTCCCAAACAACCAAAAGCCAAAAATGTAAAAATGAAAGTAAAAAATGAGGTATCCAAATAGCCCTGAACCAATTTGAAAATAGGTTTATGAAACACAATTCACTTGAAAGTTGAAACTTGTTCCTTCGGGGACATCAAATAAAATTGAAACGATACAGAGAGAGTTGAAAATTTGTTGTGGCCCGACTCCAGAAAATATATATTGTCTTTAGGACATCATTGAACCTTTATTCCACCACACATTTGTATATTGATCATAAACTTAATTTTTGAGCTCACATGGATGTGGGTACCGTGTGTATGAGACCTAAGTTTACGTGAGAGACAGTGTTCGGGATTGTGTCCGAATGGTTGTGTTGGGTATTGTGCCTAGACGGTTGTGTTCCTATAATTTTTTATTACTATTTAATGGCCCTTGAGCTAGGTTACATATCTGAGCCAGAAAAATGAGTGGAGTGGGGTCTACTTCCAATGTTTTGTTGAGATTTTATTCTCATCTACCCTACTAGAAAATAAAGATGGGAAATAAATATTTTTCGTCTTCTTTTCCATTCTATTTTCAACTTTTAAAGGAAATAGCTACGATACAAATCTATTAAAGGGGCGTACTATATGCATCTATTGCATGATTCATATTATGCCACCTCATGGCAATCGTAACATTGTTTAGTGTCTCGTAACTTTTATATTTAAAATTTGTGATTCATAATATTTTCTGTATGATTCATAACATTTTAGTGCGTCTTGTAATATTTGTATAAAAAATGTAATTTTTTATTTACAAGAGATAATCGACTCGTAACATTTTTAAAAGTGTGTATCATAGCATTTCTCACTTTTAAAAATCCAAACATTTGTTTTTGTGCTGGAAAGAGTCCACCCTGATATTTGATAAACAATAAAGCCAGGAAAAGAGTAGATCATCCAAATCTTTTTTGGTGGTCCTAGTTCAGAATCCATTTTAATGACTCATTGTAAGTCAAATATTAAAATCATTGTAAGTCAAATATTAAAATCGAAACCGTCGTTTACCTTCTTTGACTACAATTATAAATGGACTTGACAATAAATTAGACAAATATAATTTGTTTCGCAAATATCTTGAGTGACCATATAATAGAAGCAAGAATCTTATTAAAGAATTAAAGAAACTTAATCTTAGAAGCAACATGGGCGTTGGGCCGATTACGGCTGTCTGTGGTTAGCCCAGATCTATTTGACAGCAGACGATGCAGATTTTTTTGGACAAGATGTGATCTGAACCGTCCATGACCGACCACAGACGGCTGCGATCGGCCCAGCACTCATGCTATCCCCGAAGGGACAACACCCACCCCGGATCCGATTGCTTAATACTGCCATATAAACATTAGGCAGGGTGAGGAATTGAATCGACTCTAAATTAAATTGCAACTTTGTTAGTGACAACTAATTACTTGATAAAACATTTGATTAGGAGAATATTTTTATTCTTTTGGTTCACAGAAGAATATACTTGAGATAGTTTTATTGTCTTTATTTAATTTTAATGGCATAAAAAAAATTATAACTGTATTGCTGCTCGTCTAAAAAATTAAATAATTTTCTATTTCCATAATTGTATTGCCTTTGACGGACTCGTATGAAGAGTTGAAAACACTGTATGTGGTCCGCATGCACAAGCCCAGCCCAGTCTGGAAAAGGCCTCTCTAGATCCAAACATGCACTGTTGATCAAAGAAAATCTCAGCTTACTGGCTAAGTCCACCATTCAGACCCAACATGTACTGGGCCAGAGGCCCGATCCCTTTTGGGAAATTCCAAGCCGCCCCACTTTTTGTGGGGGCTTCCGTCCAAATCCCATTTTATCTTTCACTTCCAAATAGGCCCTGACGCGCGTGAGGTCAACTGTCCATTGACTCTCTCTCTCTTCTCCCTTCTTTTCCGCTTGCCCCACCCCATAATTGCTTTTTGGTACACACTCTCTTACTCCTCTGCAACTGATTAAGACAAAACGGCTAAAGCAAAACAAAAATCTGTTGCTTTTTGCACAGATTGTTTAGGTCACTCTCTCTCTTTTCTCTTTCTTTTTTTATATTCTTAAAACTTTAAAACTTTAATATTTTTCATTTTATATATCCGTTTTTTTTCAAAATTTATATTTTAGGAACCTACTTGACGAGATCTATCAAACAAGATACATTGTGAATATGAAATTATGCATACAAAAAAAAATTATTTTTTGAGGGGTGTGAATTGTTTGTATATGGACTGTGAATTATTTCAGAGATGTAAATTTGTGTGTTATTAAAGGTGTAAATTGTTGCATGGGTGTTAAGTGTGTGTTATTGGGAGTGTGAATTGTTACAAGGGGTGTGAATTGTGTGTTATTTAGAGGTGTGAATTGTTGCAGTGGTGTAAATTGTGTGCATTTGAGCGTTGTAAATTATTCAGAAGGGGTGTGAATTCTGCATTTAAGGAGTGAATTCTTTCTTTTTCAGGTGTAAATTGTGTATTTTGAAGAGTGAGTTGTGATATGTGTGAATTCTACATTTCAAGTCTGTGAATTCTTTCATTTTGGAGGGTGTGAATTGTTTAGAAGAGTTGTGAATTAGAATTAATGGGTATAAAATAACTTTTTTTAACATGTACTCAATTTCATATTCAAATATATAATTTTTATAAAAAATTATTGTGTATAACAAAAGTTATTTTATTTTAAAATATAAAATAAAAGAGAGAAGAGAGAGGAGTACTCTAGTCTATCATTAAAAGAAGGAAAAGAACTAGGAGGGAGGGAGGGAGGGAGAGGAGAGAGAGAGAGAGAGAGAGAGAGAGAGAGCAGCTACACACACGCCTACTACACCAATTAATGCCCATGTGGATTAGCTGGTGATGTGACAGAAGCTATCCCATTTATTATTGTTGAAAACCGGTACAGTCCTTAATTTCCAATGAGTGCGCGTGAAAAAGGACTTAAGAGAAATGTATTTGACATGA
Source organism: Vaccinium myrtillus (assembly GCA_016920895.1). NCBI lineage: Eukaryota > Viridiplantae > Streptophyta > Magnoliopsida > Ericales > Ericaceae > Vaccinium > Vaccinium myrtillus. Next base: position 1,500,333 of record CM029272.1, on the reverse strand, counting down.
GGTGGGCTTGGAAGAAAAGTTACTGACAAAATAGGACTGGCCTATAAGAACCCTGATCCCTTTCGTGTACCACAAGGCCCACAACCATCTTAGTGGCCATTTTTTTTTTGAACACATCTATGGCCATTGTACTGCTACGTGCACAAATTTATGTATATAAAAATTTCACTGCCCATGTTCAAGAAAATATTTATCCAAAAATTCTAAACATATCTATGCTCGATTTGATCACGACGATCGATTCTCTTGCAAGATCTCCCTAGAAGATTCACTCGTGTAAAATCATCTCGTTGCAATTTTGGGCACAGAAACTCCCCCGAATACTCCTATCACTCAAATCTTGCTCATTTGTGTGCACCATTTCAAGAGTTAATGTGACATGTCATTTTACAATATGCTACTGTAAAAAAGAAAACACTATACTTTTTGTCCTTAGTACTGTAATCACAAACAAACCTTCAATTTTATCAAAATGAGATCGAAAATTCTGAAATTAAATGGTTGTTTTGTAAACTTGCATGACAACATTGACAAAAAAATTGAGTATTTTATAAAAAATGAGTATTTTACATGCACATTTGCAAGTTCAAGCTATATGTTTTTGGTACTTTTCATTTTGGTATTTTTGTTCTATCTTTTCTTAGGAGTATTTTTTATTAAGAAAATATCTTTCCACAACAGGAATTTAAAAAGCAAAAAATTATGTTAACGAAAGATGACAAAATACAAAACAACTAGTATATTTTGTCTTAGGAGGAAAAGTTTTTCTAAAATTCGGTCTGTCGAAAATACGCACGGACGATCGAAATGCGTACCTATCGAATTTTTGTTTATCCGTGGGATTATAGAATCTTTCGTAGCAGGTATTTCTTTAAATCCAGAAGATTCGTGGTGTGGTTGATACTGATAAATCCATGTGCAGATTCCAACCGGTAGGAAGCTAACCATAGTCCAACGGTCACAAAATATTGAGGGTTTCAAAATTTCAAATAGACACATAACCTGCTAACCATAGTCCAACGGTCACAAAATATTGAGGGTTTCAAAATTTCAAATAGATACATAACCCATCGCCAACGGTCATCTGATTCATCTCTGCTAGTGCCTTGCTCCGCTCCCTGTTGCATTCAATCTCCCACCAAAACAATCAAAGAGAAACGACTGTAATCTGAATCGCAAATTTTCCATTGAAGAAGACGAAATTCCAAGAGAAATGGATGATTCTGATAAGGGTTTCTTCTCATCATCAACGACTATCAAGCCTTCTGCAATCCCGAAATTCACAGCAACTGGTAATATTCCTCATCCATCTCCTAAAAATGTCAACAAGAACAGTCTATGTATATACGTATTTCAACTGGGTATCTTGAATATTTCAGTTTTTACGCAAAATACGGCAAGAATTCAGATCTTGCAATGCTATACTGTTGGTTTCTTTTTGAAAATCAAATGGGAGTTCGTCTTAGATTCCAGAATTTATCTGTTCATTGAAATCTTGCAATGCTATACTGTTGTCATTGTGGTTGCATTTGTGAAGATTCAAAAATTTCTCTCCACTTTCCAATCTTTTCCTGTTTGTTTTCCAAGAAACCAAGCGTGTCATATTCTAGTTACATTTTGAATTACCCTAGTTTGTTTTAGGTTTGTAAATCAATAGGCGATTACCCTAGTTTGTTTTAGATTTGTAAATCAATAGGTGTATCTCTTAGATTGCACATTTTACCTCCCAAATTTTCTCATAGTTTCACATCCAATTAATCTAGCTTTATAGCATGTGTTAAGAGATGTCCTCCTAATGATGCAGGGGGAACCGATGAGAATGACAAAAACTGTGATAAACTGGCCTCAAAGTTGCACAATCCACTAAAGAAACCCCCAATCAAACACTTCATGTCACCCACCATATCTGCAGCCTCCAAGATTTCAGATCTGGGAAAGAAAATCTTGGCCGAGAGAAATGAAGCTTTGAATTCTACCGAAACCCATCACAGTAACACCCCAAATCTTGACACTAAAACTTCTCCTTTGTGTCGTATTGATGATGAACAGAATACTTGCGTTTCAGATTCAGCTTTGGCATATGATCCCCAGACAAATTATCTTTCCCCAAGGCCTAAGTTCCTCCGGTACAACCCAAACAGGCGTCGCGAGATCTTTTTTGGCCAAGAAAATTATATTGGGAAAGAAAAAGATGGGTCTGGTATCAAATCTTGTTTTAATTCCCAGAGGGGTTTTGTGAAACGAGAAAATGAAGGAAATGAGACTGGGAAAGAAAAAGATGAAGGGTCTGGTGTCAAATCAAGTGTTTGCTTAGTTTCTCAGAGAAACATTGATAACGCAGACAAGGTTCCATCTTCTGAACAAGACACTGGGAAACCAGAAGATGAAAAAATTGATGAAATGAATGAAGATCATCAAGATGATGATTCTGATGAGGAAATTGAAGAGTTTGAAAAGGAGAATTACGCGATTTTGAAAGGGGTGCTGAAATTTCTACTTGTATTTGTTTTTCTATTCTTCTCTACAATTTACATATGTTCAAAGAACTCTCCTACACCTTCACCGAACCCGCAAGCTTTGTGGGGTGTCAAAGATGGTTACCAAAAATTTCAGAACCATACTTCAGAAGTTATGACTGACAAGATTTTCGAAGGTAGAAGTCAATCTTTGGCTCAAAGAGAAGAGACCCAATTTGGTGGGTTTGAACAAGAAGTGACAATTGAAGAAAACAAGGGATTGGTGGAAAGTGCTTATGAGAGTGTTGAAGTGGAAATTGCGGATAAACAGGTAACACAAACTGAAAATGGCAAAGATGGTTATGAGGCAGAATTGGAGAGAGAAGAGGAGGTGTCGGTTGGTTTGCCGCTGGAAGAAAAAGCAGAAAGTGAAGAAGTTCTTGTACTCTCGGAAACTGAAGAACAGTCTGAATCCTTAGAAGTGGAAGTTGAGGATAGAAGTGAAAAGATAGAAGTTATTTTTAACGAAGGAGCTGAAAAGGAAGTGGCTGAAAGCAAAATGGAGGAGAGGCTTGAAGAAGGCCTCACCGAAAACGGAGATGGTATATCTCAAGGGGAGGTTGATTCAGTTTTGGGTTATTTACTAGTTCCTGTCATAGCGGCATTTTCTCTATTGGGATTTCGTTTGTGGCGAAAGATAACCTCTTTACCAATGGAAAAACAAGTTTCTGAATCTGTCTTAGCAGAGAAAACCACCTCAGTAGGTCCAGTAGTACTTCCGTATGTCGAAGAAGAACATGTTCAGAAAGTTGAGTCTTTTGTGAATCCTTCATCTTTGAATCGCTCCACTGAGGAAACAACCAAGGAGTTTTACCAAATCCGGGCGCCATCAGTGGAGTTGCTTGGAGAATTTGTGGTTGGAGAGGCCAGCAGTTCTATTAAGAGTTGTGGCATGAACAGAAGCAAGATGGTGGAAATTGAAGTGAGCAGCAATTCTGTTTCCCTGGAGAAGGGAATGGGGAGCAAGGCTCATGCTTTTTCTAGTCCAGCGACGCCTTCTGAATCAGAGTTCTCAACTATGAAGTCTCCTTCATATGGAAGCTTCACTGCTGAAAAAAAGATTGTGAAAAAGGAGGTAAAACACTTGGCTTATTTTGAGTTTTAGTAGCAGTACTTAGACTTCTACTATAATCAATTGGTTTTGGTTCAACTTGAAGTGTTTATTGTTTGTTTGTTCCATATCCTTTACTGTAACTTAAAGAGGAAAAATCTTTTGGTAGATCTGGGCTTATGTAGTGAATGTTTTCGAAAATAAAAGATTTCACTAAACCTAAACATGCAATTTGATAGGAAACTAACTAGCTTAAGTAGAAGAACTTTTTAAGCATACAATTTTCTATTTTTCTTGACTAAGGTCTAAAATCAGTTGCTACTGTTGGTTTGTGTTTTGAAACAGGAGGGCAAAGAAGGAGATGTGAAGACGGTGACTGCAACTCCAGTGAGCAAAGGTGGAGATGTGAAGATGGTGACTGCAACTCCAGTGAGGCGATCTGGCCGACTCCGCAACCGTACAGTAATGTCCCCATGAGTCTTCAAAGACTAAACCCTCGTTTGGAAGTTGAACTGTAATCATCCTCTATCTTCAAAGACCCTTTTGTTTGGAAACTTTCCAAATTGACGCGTAATTGCCTTGTGTTGTTTCTCTGTATTTAGGAAGATCTTCTGTGTCCTGATAGCTGTCTTTTAACATGTACGTAGGAACTGATTTTTGAATTTGAATGAGAAGATGTAGCATTCCATTATTCTTGATAGCGTTTCATTCTAAGAACTTGCATTTTGTGCTTTCTGTTCATAAATCTTGGGGGAAATTATTGTTTCCACATAGTATAATTTTCAAAGAAGTCTGCTCAATGTTTACTTCACAAATGATGTGATGGAGCATAAGGGAATTATTCTTATTGATAAACAGACATACAATCAACCTTGTGAATTGTAGTTGTTTTTCCTACACAAAAAAGGATGTGATTTCACATTACACCAAATGGCCTTAGGGAATCATGTTTGTTCCCAAGAGAAGTAGCCAGAATGGCCTTACTCATAGTTGTACTAGTAGTTGAATAAACTTATTCCTCTCTTATTTTATGTGGACACAAGAAAGATGAAATTTGAGACTTAAAATGGCAAAGAGAACTTCACACCACTTTCTTAATTTGTCTTGTTGCTATCTGTGCCCACTGTGCACGCAAAAAAAAGAAAGAAATTAAAACATACACTACAGTGCACTTTTTACATTTTTCAATACATTTATACCTACTTTTATACACTTTTCACACCTTTCGACATACATTTTCAACCATAACATCAGCCCACTGGGCATATATTAGCATTTTCCATCTTAATTTCGATATAATTTTGAATTGCAGTTCATAAATGATTGACCCAATAAGCTTTTATCTAAAAAAAGACTATAAAGATTCATGACAAGTAAATTGAACCAATTATTTCAAGAAGTCACTAAACCATAAATCACAATGGACTGATTCCAATTTTAAAACAAAACCAGGAACTATATAATCATATTAACATCAAAACATTTGTTATTCACAAGACATTTGGAAGCAATCACCTGGACAGGTAATTTCATTCCACCTTATTTTTCTGAAGGAATCATTGGGGGCCTGCAGCTACTTACAAAACTACCTCTTAGACTACTAGGACAAGGTAAGGATGGACATGATCCCCTTGAAGTTTTCTTTGATATAATGGGCTTTGGAATTAGAGTGTAAGATTTGTATCTGTCCAATCCACCTCCATAGCTCTTGGATGCCTTGATCATTTTCCTTCTGAAAAGGGTTTCTTTCTTTGGAAGGTCTTCTATGCTTGTCACCCTTGCTAGAGTTGTAAAAGATTGAGACTTTCCTTGGTAGAACTTAGAAAGGCCCCTCCTGCATATCATAAGACCTAAATTAGTATCTAAAACAACCATATAGCAAGAAATTAACTTTAGTGCCTCCAATTCATTTTATGTTTCATGTATGTACTGAAATTTTTGAAAGAAGAAAGTGCTAATTAAGATGCTTTTCATTATTTTGTTGATGAGAGTTGGAACATGTTATGTTGTATTTTGTACTAGAGTTTCTTTTCATATTTAATGATGAACGAGCCAATTTATGGGATCTCGACTAATGCTTGACGTGATGGTATCACGAGATGTCGGATTAAAGTTAGGGATTTACCGCGTATGACCTGGCCCACAAGCTTTGATAGCCCCAAGGAGGTTTTGAAACTGAGACCTCGGAGTAGGTCCCAATTGCTCACCATTAGCTGAGGCATTTCTTAACCCTTTCTTTCATTCCTAACGTATACCTATGTTCAATTGGTTTTGGTGTATTTGAATGAATGATTTCATGTTTTTTTTTTGGATTGCAACCATCTTTTAATTGCATAACATATTCACGCAAGAAAAAAAAAAAAGGAGAAGAAAGAAAGAAATAAAACAACAACCTTTCTCTAAGTTCTCCTCCATTTCTCTTAAGATTGTGCTCGTACGAAGGATTTATGGTAGCATTTGTGAAGCCAAAGGAAATTATAGGGGATCTGGGGGCGTGTAGTGAGGGAACTCGGTTGTCCGTTCGGCTTAATAATTATCATATTTTCATTTAATAATTATCATATTTTCCCTATCTTCTTGTTTACCTTACTTTTCCCTCCCTTTCTTAAATAATTTCTATAGCTCTATGGATCTAAGCCCAAGACAAATCACCTAATCACCTCGAAAGCTTTCCATAAAAGTTGAAGAAACTAACCCTTTGTTTCTTTTAAGGAATTAATTTCATTAATTCTTCCAAAGCAACTAGAAATGCGATTTTCGAACCAAAAATAATTCTATCCTCATGTAATATACGTATCGAAAGAAAGGCACGAGAGAAAAACATATTTTTGACTATATACAAAGCCAAGATACATATTTCATGATAATATAAATCCTATAGAGGTAGAAAACACTTACTTGATGGGTAGTTGGGCCATGAGATCTGATAAATCATTCAAGGATGAGTTTGTTGATGAAGAAGATGCATCATCTACGATTTCTGATGATGATGATGAAGATGGAGATGATGATCCATTTGAAACTGTTCCAAGGGAAGATGAAGATGATGATGATGATGCAGCATTCATGTAGGTAAGAACACCATCTTCTTGATCACCTTCATCCATGATAGAACTCCACTGATCATCATGATCTTTTCCATTTCCAACATGTAGAGAACATGGACTTTTTGCCATCTGCCTTTTGCCTTCACCCATATTATTTGATGGGCATGAAATGGAAGAACAAGAACAATAATTATATGACTTGTTTTAGAGAGAGAGAGAGAGAGAGAGAGAGAGAGAGAGAGAAGAAAAGTGTAGTTATGAATTGTTTTGGGAAGAAAGATCGATGAAGCCCTATATATCAATGTCATGCATAGATAAGGTTGGGACCAAAAATGTCTATATAAGGGAGCACACATATATAAACATGCATGAATATATAATATATATGTGGATTAGGTTTCAGTTGCTTTTTGCGACAATGAACTCTGCTCAAGATAAATGGAGACATGGATTTTCCATGCTTTGAGTCTTGAAATGTGACACATGGATAATACACTGGTTGACCAGGATTGAAATTAATATAATTTTATTTTTAATAAGAAGATAAGATACGTAATTCTATCTAAAGCAAGTGCTGGAATTAATTAATAATACCTCACCTTGGGGGCTTATATATTGTTTTGCTTTATGAGATTATATATTTATATATTTGGATATATCATTTAACGCGGAGGATCCTGCATCGATTTTTTTGCAATAATTAGTCTGTAAAAATGTTTTCTAAGGTCCACAAAAATTTCAAAAAAATACCGGAAATGATCCACGTTTCGCAATTCTTGGCAAAAACTGCATATTTACAAAATTGCGTGGATCAAGCCCTTTCCCGGTATTTTTTTTTGAAAATTTCCCGCGTGGACCTTGGAAAACACCTTTTGAACACATTGGACGGTTCGGATCATGAAAATTTGATCCGGAACTATGAGTTCCGGACCCAAGGGTCCCGGACTAGAGAGTTCCTCTATCATTTAATTAGTCTGTAAAAAATTCTAACAAAACATTGGAAATGTAGTTTCCTTTTGACTATGTAGCTAAATCCTAGACTAATATCCGATGAAATAAAAAAATCCTAAAAAATTACATACACGTTTATTTTCTATGTTGATTATTTCCTCCGTCCCTCTTTAAATTTCTAACTTTGCAAATTTAGATTTTTATGGAGATATCATCATTACACATTTACACTTTAGAATTCTATTTTTTCATTGATACCCTTTACAGAGTCATCATCATTAGTATTCATTATACTATTACCTACAAACTTTTCAAGATAGAATTTACTCAAAATGATAAAATTAGAAATGAATCAACTTTTACTCATTCTTTTCAAATAATGACATTTATTAAGGATAGGTTTGCATAAGATTTTATGGGAAATCTCAGAAAATGAACTAGATGATTTTATCGGATTTCCCATTTTAGCATGTTGATTTTACCCATAAAATCAAGGAAATCTGATAAAATCATCCAATTGATTTTATGTCCTATAAAATCAACGTGCTAAAATGAGAAATCCCATAAACTCAACATGCTAAAATAGAAAATCTGATAAAATCATCCAATTAATTCTATGAGATTTTCTATAAAAACTTATGGCAAACCCAGCCTAAGGGACACCTCCAAATGGAATGTTAGACTTGGATTGTAAAAGAGGGAGTAAGGGAGTATTTATCATTTACCGACACCGAAATCCAAAACCAAATTACTAATTGGTTAGTTCAAGTAATCCTGTAAGTGGCGACTAACTCATGCGATAGAGCTCTTGGATGCCCCACACTGTCTCTCATGATTGAGTCTCATTTTCTCTTTTCCCATGTAATAAATTAAGAATGACGAATGACAGGAAAAAAAAAGAAGTAACCCTAATTGCACGAGAAGGCATGCACTAGTTGGTTACTCTAGACAAAAGAATCAATTTGGTCCCATGACCCATTCTACACGTTTTTGCTTCAATTGCCTTATCCTTAGATTCGAGATTATCTTCTTTATTCTCCTACGGTTTTAAATACTTTTTCCAATTGAAAACCATAGACCAGTAGTTGATGGGGGGAGAGGATAAGCTCCATAGCTTGGAAGCATCCATATCCTAGTCATCATCTTTTTATTACCTCCGCACCAATGGTCCACCTATTCATTATACTCCACAAACTTTTTATTATCAAGGGAGTTCTTCAAGATTCTTTCGTTGTCAGTCAAGGATGTCTAGGTCAGCTTACGCACACTTCGACTAATCTTCTTTTTAGTCCGGTCAAAGTAAGAATACCCAAGTCGGGACCATAAGAATTCACGATAAATTATTTTCTTACGGCCTGATTATCCGGACTAACCCTCGGGGCTGAAGTTCTGCTAGATTAGAACTTGGATGATCATAAATTATATAAGACGAACAAGGAATGACCATCAATGGTGCAGATTTATTGAAATTCCTCTTCATAAGAGCTAATTTTTATCCATAAGAGTAATCTTTAAACAAATTTGAAATAATAAAAAAACTTTTTAAAAAGTCAAAACTATGCAGACTATTATCTACCATCGAAATTCAGACCTCAAATTTAGGCCTTGTTTCTCATAAGATTTTATGGGAAATCCCATAAAATCAAGAAGCTAAAATGAAAAATCCCATAAAATCAACCAGTGATTTCCCATAAAATCTTAGGGAAACAAGGCCTTAATTAATAATTGTAATAAGGAATTGACTCAGACAAAGGCGTAGGCTATGTATTCCTCCCCTTTCATGTATTTATCTGCCCCCACCGACCTTAGCGTGTAAAAAAGATGGTTACATGAATATGTAAATGTAAATGTATAAATCACTTTATGGGTCTGTGAAACAAATTTGCTTGATAAAAGAATAAATAATAAAATTATTTTACAAATTCAACGATCTTATCCATACAAGTCTGTATAACACGTTTTGGTCGTATCAGTTGTCTATTCATTACTTCTCCCTAAATCAATTCCCCAAGTCTATTAATGAATATTCAAGTTTGATTTGAAAACTTAACGAGAATTAATGGTATTCTCAAACTTGACATAAATACTAATCAAATTGATATCGGACGAGTTTTAACCAAGCCTGTCTCGATTAATGCCTATCATAAGCTTAACGAGTCGACTATTTGAGGCTTGTTCAAACTTAATTTGAAAGTTTAAAGAATTTCAAAATATTTAACTTTATTTGAATATATAACCATATGAGCTTTTAACAAATACTAGATCACGGGCTCAAATTCATATATGTAGCCTGATTTATTTATCATAGCTAGTTTTAGTGAATTACCCCCACCCCATTAACTGATAAAAAAAAATTAAAAAATGGGGTGCTCACCTGAAATCGTTTTTGAATGTGTGGAACCAATTTTGTGACAACGATTGCTTTTTTTGAATAATTAGGTTCGGGTCAACTTACGCACCTGTTATACTAACTGTGTTAAATGGGTATGGAGTGGGGTCCACCAACCAAACGAAGTCAGAAATGGAAGGAAGAAAAAGATATTGGTGAAACCATATTTCTTCTGTAAACCTCTTCGCAAATTCCAGAGGTAAAATACCACCAAGTGAGAATCTCCAACACTTAATAGTAGTACAAAAAAATTACATTTTTTATTTTGTCTATTCACTTTTTCACTTATCCGGAAAAAATAATCACAATAGCCTCGTCACAAATTTGCAAAAATAGAAAAGCTCGAAAAATAGCGTGATGACAAATACTACAAATATTACTATATGCTATTAAACCACCATATTGATTTGCTTCACGATAAATTGAGATGCGCGTAATTATTAGTGTTATACTCGCCATGCACATTGTGGTGGAAGCTAGCTAGGGTGATAAGATTGATTGCATACAAATACCTATATTAGACTAGTTATGGAATCGAATGGGTCCACTAACCAAACGAAGTCAGAAATGGAAGGAAGAAAAAAGATTGAAAAGATATTGGTAAAACTAATTTTCTTCTGTAAGACTCTTCACAAATTTCAAGAGGTAAAATACCACCTAATAGTTGGAGTTATTTTAGGTTTATCCCAGTTGTCCAACGACTATGGACAATGGCATTATGCATCCTTAGTGTCAAAATGGACCACAAAAGTATTAAAAAGTTAAAAAGTTCAGAATATCGTGATAACAAATTCTACTAAAATTATATACTATATATTTCCGTCATATATATTGATTTGCTTCACGATAAATATGTCGGATTTTTTTGTAACTTTCAAACAACTCCATTAGGGAAAATAAATCAGAGATGATATTGCCAATGTAGGTCTAGGTCTAAATTTTGAATATGAGAGAAGAAAGAAAAGCAATGTTTAGATCTGCAGACTCTTCTCAACAGTGTTATTAGATCTGGGGGTGGGGGATCCTCCCCTTCAACCCATCCACCGGTGTGTCCTCCCCCCTCCACGCCGTTTCTTTGCGTTTTTCGGCCTTGTTTGGTTTGGTGCTTAGATCCCTTTTGACGGTTTTCGGCAGAGGAGATGATCGGCTTCGGGGCTTCAGACCGGCAAGGTGAAGACGGAGCATGGTGGTCCGGTGTAGGTGGCTATCAGTGTGGCGAATAATGGGTGAGGTGGTTTTTTGTTTTCTTTTTTTGTTCTTTTTGTTCCGGCTGGGTTTTCCTAGTCCGATGTTCTACGGTCCCGGCCTGGTTCTCCAGATCCGGTGGGTGTGGTGGTGGGAATAAGTTTGTAGTTATGTTTTTCTGTTTGTTTGTCCACCATGAGTGGTGGTCGGTCATCGTTTGCGGCTGTTTTCTGGCGATATAGCTTGGTTCCGTCTGATCGTGAATGTAATGACTCAGCTTTCGGCGGGCAACATGCCCGTTTCGGACTAGGATACTGTCCGGTTTGTAGGCAGCTTGCTTTGCCTTTGTCTCGTTCTCATGTATCTGTACTTGATCCTCATGGATCTTTCATTTAATGACAATGGCAGCAATTTTCTCTTCAAAAAAAAAAAAAAAAAAGGGTCTGCACATACAAGTGTTGGTCCTAATCAATGGGAACAATAAGTTGGTTGGACCTTAAGGTGCCTGTCATAACACAATGGGACACATGGTTGATGATGGCGGTCCAGCCTTATCCTCTTCATTGTACCTTAAAGGCAAACCCTCTTTCAATAATGGCCACCTAATAAATCATACAATTGTAGAAAAGAGAACATTTGGTCAAATCACAGTTGTCTTGACAACTACATTTGGGATTGTTTTCATCCTCAATTTCTCTTATATCTTCCTAGTTTTTGTTGAATTTAAGAACACTAAAAAGTCTAAAATTTGAAATAGAAAATTGTTCGGCCTCTCACAATAAATCATTACGGGCAGATCCTGGAACGCGCAAATGCATTTATTTCCATTATACTTATTGTAATATTTCTGTGATAATTTCTCAGATTTCTTGTTCAATACTTGTATCAAAACACTAAAAATATGAGGTTTTTTTATACCTATCGATGTCCGAACAAGATTATTTTTTTAATGGATGCTCTTCTTAACGAGCCCTATGACTCTTATGGTTCAGATCTATGATTTTCTAAGCCCACAATTTTATAACTTTTCCTGAAGATTCTTTCAAACTGGTAGGGAGGGTCTTGAATTCTGAATGAAAGTCAAAGAATGGATGAATAACGTAAAAATATCCAATGAGCCTGATTTTCTCCGAGATCACCTTAATAATTATTTTAAAATTATTTAACGGTCCGGATCGTTCATGTGGGCCCCGAAAATGGGCCCCACAAAATTACAATTTGCAAAGGCTTAAAGTCCCACGAAGTCCCACGCCAAACGGCAACGTTTGGTGCCACTACACAACCTGTGGTGACTTAGTCACCACAGGCCCCCGTTTTCCATGTAACGCGGGATGGATCTTTAACTTTTGTCATTGACTTAAGTACTATGCAAGGCCTTGTTTGGATGGAAATGAGAGGGGTATTAATTTGAGAAGAGGTTTGTATTTTTAGTTTTGTCCTAAACTAGAAAGTCCCGTTCCATTAAATGGGTTATTAGTTTTTCACGGGACATATCTTTATTTTTACATACATCAACAACAACAAAAAAAGGTCTAAAAAACCACTTTAGTGGAACAAGCCCTAAAACTATCGAAATTTGGGGGCCATTTTTAGGGCTCAGAGTTGGAGGCTGAAGTAGCCGCTTCCTCCGCCTCCCATTAAAGGTCTTGTTTCCCATAAGTCGATACACACAATCCCTGCTTTCCAAAGACAAACAAAATATATACAAATATACGTACAGAAATACAAGCAACATCACAGATAGATAAAGATGTATCTATATACAGAGAAGACATTGTCGCCTTCTCGAATTACTTACAGGCGGCTGTATCAGACCGTTTGATATTCGGTTTGATTCGGTTCGGTTTGGTGTTATTCAGTTCGACCGATTTTTTTCCGGTTTTATCGGTTCGAATCTAAAATGTTGATTGGTCTTGGATCACTAGATTTCTTTTCTTCTATTATTGGGCCAAAAGATTCACAAACTTGGTTTAAAAATCTAAAACTCCACCATAAGAATCTAAAACTCCACCATAAGAATGTACAATACGCCAAACACCAATTTTAGCACAACAATCATTAGACCCAACAATAATTGTAGCCCAGATATGGTGGTAAGGCGAAGGAGTTCTTCTTTTGGTGCCCTTTCTATGTATATGTGTATACAATATGATTTATGTATAACGGTTTTACTTCAATGCAACCGAAACTTAGCAAACCCAATACTTATAAAAAACCAAACCAAACCCAATTTTTTGGTCCAAAATTTTCGGTTTCATTGGTTTGACCGGCTTTCGTTTCACCCCTACACGCGGTGGTGGCCCGGCCCACTGTTCTCACGAACCCTTCTACCGGTACAGACCAAACAGTACCGACGGCGCCGGGGACCCCATTGTGGGTCTCAAACGGTTGATCCGATCCGTCTATTCATTCCAGAATCGAATTCCGAGGGGCCCACACGAGAATCAACTCAATCAGACGCTTCTAATTGCTCGATCCAAAACCACCCCATTTAGTTCCAAATTTTTTGAGCGAAATGGGGTGATTTTGGATCGAGCACTTAGGAGCGTCCGATTGAGATGATTTCCACGAAGACCCGCTCGGAATTCAATTCTAGAATGAATGGACGGATCAGATCAACCGTTGGGGACCCACAAGGGGGTCTCCGGCGCCGTCGGTACCCCTGGATTTATCGCTGTTCTCACATATGTTGCTGTGTGATGTTAGGTAGAACCAATGATGAACTGTGTTGGAAGAGTCTACAATTAATATTCACTTTTTCCAATTAATAACCAAAATTTTCGCCATGATAATCAATTGAAGTCGTCAACGACTTGACGATGTGTCCATTTTGAGTTTTTATTTTTATTTTCATTATTTATTTATTTATTTTTGTTCTTGGTTTGTAGACTGCTTTTGTTGGCCACCGTGTTACTCAACCTAAAAAATCTCATAATGTGTTTACTTTTGTATCCGATGTAGAACACAATTTCAACAATATGACGACTATGAGAAAAGTTTGTAATGTTTCCTAGTTTGAAAACCGTCGGTTAAAAGGACGCCGCCTGTTGACAATTTATACTTAGAAGCACTCGTAATTGCAGTCTACCGTGCAGTCTAAGTGATTTTTCAGCCAACTCCGGCCATATCTAGAATGATTCGAGTTATCCATTTTGACAAGCACATTGAGTAGTTGATCCATACATGTTAAATACTAAGTTACCTGTACTGTTTATATTGAACTAATGATCTGTTCCGGTTGATTGTTAGCAGCATAACGAAAATGAAAAAAAAAAAAAAAAAAACATATAGACCATGAAGGACAACCAAAATCACAAATGTTCATTCATCAACCGGTTTGAAAACAATCAAATGAAAAATGCACAAATAACATGAAATCAATAGGGAAAAAATTGCCAAAACAACTGATTTCTGTTGTCATGGTTATTTTATGCAACAACTCAACTGCCTAGTTTACGGCCATAGCAGGGACGAAAAAAATGCAAGCCCAATATCAAAAACTTCGAAGAGATCACTAATTTGAGCAGAGGCCTAGAGTCCCTGCTCGAGAAGGTAATCTCCCAACCTCTCGACAACCATGTTACACTGTCCTGGAGTCACAGGTTCATCATAGATGCCAAAGATCAGAGCTTGGCCAGTTTTCTTTATGGTTACGCCGCCAGAACCCTGCAAATTAGAAAATCAAACAGTCCTAATCAGTTCTAACCTGAATGTGCAACACTGAAAAATAGAGGAATCAAAAAGAAAATGAAGGCGTCGCCTATTCATTGACTACTCGACTGGATCAACACCCTTGTACAGTTGTACTTGAAGGCATGTCTCTACTAGTAATCATAAGTTTCAGTTTTCGGAAACCAAGTAGACAGAGATCACTTCCAAGATCGAAATAATAATGTAGGATCCTCTACTATTCACGCTTCTCTTAACTGTTCAATAACAGGTGTGATAGACAGCTTGCAAATTGAGCTTGATGATTAATTTCCTTTAGACATTGCTCGATTTGTAACTTGCAGTATTTACTCCTAAATCTTCCATAGAATCACAATGGAAAAAACTAGCCAGGGTTTCCTTGTGTGTTTGTTTGTACTCGTAAAGATAATAGACTGTGTCGAGCAGAAGAGCCAACTAATCACTGGAGACACAAGTGGTTGAAAGAGGAAGTGCTAGCTTCTTTAATATTTTCTTTCTATAGGTTCCGAACAGGAGGAAATTTTTTAATTTTCTCTTCCTTCCCATAGAGAGGAAAAGGAAAGAAAAATAAATCAAGCCCACTTGCTTGTGTTCTAATGAATTGAGACAAGTAACTGGAGGGCCTATTGCAGGTAGGCTCCGAATGTGAACTCACAAAGGGTTATCAATTACTATAATTATTCTTCCCGTGCTAGTGCCGGTCCATCATTCACCCAAAAGGGAGACAAATTGGCCTTGATAGGAAAACAAAAGGAAATCAAGGGAATATGGTCTGTAACATTGAAGTTTATTGGTCAAAAGGTGAAGTGATCAACGAAGTACACAAGTGAGACTTGGCTTCTGTTTTGCACCATCTTTGAAACGTCATTTGACATTTTAAAGTGAAGGACAGTTGTTATGATGTAATATTCTGTAGTCAAAACTCATTTGACATATCAAAAAAAGAAATTACTTTACTTTGGGTTCTTTGGACAAGGGTAAAATTTTACAGGAAACCATTGAACTTCAGAACAACCGGAGCTTCAGTGTGAATCAAACTGATGAATGAAGCTAGTAATTGGGAAAACCAGGATGCATGATGAGCGGCAATTAAGTACTTCTAAAAGCATCAACGACAGAATAGAATCAATTACCCAAAAGGCCGTAATACAGCCATAAAGTGGATGTTGGAATTTTCAGAAATTCATTGCGAATAAAATCAAGGCAACCAAAGAGTCTCGAACGGTTTGCGGTTTATGGTATGCAGCCACGAAAGACCCATGATCACCCTCATGATGGCTGGACTTTCGTGGTTCAACCTTTTTATCCTGGGAGACAGATACTGATTAACCCACAATACCCTCGTAGGTGGCGAATCTATTTTAAGGAGACTGTGGTTCAGTTTTTAATTCATTTTCCTGTTTTTACCTAATCTGTTATTTGATTTCTGTATTTTTAATTTTGGTCTTATATCAATAGAATTGTATTCTGGATTTTCAGTTCAATTTTTCTCAACAGTGGAAGGTAGATGTAGATCACGCGAATGACTAGAGGACGATCATAGATGCAATGCAGAAGCTAGAATTGAAGGGAAAAAATCCAGTATCAAAATAACAAGAACATAGCATCAACAGAATTGTGACTTACAAAGAAATGGAAATTTAAATACTTATGCAATTATAATAAGATAGCAAAACAGGAAAATGAAAAAACTGAATGACGAGAAGACCATCAAATCTCAAAAGGATTTGATTAAGAGAGGAAATACCTTCTTGCCACGAATCACAGCACCAGCCTCGCCTTGGATGACCATGTATTTCGCGCCACCAAGGTGTAGTCCAGTGGGAGCCAGAAAACCAGGTTCATCGAAATCTTTCATGATACCAGTGATCTCTTCAGCCTTAAACTACATATGAACAGACAAATGATCACTGGATTAACGATCTAGACAAAGAAATGGAAAATGAGAAGCTAAAAGAAGCAAAAAAAAAACGTGCACAAAAGCCAACTAAATTAATTTCCAAGTGCTATAAACTCCATAGCCTACTAAACTAATATAACAAAAAGCAAAAAAATCGTTCCGTTCGAATGTTCTGACGTAACTGCAAAAAGAAGCAACGTTATGAAAATGGAAACCCGATGGAACTCAGATTGGTGATGAATAAAAGTTCTCCCTTCAAGATCTAGATTTTTAAAATGTTTTCTGCTTAATTCAAGCCATGAATATCTATCCAATTACCCTTTGTAGGCTCTCGTTAATCAGCATCAATATAAGTTTTCTGGTCAGAAATAGGTGATCAGTAAACGTATGTAAATTCAACACCAAATTACAGTTGGTTGAATACTTTCCCACCTACATTGTGCAATAGATCAATATGCAGGACAAAGTCACTCGCTACTTCAACCCTTAAAACTTCAGATGCAGCGAAAAAGAGATCCATTTTAAGATCTCTCCCCAAGCTATTAAGCTGGATCAGACTCATGAATTTGTAAACCATCAAAAAACGCACAAAAGCGCGATATCTATTTTCCGATTACAATAGCTTACAACAAAATGCGTTTTAATGACAATGCAGGTGAAATCAAACCCTCTCAACCACCTCTAATTAAGCCAAACCTATCAATCTAGCATGTTCTCTATACATTAAGGAATTGTTTAGTGCACTGTAAATGCAATGGCCATTTACTTGAAAATTCTCATTCATTCCGATGTTTGGTTTGCTAGTAAATGACAGAATCCACCGCAAAAATTGATATTAGTCAACATATCAATAGGTGAGGATACGGATCTAAATATCTAATCAACATCCAGTATTTCACGTAGAAAAAAAAAACTAATCAAAAGGGCAACCAGCATTTTCACGAATAGATCTATAAAGCACCACTTCTAAATCAATCTAATTAAAACGAGAAAGAAACATGAATTAAGTCTCCCCAAAACAGATCTACGGTATCACATTGATTGAAGGTATCAAATTGATTGAACAATGAGGGAGAGAAAGGGAACCTGGGGGAAAGAAGAGCTTTGGGCCCAGACGCTGCCGTCGTGGCCGACAATGGCGGCGGAGGTGAGGAGGTTTCCCTCGATGTCGCACATGAGGTGATCGTCCACGTATGTTTGCCACGACATTTTCGAAAAATCCTTTGAATCGATCGATCCTCCTCTCTTTTTGTTTCTCTGTTTGCTTCTTCTGCTCAGATCCTCCTCGTGTTGTTTTCTCTGTGTTTCTTTCTTCTCAATGCAATGAAATCAAGAGAGAGAGAGAGAGAGAGAGAGAGAGAGAGAATTTGGAGGTACCGGTTCCCTCCTTCCATGATGGAAGTGGATGATCTATTATCAGCCGTTGATTTCACGTGATTCAATGAGTACCGTTCACGCTCCGGCTTAGTTGTTTGGATTTGGAATGCAGGTCGTACGCATTGGTTATGATGGGCCTCAGTTGGGAAAAAAGTTGCAACTACTACTAGTTGTCGTGTCACAGCGACGCCCTACCGTCCATTAATCCGAGGTGTCCGTCTCTTCAATTAATTGTTAAGATTTACAAAAAAAAATTACTGATTAGGGTTAATTTTTATCGGTAAAAGTTCATCTATAAATCTAAACCCGTTGATTGACAAAATGAACGACTCGGATGGAGTGGCGCGCCTTGCTGTCCCCGAGGGACGATAGAGCTCCTGGGTGTTCGTTTCAAAATGTACTCCCTCCGTGTTTGTTGATTTTTTTTTTTTGAGTTTGTGCCACATTTTAAATGTTTATATCTTGAATTTTTTATGTTTTTCATGATTTAAAAAACTTTGATTAAATAGAACTAACTGAGATTTATCTAACAAGATCAATACTGCATATTTTTTTGAGATTCATATTAAAATACATAATTAATTGAAAATTGGCACAAACTTCCCAAAAAACCAACAAACACGGACGGAGAAAGAGTACTTGCGATTCCTTTGCAAAATGGGATGAGATCCTCTACATGGACTGGACATATATTCGTAAGTGGGTTTTTCATTTTCTTTTTCAATTTTTGAAAAATGAGTTAAACCTTTAATATGTTTTACAATATCTAATCTATGAGCTTAGAATTAAATTCGTTTTTTTTTTCCTGGCCTAGAAAATTAAATTCATTAAAATACATGATCCAGGAATTATATAACCACACATATTATTTGATGGGTCCATTGAATTGCCTTTGTATACGAGAAACTCACTGGGCCTTTGTAAACACTCTAGTCACACCAGTTTTATATGATGGATTGGGCCTTTGCTAGGCCGCCAGTTACTTCGGGTGTATTGAGGCCCATAAGCTGGCTGGTATTGGCTGCTTGGGCCTTGGGTGTCCCCTGCTTCTCCTTAATAGAGTCGAGTCGTTCCTTTTTTTATGCTTAAGTTAATCATTTTTATCATAATTTAAGTTACACAAGCCCATTGCATTTCAATAATTCAATCTTAAATAATCTTGAAGAAAACAATGGCAGAGGATTATATCTTTGTCACGATATTTTCCACTCTCTAAGAAGAGGACGCCTCAGTGTAAAACATGGAACCTGGTAAAACTTTTGAGTCTCGTTATTTGAAAAGTTCATGGGTCTAGTGATGTCTGAAAAGAAGACAGACTGTAAGATTCATAACAAAGAAGGAAGAGAAAAACATTCTTTACACCGCCGGTGTAAAACTCCCCTTTTCCGCCACCGTCATATGTGGGTCCCACCGTGAGTTTATTGTTTTAATCTGAACCGTTCATCTTGTAGGGCCCATAGAGTATTGCATCTATGCAAAAAATCATTTTGATCGGACATCAATAGATATATGAAATTTTTAATTTCGTTTGGCGAAATGGACGGTCAAGGAACACTTAAACTTTAAAATCTATGACCACCCATTTTACAAAACAAAATTCAAATTTTAATATGCATGTCGATGTTCGATCAACCTGATTTTTTACAGGGATGAAGTACTTTGCGAGCCTTACAAGATGAACGGTTTAGATAAACATTTAATAAATAGTGAGGCCCACAAAAGTGGTGGTGAAAAAGGGGGGTTTTACACCGGCGGTGTAAAAGATGTTCTCTTAAGAAAAAATATGAGTTTAAATTATTTCCACCGCCGGTGAAAACAAAAATTTCCTCCAAATCGATTGCATTGCGCCACATGTCTATGTTCTACTATTTGGGACCACCGTTTGGACATATGACGCAATGTAATTGATTTGGAGGAAACTTTTGTTTCCATCAGCGGTGGAAATAACTTAAAAGATATAGTATTACATTTGGGTTGAATACAGCCAGCCACCTTATTGATCACTTAGGTTAAAGGAGGCTGGATTAAGCAACATTTGACATTTTTTTTTTGCATAAGAGCCAGTTCCATGCCACCTGGCTACTAAGGTGTTTCAGTTCATCAGGTTGTCTCTTGTCTACCCATGAATTTAGCAGCAGTTCGAAAGAAAGGTTGACCTATTCAGGAATCTCCAGATCTATGTTTATTTTCAACTCCCCGAAACATTTCGTCGCTTACTACAAGATTTCCCAATATCATGCTAGGAATAGCTAAGATTTCCAGAAGAAGATGCCATTTGTTTGATTACAAATAAAAGGGAATATCGAAATTCGAGTGGCTAAATTTGAAGTAGCTACTTTCGAAGTAACAGAAAGAAAGGCAACAACTGGAGTTTAGATCCAATTTTGGCATGATTTGAGTCACACTCAAAATGAATCTAATCCACTTTATTTTATTTCAGAGTACTATTTCAGAACACGCAACATTTTTCTCGAGTAATCACAAGTGAGGCATAATCACGCGATGTAGTACATTGGATTGGGCAGCTTGAAAGTCCGATTGCCAACATTGGACCCCGTAATATCACTCCATTGATCTCCCATGTTTCCAATAATTCTATATCCTGCTTCGACGAGCTCGGTCCTTTTCTTCGATTTGAATGTAACAGACGTTGTACCATGCTCAGATGTTTGTCTGCACCAATTAAATTCAAAGCCTTTTCATTTTAAATTCACAGCTACCCAAATGCAACCTTAAAAGGGGAAAAAATGTGCTTACTTGAGTAAGAGCTTCTCCCAGGTATGATAACCGGCTCTTTTCATGTTGAGTTCTCTATACTCTCTGTAAGATTCAGATGTTCCTGAAATGAAGACTATCTTATAACCCAGAGGCAGTAAATTGTTGTAGAACTCAAGAACAGCCGGCAATGGTGGCGCTTTCGCTTCCTTAAGGTACTCGTTCTTCTCTGTCTCGTTAAATTCCTTTGCCCTGAAAATACACAACATCGGTATCCATAAAAATGGTGACAACTATGCGTATTACAATTCTTTAATAAAAAATGATATGCGCAAAGAAGCTTACACCGAACCATAATGCATTTTTTGGTTAAGTAATGAAAAAGGGGAAGAGTTGTCGGGAGTCGAACTACTGACCAAGTCATGGCCGGGTGTAGACTAAGGAGTTAGCCAGGTGGATATGTAAGTGTAGCTTGTGGTATATGTAGGGGTTCAAACCTCACTAACTACAACTACTACTAATAACATTCACCGAGAAAAAAAAATTGTGGTAATCGATCATTTTTTTTTATTTTTAAATTCAAGGTTCTGAAATTCTTGTTATAATCTAAAGCAATGGAAGTCTTATTTTTGAGTTGCAGCTTTTCATTTCCCTATTTCTATATATTCTACGAATATTTATACAAATAATGGAAAATGTTTATGGCCATTAATTTGATAAAACTTACCCAAATGCAACATCTGGTTGAGAATAATAGTCTATTTCAGAGAGTGCAGTCTCATCCATGTCAAAGACCCAAATGTCTTTGCCATCTTCGCCAAGTGTGAGGTTCTTGGCATATTCCAAAGCAATGGAAGTCACTGCAAAGCTATCCTCTTGGTATTGAGAGCCTAGCATGTAGTTAGCAACATAATCCTCGCATGCTTCGGGGACCAGGTCCCACCCAAAGATATTGTTAGTTTCGACGGCGAGACGCCAGCTAGGGCAGGAAATTTGCGAAACGTGGTGGTGGTTGGCGGCCGCGGTGGCTGCACCGTCGGAGTTATGGAGGAGAAGGTGGCTTTGGAAGGGAAATGAGGGAGAAGCAAGGGAAGTTGACAGTAGTAGGATGTTGGCAAAGAAGAAAAATAAGGTGGCCTCCATGGTTTTGCTACTAGGAGAGAATGGTGAGAGAGTAACACATTTTGTTTCTTTAAATAAGCTGTGCCCTGCATAAATAACCTCACTTGGCTACTAAATTACTGTGATGTCCTCAATATTGGTTGATTTCTTGGTGCTATATATATAGATGTTTTTGGCAGCATATCAGTTATTTCTCATTAATACTAGACATGTTTATAGAAAAATGATATTTGCATTTGTGAAGTGCCTATTTAAGCCCAAACACAGAAAATTGATAATATTACTCCTGTCGGACCGCTTTTCCACCAACTCTCCTAAAACCAATTGGTGTTAGGAAGGGCTTCAATTAAGTCTTTTATGGCATTCGACATCGCACCCGCAAGTCTGTTTTTAGAGCGGTCGTAGGGAGTGGCATTGTGTAACCAAATCCATGGGGGCACTCCGGGCCCAACAATCCCCTCCCTCACGATGACGCTCCCGCGACTCGAACCCATGACCTCCTGGCTCTGATACCACTTGTCGGACCGCTTTTCCACCAACTCTCCTAAAACCAATTGGTGTTAGGAAGGGCTTCAATTAAGTCTTTTATGGCATTCGACATCGCACCCGCAAGTCTGTTTTTATAGCGGTCGTAGGGAGTGGCATTGTGTAACCAAATCCATGGGGGCACTCCGGGCCCAACAACTCCATCAACTTGAACCTGAGACATCTCATATAGGGACTAAGACCCTCTTCCATAACCACTTTCTCTTGCCCATGCGAGTTAACACGCTAATGATTAGTAAGTTACAATTGAAAGCTGCTCTACGTTTCTCTCTCTCGACTCGAACTTGAGACCAGGGATGGAGCCATGATTTTGGCTTAGGGGGGACGGATATACACAATAAAAAATAATAAAAATTAAGACAACGATATGAATTTTTACTAACTCAATAAATAAACACACACACACACACACAATAACACCTAACACCAATAGATATGAAACTAAACATGTTTCTAATATCAACTTAGATTGCAAAAGGTATTAACGTTTATTTAATCCTATCTAGTGTCTCCTGAAATCAAGTATCTTGAACTGTGCTCGACACTCTTTCTTGTTATTAAAATTAAGCATCAATAAAAGAGTCTGTGTCCAACCCTCAGACAATATCTTTCTCAATATAAGTGATCAAGAAATTTGCTAAATAATCATACTCCATCTTGTTGCGAAGTCTTGTCTTCGCACATTTCATAGTAGAAAATGCACACTCGGTTGTAGCCGTAGAAACATGTAAAGTTAATATAAACCAAATCAACCTATCGAAAAGATGATATATCGTGCACTTTTTTGTCTTCGCCAACACTTCACTCAAATTTGAAACTGTTGACAAATTTTAGAACTCAGGATGCCTAGACACATCAAGCTTATAATTTTGCAATTGATATCTTAAGTGATACTTTTCTTGCTTAGTGAAATCCATAGGATAATACTTCTCTGCAAACTTGCAAGTGTCTTAAAAAATGTACACCATTTGGCGTACAAAAATGTACATGGATTGTGTGGAGCCATCTCAAGATTTCACACAAATGATCGATGCTATTTAATTTGTTTAAAATATGTTTTTTAGAGTCCCTGTAAAAAATATGTTAATTTGAATATCTTAAAGGGCTTGAGCGATTTAGTCCCAGAGTTTGTAGGGGCAAAAATTGAATGAATCGATCACCCTTACCAAATCAAAATAAGAAGATTTTTTAGGCTTGTTTGATAATCAAATTCAGCATTTACTACTAAAGATGTTAACTAATAAGTCATTGTTAGTTTGATAACTATATTTCATCATGCTTAATATTTTAAGTGCCTCTTAAAATGTAGACTTAAAAAATTTACAAACTAATTTTGTTAATGATTGTATACCTCTCTGTCCTTCACCAACACCACCCTCTATGACCGTTGCTACCACCACCGTTAATTACAGCTAACACTGCTACCTCCAACCACTACGGCACTACTGTCACCAGTACCACCACTATTACATCGCCGCCGCTGCTATCACCCTCCACAACCACCACCAAACACCCCCCATCCAGGACCGCCACCCCCATCCACTACCACCACGTACCCCCATAGTTGGGCTCTTGACACTGTAACCTGAAAGGCTGAAATACAAAAATACTAGTAAACAAAAAATTCCGGAATTGAGGCCAAGGTAAACGCTTCAGAATTGAGGACTATGTGGACGAGATTCCCTTGAGTTTCTTGAACCCACAAATTCAGTAAATTCCAAAAATCTTTTGTGGGGATCCTAAAACTTATAGAAACATGATTGGCACGTGGTTGGGGTTGCCCTCAATAGAGCGTCCCTACATAAAAGAGGACAATTTGATTTTTTTTGAGTGGCCAATGTCGCAAGAGGGAAAGTAGCAGGGACCCAAATTTGCTTTTTTCCTTAAAAACTTTAGCCCCACTTGTGACTTCTGTACTCATCGATGTGCTTGGGGCATCAGGTATATGCTCCAGAATCAGGTGAAATTTGAGATGAATGAAATTTTACTGCTACCCTTCATTAAACATACGATCCAATAGGACAAACAATCAACGATGTCCTTATTTGTTTTTTAACGGTCAAGAAT
Source organism: Vaccinium myrtillus (assembly GCA_016920895.1). Classification (NCBI taxonomy): domain Eukaryota; kingdom Viridiplantae; phylum Streptophyta; class Magnoliopsida; order Ericales; family Ericaceae; genus Vaccinium; species Vaccinium myrtillus. The sequence goes on along the minus strand of CM029272.1, from coordinate 1,475,777 downwards.
TGTCCGGGCCATCTTATGTGCAGCTTGACTATTCTCTTCCCCGGTCCAGTCAAAGACAGGTCATCTACGCAAAGATTAGAGAATTCACAAGAGAGATTGCCAAAATTTTCACTTACAGGGTTTTATTTTCCCCTTGTTCTAAGGCTATAGGAAGTGAATAACGAAAAGAAGTGTGCGGTGTGATTGGTTTTGCTCGTGCCAAGCTTGTGCCCTCTGTAACATTACCAATAGCCGTTTCATGGGAATAACGTCCTGGATGGTAACTGCCGATCGAATGACACGTAAGGAGACTCCATATGGATGGACTCTTCGGGCCTTTCTCACTCGGGCTTGACCGACTATTCTAGGTTGAGTGACACCTGATGTTGGGAGTATTTACTTCTAAAAATCGAAGAAAAATAAATTTTCATGAGATATGTATAGACCCAAAAAATTACATTATGTGGGTGAAATTTAACTGTCTTAATAATCCCTTGTCTTTCAAAATAAATTAAGGGCCAAGGCACGTTCGGATGTAACTCCCCCATGTTAACAAAATAGAGAGATGGTGACTTATTTTGGGGACCGTCTTAGTAGAAGGGCCAAGGCAAGCGTTGTTTTTATCCGTTTTTGTAATAATGCAATGCATTATATGCATGTGAGAACAACATATGCATGTAAGGGTAGGTCGATAATTTCACATGGATAAAAACGAGAAAAGGAGTACAAGAAGATATATAAAAGGGAATATAATAATTATTTTCCAGTTTGCTCGACCAGTTCGGTTCATTTGTGGGCTCTTTCTCGGGCTCAATTCATTGATGATCAAAAGAGTTTACTTTAGAGATCGACTTTGTCTACAATATTTTTTTGGAACGGCACTTTGTCTTAAAACATAAGATCGAAGATCAAATATCGGGAAAGACGACCAGGGCATTAAGGTCACTTAAGTGATGTTGACTGTGCACATTGGTCTAATAACCATAGGATGATTATGGCCTTTTGGCAAAAAAAACTTAAACTGAGAAAAACCGCGCTGGCTTTGGGTAAAAACTTAATCCAAAAACCAGATAATCCAATAATCCATAAGAGATTATTTGTTTGTTTTATTCAAATTTTTTTTTGCGTTAATCAAAAGATTTTGTGGTTTGATTCTCTCGACGGCAGGGCATCAAACAAGCAAAATCTTAGCCAAAAAAATTTGAATGTGACAAACGAATAATCCATAACTGATTATTAAAAAAGGAGGGAATAATCTGGATTATTAGCCAAACCGGTTTTTTGGATTATTTGAGAAAAAACCAAAAAACCAATAATCTGGTTTAAGTTTTTTTCCCAAAGTAGGCCTATGAGTTAGATAATCAAATATAAGGGAGTAAAAGCGCACATTAGCCAAAGTGCCTGTACATAACCGAATTTTGATTATTCGTAATTCCTAAATTCGGATGTGTCTCCAATTATGATAATATTGATGACGCTAAGAATATTGCTTTTGGACGGAGCAAAAAAAAAGAATATTACTTTTGAAATATTGCTTTTAAGAAACTAGCGGCCACCATACAACACCTAGCGGATGCAAACTCATAGTTTACTGCCGCAGCCTTTGAACCCATAAAATAGACAGGTTCAACAGATGAGGCATGTGCTGATTGTAGGGAACAAAAAAATACACTAAAAAGCCATAAGCCAAAAACCTTGTTCTTGCATCTTAAACGTTGTTCTTGTGTTTTCTCTTTCCAAAAACCAAAACCGTCTCCTAAATTAGCTACAAAAAAATCCAGCACTCACCCAAAGCTTTGTTTGGCAAGTCCAAGTTCTCAAAGCATTAGTCAAAAGAAAATTCCTTCACGACGAAATCGAATAATACTCGCCGAATTCGTATTTTTGAGAAGAGTATCCGGGTGTTGATCAATGAAGTTCAATCTTTGCCATTTTACTATTTTTGGTAATTACTCTTTCTTTCAAACTAGCCTCTTGCATCCTTGATTTTATTCCCTCTATATTTACTTGTTTCCCGCCCCTGTATTTGATTAAATCCCTCTAAAAATAGAGACAAACCAATTTGGTTAGCGGAATAGGTGCCTAACACTTTACTATCCCGTAACCTAGATTCCAAACCTAAATAGTCTGGTAATTACGGACCGCTAGCTAGTCTCAAAGGATTGTACATTATTTTGGTTGCTTAGTTAACGTTAAAATTATGTGGCGACCCTAACGAACGCAATATTTCTAGTACTGAATATAGATTTCTCGCTTAGGATCCTGGTGCCTACAGTGCCAAACCATAGGAGGTCAAAGTGGGGTTTTCCTAACCATTATCCTGATCATGGTTTCTTTGGCACCGACAGCACTGGCTAAAGAAGTGCATGTTTTGCACATGCATCATATTTTTGCCAAAAGATATGAGACCACGAACTGGATACAGGGGTGGACGCAAGATTTTCTATTAGTGGGGTCAAGAATCTACAAATGTTATATATATTTCATGTCTTGGGCAAGATCTAGTGAATTAAGTGTAGGGTCTACGGACAAAATTACCAAAATATTCAGAAATATATGTACACATTTGTAGGAAATTTCAATCCAGTGAGGTCCATTGACCCCTCTTGCCTCTTCTTGGGTCCGCACCGGATACGGCTACCATATACCCGCTAGTATTTTTTTTAAGGTGCGTGATATATAGTAAGGGGGTGTTTGGGAGCCTACTTTTTAGCTTTTGATTTTTGACTTTTTGGTTTTTTGGTTTTTTGGTTTTTTGGCTTTTGGTCAGAATGAGTTTTGGATATGGGAGGAGTGTTTGGAAGAAATGTGCAGAATGTGTTTTGGAAGGGAAAATGAGAAGTAGAAATCAAAAAACACCTCCAAACCTATTTTTGATTTCTGGCTTCTAAATGGAAAAATGGAAAAACGATTTTTGGAGAAGTAGTTTCTGGGTGTTGCTCCCAAACACCCAGAATGCAAAAATGAGAAATCAATAAGTTGATAAATAGGGGGCCAAACGGCCTCTAATTCATATATTCATAACGTGAATATGATCATGATTATTGATGTGGTCATCTACTCATCTTCATTGCTGTAGACGGGATTCTGGCAATAATCTGCTTTCTTTTTATGATGACTGTCACCGATCTAACCACCAGATTAATTACTAGCAAGGAAGCAAATTAATGTAATGCTTCACATACATTTGGGTGGTGTTTGTACCAAATTTTGGCAAATTCGTCAAGTTCTAAGATAGAGTCCCATGCACGTGGCAAGTGGGCCTGAGTTAATGGTTAACAAGAATTCAGAATCAAGTGGGCCTGTATTATTGGTCAACAAAAAAGTCAAAGTGTGCAAAAATATCGATGGTTAAGAAACCAATTGTAATATGACATGAGTACACCAAAATACTCTACCCTATCATTCAGCAACAAACTCTTACATTTCAGGGTAGTTGAGCTGTTTCAGGATCTTATTGCATTCGCTGGCAGATCCTCGGGGAATATCTAGGAAATATTTTGATTTTACGCATTATAAGGGCAAAATACATGAGGATTTGGTCACAAATGCCACGTGAGACTATGAATCAAGTTTTGATTGGAGATGACCAATGAAATGAGCAAAATCAAGGGACATGCCTTGGAAAGTAGAAAACACTTAAATTTTCGACTGAATCAAAGGGCCACGTGGTAGCTATCAGGGGACTTCGGTTGCAATCAACGTTTACAACCAATTATAGTTCTGAGAAATAAAAGGAAGTGATTTAGAGACGAGGGACACGTGTACATTTATCAATTATAGCTTTTCAGGGCATTCAGGAAGGACAATGAAGCTTTTCAGGGCATGATAGCTTTTCAGGGCATTCAGGAAGGAATATTTATCAATTATCGGATATTTTATAATGGCTACAAGGGTAGTTTTTCTACATGAAGCTTAAATGAGCCGTGATTATAGCCAAAGTAGTTCATGCATACGAGGAAGTCAGAATAAGGCCATGGAAATATGAGTCATGCCTGTTTTTTGCTGTTAAAAAGGGAACACATGGCAGCAATCACTGTCATTGCTGTGGATGTCAACCTTTGGACATATTTTCAACTGTTCTGAATAAGTGTGAATGGTTTTAGAAGAAGTTGGAACGTGACTCACTGGGGCACATTTGTAAGCCTTGATGTGCTTTTTTTCAAGGATCAGACTGCTATAAAAGGGGGGAAACAGGGCAGGCCAAGGCCTCTACACCTCAAAACTCAATGTTTATTCATTTCATATGGCTTCTTAGCTTTATCAACATTTAAGTCCCTGCAACTTAGTTTATTTATTCGTTCAAGTTTTTAATTCCGACATTAGCGAACTTTTATTTCTTTACTTTTCGTTCTCTACACCGTTGTCACTTTATTTCTGATAATACAAGTGATGTTTGGTTTGTTTCTTGTTTTCATACTATGACTCACCGAATTTTAATTCCTTCATGAGTTAGGCAACCTCGAAACACTTTTACAACCTTCCCGAGGGTTGTAACACAATCGTTGTTTGAAAGTCAGAAATCAAGCCCTACGGCCTTATTCACGGTTAGACCAGGTCATGGTTTTGGCACACCTATTTCCACATTCACTTGTCATTACCTGGCTATGGGTGTGATTGATCCTTGTGCGTTTTTCAGAGAAACAGTTGGAAATTAAACAACAATCCTATTGATCACTTAGATTAAAGGAGACTAGGTTGAACAACAACTGCTATTTGCTGCTAGAATTAGTTCCATACTTCCATTCCATGTCACCAATTTATTCCAAAATACTAGTCAACAAATTGATACCCTCTGAATAATGGCCTAAAATAACCCCAAAATCAAGCATGTGTTCAAGATCCAACTTTACTATGATGCGAATCACAGTCAAAATGAATTTAGTCCACATATTTTGTTTTTTTTGGTAATTTTCAGATTATTTGTTCGGAACATACGAGGATACGAATACTCAGAGAAATCAACGTGATTACGCGACGTAATACATTGGATTGGGCAACTTGAAAGTGCGATTGCCGGGGTTGGAGCTCGATATATCACTCCATTGATCTCCCATGTTTCCAAGGATTCTGTATCCTGCTTCAACAAGCTCCGTCCTCTTCTTAGATTTGTATGCGAGTGACGATGTACCATGTTCTGATGTTTGTCTGCATCAAATAGGAGTATATCATTACAGAAATGTCACTTGTACAAAAGCAAAATACTGTCAAAATTGGAAATCCAAGACCAATATTGAAATTCAAACATTACTTAGTGGCCCCTAAAGGAATTTGAATATTGCTTACTTGAGTATGAGCTTCTCCCATGTATGATAACCGGCTCTTTTCAAGTTGGATACCCTTGATTCTCTGTAGGATTCCGACGATGCTGATAGAAAGACTATCTTAAACCCTAGAGGCACCAAGTTGTTGTATAGCTCAAGAACAGCCGGTAATGCTGGAGATGTTCCTTTCGTTGTGTACTCATTTTTCTTTGTCGAGTTGTATTCCTTAGCCCTGAAATACACATCGTTATAAGATTCACGAAAATTGGAGACATCGAGAATGGTTAATTTTGACATGCTGTATATGGTGCAACGGAAACGAGGACCTGGGGTCCCTGCAGCATCAAACATGTACTCTACGTGACTATTTCGGTACTTAATGAGCAATGTCCATCAAGATATATAATATCGTCACAATCCAAACCGTCCATTTTTATAGATGCTGAAAAGAAAAAGAAGATAATTACCCAAATGCAACATCAGGTAGAGAATAATAGTCTATTTCAGAGAGAGCAGTTTCATCAATGTCAAAGACCCAAATGTCTTCGCCATCTCCAACTAGTGTAAGGTTCTTGGCATATTCCAAAGCAGTAGAAGTCACTGCAAAGCAATCTTCATGGTATTGATGGCCTAGCATGTAGTTAGCAACATATTCCTCACATTCTCCCGGGACTATGTCCCACCCAAAGATATTGTTAGTTTCGACGGCGAGATGCCAACTTGAGCAGGAAATTTTGTGTTGGTGGTGGTGGTGACGGGTGGCACCACCACCGGCGGAGAGTGGGAGGAGGTGGTCAGTTTGGTAAGCTTGGGAAGTTGATGCTAGGGTAGTAGCAAAGAAGAAAAATAAGATGGCCTCCATATTTTTGCTACTATTCGAGAATTAACGGTGAGACAGTAGCACGTTTTGGTTCTTTAAATAAGTTGTGCCCTACATAAATAACCTCACTTGGCCACTAAATTACTGTATTATCCTTAATATTGGTTGATTTCTTGGTGCTTTACATGGATGACTCCCTCCGTTTACGAAAAAGCGTGTAATTTTTTACACCAAATTAAAGAAAGAGCTCAATAGTGAACTACAGTATTATTTTGCAACGAAGGAAAGAGTTCTTACTATGGGAGGTTTCTGAGGGATTAGTAACATTTTGGTTCTTAAAATAAGCTCTGTCCCCATGAATTTTCCTTTAAATATTATTTTTTGCTTAGCAATAATGCTAGGAACACACCTCTCCGTCACTCGAAATTACATCTGCCTTCGTGGCATTGCATGATTGACGGTTGCAAAATAATTTTAAAATGCTTATAATTTTTCCATTACCAATTATGCAGTGTCGCGCAGGCGGATGTGGTTTAAAGTGTGATGTTTCTCTAATATTATTATTTGCCTAGCGGGTAACCCACGTAGTTGGTGCACTGCAACTCTTGATATTTTTATTTAACAAATTTTTAACTTATAAAATTTAGCATTTAGTTTTCAACACTTAAGTTTTTCAACATCCAGCTTTCATTTTTAATTTTATCAAACAACATCTTACGGGGGTCTTTTAAAAAATAAATCAAATAGCTTAGGTCATTAGATGGATCCCGCACAATCTAATGTATATTTGTGTACACTAAAAACAACTTACGTACCCATAGTTGGGCTTTTGAAGCTTTAACCTGAAAGGCTGAAATACAAAAATACTAAACAAAAATTTTCGGAATTCAGACTAAGGGTTCCATTAACAAAAAACTATTTTTTTCAAATATCGAGACAGGTCATTCTCTCACAACACATCACATAAAAAAACCGTGAAAAACCAGTTTTTTTCAAAAAACTGAGTTAGTGGAACATCCCCTAAGGAAAACGTTTCAGAATTGAGGACTATGTGGACGAGATTCCCTTGAGTTTCTTGAACCCACAAATTCAATAAATTCCAAAAATCTTTTGTGTGGGATCCTAAAACTTATATAAACATGATTGGCACGTGGTTGGGGTTGCCCTCAATAATAGAGCATCGCTACATAAAAGAGGGACAACTTGATTTTTTCCCCGACACTTAGGGTTGTCCAGGTTAATTTACATGCATCTCGACTAATTCCTTCGTCGATCCGGTCAAAAGCAAACTCATACAAGCTGAAATTAGGAGATTCACAATATATATATTTGCGATTTGACCTCCCCAAAAAAATCGTCATCAATTTTATGGAGAGCAGACTACATACAAGAAAGAATCATAGGGTATTTGTACTTTGACCCCTTGTACTTTGCTCAATTTGCATTTACACCCCTCATACCTTTTTTTAGGCACTTATACCCCTTACAGAGATCCCGAATTTTGCTTAGTTCCGGACTTCGACTTTCCCGATCAAATTTCGATGATACGATCCGTCCAATGTGTTTGAAATGTGTTTTCAAGGGTATTTGCAAGGAATTGGAAAAAAAAATGACCGGGAAGGGTTTGATCCGAACATATGCAGTTTTACAAAAAAACTGCTTAATCCAAGCCCTTCGCGGTCTTTTTTTGGCCGATTTCTGCTAGATACCCTTAAAAACACTTTCCAAACATATTGAATCGATTTCTGCAAATACCCCAAGAATCATTGGATGGCTACCTAAAAGCAACCTGAAACATCACCAGTTCGTCCCATTAATGAGTAAGCTTTGTGCCTTTGTGGTACAATTTATGAGTGGCCAATGTCGCAAGAGGGAAAGTAGTAGGGACCCAAATTTGCTTTTGTCCTTAAAACGTCTTTCGACTCCTGTACTCATCGATGTGCTTGGGGCATCAGGTATATGCTCCAGAATCAGGAGAAATTTGAGATGAAAATGAAATTTTACTGCTACCCTTCATTAAACATACGATCAAATAGGACAAACAATCAACGATGTCCTTATTTGTTTTTTAACGGTCAAGAGTTGTCTGGGCCATCTTATGTGCGCCTTGACTATTTCCTTCTCCTGTCCAGTCAAAGGCAGGTCATCTACGCAAAGATTAAAGAATTCACAAGAGAGATTGCCAAAATTTTCACTTACAGGGTCTTATTTTCCCCTTGTTCTAAGGCTATATGAAGTGAATAACGAAAAGAAGTGTGCGGTGTGATTGGTTTTGCTCGTGCCAAGCTTGTGCCCTCTGTAACATTACCAATAGCCGTTTCATGGGAATAACGTCCTGGATGGTAACTGCCGATCGAATGACACGTAAGGAGACTCCATATGGATGGACTCTTCGGGCCTTTCTCACTTGGGCTTAACCGACTATTCTAGGTTGAGTGACACCTGATGCTGGGAGTATTTACTTCTAAAAATCGAAGAAGAATAAATTTTCATGAGATATCTATAGACCCAAAAAATTACATTACGTGGGTGAAATTAACTGTCTTAATAATCCCTTGTCTTTCAAAATAAATTAAGGGCCAAGGCACGTTCGGATGTAATTCCCCCATGTTAACAAAATAGAGAGATGGTGACTTATTTTCGGGACCGTTCTTGCATCTTAAACGTTGTTCTTGTGTTTTCTCTTTCCAAAAACCAAAACCGTCTCCTAAATTAGCTACAAAAAAATCCAGCACTCACCCAAAGCTTTGTTTGGCAAGTCCAAGTTCTCAAAGCATTAGTCAAAAGAAAATTCCTTCACGACGAAATCGAATAATACTCGCCGAATTCGTATTTTTGAGAAGAGTATCCGGGTGTTGATCAATGAAGTTCAATCTTTGCCATTTTACTATTTTTTGGTAATTACTCTTTCTTTCAAACTTGATTTTATTCCCTCTATAATTACTTGTTTCCCGCCCCTATATTTGATTAAATCCCTCTAAAAATAGAGACAAACCAATTTGGTTAGCGGAATAGGTGCCTAACACTTTACTATCCCGTAACCTAGATTCCAAACCTAAATAGTCTGGTAATTACGGACCGCTAGCTAGTCTCAAAGGATTGTACATTATTTTGGTTGCTTAGTTAACGTTAAAATTATGTGGCGACCCTAACGAACGCAATATTTCTAGTACTGAATATAGATTTCTCGCTTAGGATCCTGGTGCCTACAGTGCCAAACCATAGGAGGTCAAAGTGGGGTTTCCCTAACCATTATCCTGATCATGGTTTCTTTGGCACCGACAGCACTGGCTAAAGAAGTGCATGTTTTGCACATGCATCATATTTTTGCCAAAAGATATGAGACCACGAACTGGATACAGGGGTGGACGCAAGATTTTCTATTAGCGGGGTCAAGAATCTACAAATGTTATATATATTTCATGTCTTGGGCAAGATCTAGTGAATTAAGTGTAGGGTCTACGGACAAAATTACCAAAATATTCAGAAATATATGTACACATTTGTAGGAAATTTCAATCCAGTGAGGTCCATTGACCCCTCTTGCCTCTTCTTGGGTCCGCACCGGATACGGCTACCATATACCCGCTAGTATTTTTTTTAAGGTGCATGATGGTAATTCATATATTCATAACGTGAATATGATCATGATTATTGATGTGGTCATCTACTCATCTTCATTGCTGTAGACGGGATTCTGGCAATAATCTGCTTTCTTTTTATGATGACTGTCACCGATCTAACCACCAGATTAATTACTAGCAAGGAAGCAAATTAATGTAATGCTTCACATACATTTGGGTGGTGTTTGTACCAAATTTTGGCAAATTCGTCAAGTTCTAAGATAGAGTCCCATGCACGTGGCAAGTGGGCCTGAGTTAATGGTTAACAAGAATTCAGAATCAAGTGGGCCTGTATTATTGGTCAACAAAAAAGTCAAAGTGTGCAAAAATATCGATGGTTAAGAAACCAATTGTAATATGACATGAGTACACCAAAATACTCTACCCTATCATTCAGCAACAAACTCTTACATTTCAGGGTAGTTGAGCTGTTTCAGGATCTTATTGCATTCGCTGGCAGATCCTCGGGGAATATCTAGGAAATATTTTGATTTTACGCATTATAAGGGCAAAATACATGAGGATTTGGTCACAAATGCCACGTGAGACTATGAATCAAGTTTTGATTGGAGATGACCAATGAAATGAGCAAAATCAAGGGACATGCCTTGGAAAGTAGAAAACACTTAAATTTTCGACTGAATCAAAGGGCCACGTGGTAGCTATCAGGGGACTTCGGTTGCAATCAACGTTTACAACCAATTATAGTTCTGAGAAATAAAAGGAAGTGATTTAGAGACGAGGGACACGTGTACATTTATCAATTATAGCTTTTCAGGGCATTCAGGAAGGACAATGAAGCTTTTCAGGGCATTCAGGAAGGAATATTTATCAATTATCGGATATTTTATAATGGCTACAAGGGTAGTTTTTCTACATGAAGCTTAAATGAGCCGTGATTATAGCCAAAGTAGTTCATGCATACGAGGAAGTCAGAATAAGGCCATGGAAATATGAGTCATGCCCGTTTTTTGCTGTTAAAAAGGGAACACATGGCAGCAATCACTGTCATTGCTGTGGATGTCAACCTTTGGACATATTTTCAACTGTTCTGAATAAGTGTGAATGGTTTTAGAAGAAGTTGGAGCGTGACTCACTGGGGCACATTTGTAAGCCTTGATGTGCTTTTTTTCAAGGATCAGACTGCTATAAAAGGGGGGAAACAGGGCAGGCCAAGGCCTCTACGCCTC